>CM033632.1:6390262-6804573 GCA_019453435.1 Rhinogobius similis | reverse complement strand
CTAAAACATAAAGATGAATAAAAACATATATTTTACAACGATAACGCATGGCGCCAATGAAAAGAGCCTCCATAAAAACAAGGATAATTACAATGTAAAAGCTCTGGTTGAATCCACTGCTTTACGCTGACCTTTCTCTCGATCTTTGTAGCATTTGTCACAGTAAGCTTCTGCCCGCGCTGTAGAAGTGCGTCCCCCCTCACTGTTCACGAGTGCAAGACATTTTATTATAGAGGTGATTAAAATATGTAGACCACTGTCAGCAGAATATATCCACATTTCAGCAAAAATCCAATAAATACGGGATGGTAAAGCCGTAATGGGACGAAACATGAAAGAAATGCACCAAAGAGCTATGTTTATCAGAGGCACTTCACTGTGAACAAGAAAATATAGAGGCTTCAGTTGTAAACACCTGGAGGAAAAGAAGGCTAACATTCACTCACTTTTATCCTTCACAAAAAAGGAAAGCCAAGAATCTGTTCAGAAAGATCCCACAGGTAAAGTTGTTGTTTTCTTATGAAACTGTTTGTCCCGGTTAGGTTTTTAGTTTAGCTCAGTCTACACTCTAACCCTGGATTTAGTCTAAAACCTTCAACCTCATAGTTTAGTTTAGTCTAAACCTAATCCAACTCCTAGTTTAGTTTAGTCTAAACCCTCAACCCTAGTTTGAAGGTTTAGTCTAACCCTAAGTTTGGCTTTGAGTCTAACTCCTCAGTTTGGGGGTTTAGCTCTAACCCTAGTTTGGCTCTTGGTCTAACCCTAGTTTGGTTTGGTCAAACCTCTAGTTTGGTTTAGTTCTAACCTCAGTTTGGGCTTTAGTCCTAACCCCTCGTTTGGTTTAGTCTAACCCTAGTTTAGCTTATAGTCTAAACCTAGTTTAGTTTGGTCTAACTCCTAGCTTCTGGTTTTCTGAGTCTCCTAACCCTAGTTTGGTTTGGTCTGAATCCACTAGTTTAGTTTTTAGTCTGGAACCTCAGTTTAGTCTAACCTCAGTTTAGTTTAGTCTAAACTCTAACCCTAGTTTAGTTTTAGTCTAACCCCCTGTAGTTTGGTTTGGTCTAATACCCTAGTTTGGCTTTAGTCTAACCCTAGTTTAGTTTGGCTCCAACCTCAGTTTGGTTTGGTCTAACCCCAGTTTGGCTTCTAGTTCTAACCTCTAGTTTAGTTTGGTTCTGAACCCTAGTTTAGTTTAGCTCTAAACCTAACCCTAGTTTAAGTTTGAAGGCTCTTCAACCTCTAGTTTGGTTTGGTCTAACCTCAGTTTGGCTTCTAGTCTAACCCTAGTTTAGATTCTGGCTCTAACCCTAGTTTGGTTTAGCTCCTAACATTAGTTTGGTTTAGTCTAACCCTTGTAATTGGTTTAGTTTAACCCTCAGTTTAGTCTAGCTCTAAATCCCAACCCTAGTTTTTAGTTTGGTCTAACCTCTAGTTTGGTTTGGTCTAACCCTAGTTTGGTTTGGTCTAACTCCTAGTTTGGTTTAGTCTAACCCTAGTTTGGTTTAGTCTAACCCTAGTTTGGTTTAAGTCTAACATTAGTTTGGTTTAGTCTAACATTAGTTTTAGTTTAGTCTAATCTCTAGTTTGAGTTTGGTCTAGCACCTAACCCAAATTTTAATTCTAGGTCTATCCCCTTAACCCTAGTTTAGTTTAGTCTAAACCTAACCCTAACCCGTCTTTTATTAGAAGGGATAAAAACAGAGGGTTATATCTTAACCAGCTGGGGTAGCTGGACTTTTTGGGTGTAGAATTAGTAAAAGTTGTAAGTTTCTGACCAAAGAGTAAAAGCAGCACTTTCTGACAAAATTGAGACCCTCTGTTTGCTGTCTGCATTTAAGGAAGTATTTTTCTCCAACGTGAAGAGCTCAAAGCAGCGCTCTGATTGGCTCAATGCTTGGGTGGTCCTCCCTAGTTTCACTTCGGCGTCTGAAAAAGCTGTTGTAAAGCACAGGACCAAAAACTAATGCATGTGAATTTGAACGCTGCACCAAAGGGGTTTGTGAGGGGTTTGTGATAGATTTAAAAACCTACTCTTCTGCAGTGTGAAAATCAGATACTCCAGCTTTAAAAAGCATGTGACCATTTCTCCTGTTTTTTTTTTCTAATTATGACTTATATAAGGCTTGTATTGTATTGCATTGTATTGTATTGTATTATATATATTGTATTATATATTGTCAATTCCTAACTATTATGTAATGTATGTGAATTTTAACCCTTGTTTACAGTGTTGTTGCTAAGTAACAGTTCAACCAGGAAGTAACATTATAAACTTTACAAAAACTGGGGACAAATGGGACATGTTTAGTAAAATCTGAATCATGTTCAGTAAGTTTTTGTGAAATGTGTCTCTAACCTGTCACATGCTCTTTAAGGGGTGACTAGCTTTGGTGCTGATCACTAACTTTAATCATCTACAAAAAACACTTCTACGTGTGGTAATATTTTCTAACTCTGCTCTGGTGTTACTCATGTTTGGTCGAGTGGTTTCAGTCGCCAAAACAGCCCTGGTTTTTCATGGTTTGTGATGTTTGGAGGCTAACGCTAACTCTACCACTGAAAATGCTTTGGAGCAAATTTATAGAATGGTACCAGCCTTTAGAATGCAGGCGTGTGCACTGCAAACACTGGAAAGGTCTATTGACTCTAGAGTTGTCACTAAAATCAATACCAGATACTAATCAACAGTATTGAACTGTACAGTATGTACTGAAATGAAGTGATTTAGATCAGAACTAGTATCAGAACACAGCAATATCACCAATAATGTTACCAAAAAGAAATATATTCTGTTGTCTTATAATAATTGTGGTATCAAGTAATAAGCCTTTTCCTTTGTATCAAAATTGAGTTGTACAATTCCGTATCGTGGCAACACCATTTGACGCACGAGCGCTTCATCTAAAAACACCTCCTTTAAAACTCTCCTTTCACCTCTGTCACTTCACAGTTTGAGCGAGAACGACTCCTAAGAATAAAGTGTGGGGTTTAAATCTGGAGCTGGAATCACACGGTTCCATTTGATTTAAAATCGTGACGTATCGATCTGCAGATGGGGATCCAGTTAAATAATGTCATGAGCTGGTGATTATAAAATCTTTACAAAGCTTCACAGTGGAGCGACTGTCTCAGCACCAGGCTCTGTTATAAACACGTCAGTCCTAATTACAAAATGCAGTTTATCATTCTCTGTCTCGAACCGAGCTTTAAATTGTACCTGTAGATACTTCTCAAATAATATGTATGTGACTTTAAGCATTAAGTTTGTGATCTAAAAAGACAACCTGACAAGGAAATGAGCGGACCATTCCAAAAGCTCTTTGTGGAGCTCAGTGCAGCAGGGCTTTCACAGACGAGTCAGAGGGAGGTCTGAGCTCAGGGAGACGAGGAGCCGACCTAAACCTTCACTAAGAATTCCACCGATCTGTGCAGAGCTGAACCCACTCACTGTGAATAAATGTATATGCCATTCTATGGAAAAATCCAGGCAAAACAATATCATCACAGAAGCCTCCACACAGAAAAGTTACACAGAGCACCTTTAAGGAGAATAAGTGTTTGTTTTGTATTAAAATAAGCAGCATTATAAGTGCAGTATTATTACACAGAGACGTGTGTCTCTGTGTAATAATACTGCACTTATAAGAGACACATCACACACACACACACACACACACACACACACACACACAGACACACAGAGACATCACACACACAGAGACATCACACACAGAGACACACAGAGACACATCACACAGAGAGACACATCACACACACACAGACACAGACACACATTACACAGACACACACACACACACACACACACAGACAAACATAACACAGACACACAGAGACACACACACACACACACAGAGAGACACATCACACACAGACACACACACACAGACACACACACAGAGACACACACAGAGACACACATTACACACACACAGACACACACAGAGACACACATTACACACACACAGACACACACAGAGACACACACGCACACACACACACACACACACACACACACACAGACACAGAGACACACACACAGAGACACACACACACACACACACACACACACACACACACACACACACAGAGTGTGTGGTCCATAAGTCGTCTCCTGACGCACGGCTCTCTGTGACTGATGCTTGTTCTTATGTGTTCAATAAGAATAGAGCTGCTGTTGCCATGTGAAAGTCAGGCTGCTGCCTCACCCAGAGACTGTAGAGGGGAGGAGGGGGAGAGAGACGGGAGGGGAGGGGAGAGGAGAGAGAGAGGAGGAGGGGGAGAGAGAGAGAGGGGAGAGAGAGAGAGGGGAGAGAAGAGGGGAGAGAGAGAGGAGGAGGAGGAGAGGAGGGGGGAGGAGAGAGAGAGGGAGGAGAGGGAGGAGGGGGGAGAGAGAGAGGGGAGAGGAGGAGAGAAGAAGGGAGGAGGAGGGGGAGAGAAGAGAGAGATGACAGGAGAGAAGAGGGGAGGAGGGGGAGAGAGGAGAGAGAGAGATGACAGGGGAGAAGAGGGGAGGAGGGGGGAGAGAGAGGAGGAGGGGAGAGGGGGAGAGAGAGAGAGGAGAGGGGGAGATAGAGAGGAGAGAAGAGGGGAGGAGGGGGAGAGAGAGAGTAGGAGAAGATGGGGGAGAGAGGAGGGGGAGAGAGAGATGACAGGAAAGAAGAGGGGAGGAGGGGGGAGAGATGACAGGAGAAGAGGGGGGAAGAGGGGAGGGGGGTAGGAAAGAGGGAGAGGAGAGAAATGAGGGGAGAAAGAGAGAAGAAGGGAGAAGAGATAGGAAAGGAGTGTGGAAAGAGAGGAGAGGGGAGAAACAAAGAGGAGAGAGAGGAAAGGAAGGGAAGGGAGAGGAAAGAGGAGGAGGCAGGGGGAGGACGAGGAGGACGAGAAAAAGAGGAGCAGAGGGCGAGCTGCTCTGACCTGGTGTCAGTCGTTTATAAAACGTTAGTTTGACTAAACGTCCCTGATGTTGGTGCATTCTTTACACTTGTGTTATAATCTATAGTTATGGATTAATCAGGCTCTAATCTAAATTAATCTTCATCTTTTGACATCAGCAATAAATTAAAGTCATTTTATAAAATCATTTGCCGTCAAGTGTTTTAAAGGGTTTATTTAGACAGGGCCTGTGTTTAAGATGCGCAAAACTCAGAACTAAAACTAAAAAAAATGTTTCTGCCAATAGAATTCAAACTTTTTATTTTATTTTTTCAAGTTGAATTACCTTGAAAAGTGAAATGTCATCGGATACATTTCAGCACTACTACTTTACTACTACAGTACAGTTTTTTCTTCTTCTTTTGCCACCAAACTCCTTCAGCACAAATATGGATTCTGGTTTTATTTTAAGAACAAACACAAACTTGCAGAGACTGTGAGACAAAAAAGACGTGACACTTTCAGGGAAACTTTGAGCGGCTGATATTTTAGGAACAAGTCGTGTGATAATTAAACTCTAAATGTTCAGGACGCACCCCTGGATTAACTGCAAATCATGTCATAGCGTTCAAATAATTATTTCCACATCATGGAAATAACTTGAATTGCAATTATCAAATCAAAGACTGCTGTGATTTCAGCAATAAATTCTAATTATTTATGTGTCTTTTCTTAAATCTAAAGCTCCTGGGCGTGTTTATAACGTGTAAAATGAACTTAATCCTAATTTTAAAACATAAATTACAAATCTAATCACAATTGCAATGACTTGGGCGGCACGTTATTGGAAAAGATTGCGATTTGACTGTTGCAATTTTGAGGTATTTTTACACAGTTTTTGCCAATTACTTTAAGTTTTATTGAAAGAAAAATGTGCACGCCTTAAATTATTAGTCAAAAACATAAAAACTGAGCAGAGACCAAGATTAAATCGAGAATAGTTTAGGACTTTAGGTACAATAATTAATAAAAATCTACCTTTTTCATTTCACAGTTTTATGAAAATACAGTAGATTTCTGTCAGAGTATTGATATATTTAGTAGGGCTGCAATGATTAATCGACTTGAAAAATAATCAACTATAAAAATTGATAATTGACTAATTGTTAACTGGACTATACAGACTGTAAAACACGTGTAAAAAGAACAAAGACAGTGACATAAACACATCAAAATGTCAAAAAAACAAATAGATTATTGCTGATTTTTATCAATAATACACTTAATTCATAAATATTCTTAAATTAGAAGCCTTCAGTCTCATATTTGAACCTTTATTTGGCTGATAATGTATTAAATAAGTTTAAATATTCAATAGAAATAACCGTTTGACATAGGGCTGGACGATATGGCAAAAAAAATCACGATTTTCTTGTTGCCAGATCATAATTTCGATTTTATCACGATTCATGTTCACTTTGTATTTTTCTGTTGTCTTTAATAGAGCTGCACCATTTAGAAAAAACATCTAATTGTGATTTTTCTGTCCAGTGCCATTGGGATTAGATTTGAGATTTATGTTTCAATAATAGGATTCAGTTCAAATTCACATTTTAAACTGAACTTTGTCACGTTTTTGTTTTGACACTCACAAAACCAAGACACTAACACAGGGGTTCCCAAACTTTTCTGACTGGGACCCCCAAAATAGCCATACAATGGACTTGGGACCCCCAAAGCAAAATGAAAATGAGAGTAGCAATAATTTTAAGTGTCAAAACATATTAAATCAGGTTTAATATTGATTATTTGAATAGTTTGTTGTCTTATTGGACCCTATTTGACTAAAAGATACTGGTATTAATTAAAAAACAGAGCAAATACAGTGTCATATTCATTAAAATAACATCTTGAAATCATCTCGCGACCCCCAGCTCACCCCTCGCGACCCCCCGAGGGGTCCCGACCCCCACTTTGGGAACCAAACCCCATCATCCAATTTCCGTCCTTTAGTCGTTTGGTCGATTGATCAGTCGATGTGTCTTAGTCCCATTATTTTCAACCATTACGCCGGGAACACAAGTGTGCCTTGAGGTTTTGCCAGGTGTGCCTTGAAAAAATGTCCAATTCATGTTTTTATATGAATAATTTACCATTTTAGAGCGTTCTGAGCAACTTCTTTACAAAGAATGAAAGGGAAAACATCATTGTTGCCCATGTTTAAAGAATCAGACACAATGACATGGACGATATTTGCAAAATAAATAAAACATTTTTGGTATGGTTTAGTTGGTGGTGTACCGTGGAATATTTTCAACCAAAAAAGTGTGCCGTGACTCAAAAAAGGTTGAAAAACACTGTCTTAGTCGACCAAGATTTTAATTAGTCGACCGATTTATTTTATGTAGATTAAAAGAACGAGCATGAGTGTTTTGACTAAGCATTATTTATCTCGATTTGAGGACATTCTGGCTGTCTTTGTGAATAGAACAAGCATAATGTGTCTTACTTTACTTAAAATAAGAAAAACATAAGAAAAAATGAGAGTTGGGTAAAAGAAAAAAGCTACTGCACTCGAAATTAGACGAAAAAGACATCATTTATGGTCAAATATACTAAAAATAAGATAAATATGACTGAACTCAAACACTTATTAGCACATTATCTGACTTGAATGGCGAAAACAGCAAAGATTATGGAGAGAATTTCAACCTTCTACATCTAACATATAAATACACTGGTTACTAGTACTTTTCTGAATAAATAGTTATAGTTTTATCATGAATTTCAGTGCAGTTCTGTTTTTTAGTGAAGTTTGGGTCAGAAACACGGACAGATTTCATAGTTTAGATATATGTTTGCCACAATTAACGACTAATCAGGCTTTAAAAACTCCTAATAATAATCACCGCTGTCCCGCTGCTCGAGAGGAACATTCGGATATTAAAATGCGCTGGGGCCGTCTTCCTTCCTGGACATAAATAATCACAAATACTAAAAGTGTTTGTCTTCTTAACTCTATTGATCAGAACGCGGCCTGTTCAACTAATGGGATTTAAACGGCTCGGCAATAAATGCTCCGGTTACAACCTTAGGATATAATTAGAGCGACTTTGCAAACGCTCCAGACAGACTTTTTTTAATTGTTTTTGTTGCAGATTCACAGCAGTGTTTCCCAACCCGAGGTACAAGGACCAGCGGGGGGGGAGGGGAACAAGTGTCTCGATCGCTGGTGTAAAAAAAAGGTAAAAGTGTGAACAAATTAGTTTTTGTGTGAGATAATGTTTGAAAAGTATGACATCATCAGTGTTAGCAACTGATTGTTTTTCTTTTTCAGCTCAAAGAGTTAAAAATACAGATGCAAATATTTACAAAATCACAAAATGTTAGGGCTGGGACAAGCTCTTAGGAGATAAAATCGCTTAAAGATTGTGGAAAATGGTCTCGTAAGATTGGCTTCCATGTGTTTACTTTACTTTTTTTTTTTTTTATAGTTACATTTACATTTACAATGACAGCAAAAATAAAAAATCTAAACAAATTGTGAATTGTGCGACCAAAATTGTGACTTTAACAGATTGTTTATTATAAAATTTGTAAAAAATCGTATGGACACTGTCTCGTCCCACCTCGAAATCATCAAATCAAAACTATTATAAAATGTATTAATCTTGACATATTTGTAAATGGTGTAAATATTCTTGCTCATGGGCACAACGAACGGAAGGAGCAGAAATCAAACAAACTTTCCAGATAGTGGTCAATAATGACTTAAAGGGGCTGTGCCTGATTTTTACTGTTTTGAATCGTAAAAAACAGAACTAGTTGTTGTTAAAGTCTTTCCATCAGTCACATGTGTCTCTCACTTTCCTAATGCAGTCCCAGCATCAGAAATATTCACCTCCATGAGTTTAGAAGCACTTTTCACCAGCCTGAGTCCAGTCCCGTAAAAATAACAAACATTAGCATGCTAACGACGCACTTCCTGCTTCTCGTAGAATAAAAAGCTCGATAAACAGACGCAGAGAAAGTGCTGTGTCTCATTTTCACCCGAATAGATGCTTTTAACAATTTATCTGTGCTGGAGCGACATAAATTTTACTTTATCACATACAAAAAGCCTGGAACACAGTCTAGTTTTTTTGTTTTTGTTTTAGAACAGTAAAAATCAGGTACAGCCCCTTTAAAAAGAACACTATCCATTATTTGTTTAAACATGTTCTTGGGTGCCTTTACTTTTGGCGTCTCATGTTTTACAACTTAAAATAATTGAAAACCACACACGACTCTTTCAGCCAGGCGTTCCCTCATCAGGATTGGTGTTAGCGCTCCATCTACTGCAGCACTGGGGAAATAAACAAATGCTAGCTTGCCCGACATGCTATTTTAATCAGAACGGGGAAGGGGAAGTTCCTGTTTTTAACTCCGTAGTTACGACAGAGGCTGGGCAGTTAATCTAAAGACGGACAGGTTGATATTCTTTTCTAATCGTCAGTTATTTTTGGTGGCGGTTTTGATTCGAGATTTGAAAACCCTAAACAAAACTGAACAGAGAATCGAGATTGCTCATTATGAGGACAAAAATTGTAATCTTTTTTTCCCGCCCAACCCTAGTTTTAATGACCATGATTCGAGGCAGAAATGCTTAGAACGAGTTTGTGCCGATTTACGGACTTTAAAGCTGCACAGAAGACCTCAGAATCTCTACCTTTGACGTCACACATCTGGGAACTTTGAAACAGAGTATTTTTTGAGGCTCAGGGGAAGAAGGTGTTGTAAACCTGATTATGCTAATTGAGCTTCAGGTGTGTTTCTGATGAGGTTACGGTGTTCAATCAGTTTATTTGTTCCTTTCCTGGAAATGATTGTCAGTGAGATTGTTATGATTAACATACAGCACATACTTTAATATTCCCACGATTAGAAATTAAATTCTTATATTCATCTGCCCCTTTTTCACATAATCTTTCACAATAATCTTCATGATCTACCACAGGCCTGTGTTTTACCAAATGTTTAAAGTTCAACACACACATCCAGACAATCGTCAAGATCGGACATGTCCAAACTCAGGCCCGGGGGCCAAATGCGGCCCTCAGACCAATTTTTCTTGGCCCTCTGGCTTCCAGGTGATTGGTCCACATTGTCCTGAGAAGTACTTTTTGCATCAAATTTCAGATTTTCTACTATTATAACCTAAATAACTAACATTTTGGTGCAGCACAGACCTGATATTAAGGCACTGAGACTGAATGTAGATGTAGTGGAGCTTAAAACATCAGATAAATGCAGCTTTTTTGAACCTTTCACAACTGATTGTGGCCCTCTGCTTGGTCTATATTCAAATGCGGCCCTCGACAGAAAACGTTTGGACACCCCTGGTCAAGATGATACAGTCTAATTTGTTTTGATTTATACGTCCTTTTGAACTGAAACATATTCAAACAATCTTTCAAATTAATATCCTGAGCATTCCATGGTTTTACACCGGCAGCAGATCGGTGTGAAGTAGTCCGTGCACACTGATGTTTAAGTTAAAGCTTCTCCTATGGTTTTCATCATTTGAAGTAAAGATAAATACTTTTTTTCTGTTAAAAGCTAAACAAAAAGAGTCAATTTCGCTCAATATGTGTCCTTTAATCAACAGAAAAGCAACATTTGTCCTTTAGACCTTTAGTCGTTTGGTCGACCAAGATTTTTATTAGTCGACCAATTACTTTAAAAAATAAAACCTTAAATAGAATAATAAATGATTAAGTGTTTGAGCATTATTTATCTTGATTTGAGGATTTTCTGACTGTCTTAAAAAAAAGATTTATCAATGTAACGAGCATAAAATGTCTTGCTTTATTTAAAATAAGAAAAACTGAAAAGAAGAAAGCCACTGCGCATGAAATTAGAGGGAAAGAACTGCATTGGCAAATCTTTTTTTTAAATGGTAAAAATATACTTAAATAAGATACATTTTACTCAAACACTTATCACATGATCTGATCTAAGACAGTTGAATGGTGATGCCCTAGACTAATCGGTTGATGAAGCAGGTAACTGTAGTCGACTAAAGAAATTCTTGGTCGACTAAAGACCAGCTGCATCGACCGATTAATCGACTAAAAGGGGGCGAGGCAAAAATACGTCAAAACTGTAGTATTTCCATGTATCTAAACCAAACTGCACTCAAAAGACCACAACAGTAGAGGAGTTCATACAAAAACAACTATTTATACAGAAAAGTACAAGGAGACAGTGTATTTATACATTAAGACTCGATAATCTTCAGCGAACTCACTTCATATCTTCTCGGTTTTGCCGTATGAATCACGTCATAATAATTTAATAAGAATAAAATGATTAGTCGACTAATAAAAATCTTGGTCGACTAAGCCCTTGATTTTCCTCCAGAGCGCCGGGGAACACTAGTGCGGCTTGAGGTTTTACCAGGTGTGCCTTGAGAAAATGTCCAATTTGAGTTAACAGATTCAAAAATGCGGATTTTGTCACTTTTAGTCATGCATTTGTTGCTTTTAGACACCTTTTTGACGCTTTTAGTTGCCTTTTTACCATATAAAGTACAGGGTTAGCAGTTTTTATGCAAAATTAAATAATTTTTTGTGGTAACACTTTAGAATAACTCCCCTTATTCCTGCCTTAGTAAAGCATGAACAAAGACTTACATCATACTGAACAAATAGTTTATAAAGAATGATTCAGGATTAGTTACTAGTTAATTAAGGTTAGGGCTAGGAATTTGGGTTAGAGTATTCGTTAAGTAATTAATAAGCCTGAATCATAAAAAAGAATGCAAAACCAACACTTACCAAATATGAAGAACTAGACAGCACCACAGACATTATTTGCCTCATTATAAACAATATTTTTAGCTAAATGGTCTGAGACAGTGTTTTTCAACCTTTTTTGAGTCATGGCACACGCTTTGGGTTTAAAAGCCACCACGGCGCTCCACCTACCACTAAAACATGACCAAATCAGCCCATTTAGTTAAAAATATTGTACATAATGAGGCAAATAATGTCTGTGGCACTGTCTAGTTCTTTAAATTTGGTAAAAGTGATGGTTTTGCATTCTTTTTTGGTGAAAATGTTGCACAGGACTCTCCAAAAAGGTAAATTTAGTTCATTAATCCGCATTTGTGAATCTGTGAACTCAAACTGGACATTTTCTCAAGGCGCACTAGTGTTCCCCGGCGCTCTGGAGGAAAATCAAGGGACTAAGATACCATCAACCGACTAATCGACTAAAGGACTACAGCCCTACAGGTAATATTCTCGTCCTGTACAAAGAAGTCTCCCGCCTCAGGCCCAAAGCAGCAGGTCCAGGCAGCGCCTTCCTTTTGCATGTTTTAAAAGTCGGGAACACAATATTTAAAAACGATGCAAATGTGTTTGGTTTGCATGTGGCCTGAACCTGCCGCTCTGACTCTGACACCAAGAAAAACGAAACGACGACAATGACAGAACTACAGAACTACGGGCAGGAGTTTTTGAACTAAATTGGTCTGCAGCCGTTTCAAGCTCGTCTATTTTTAAATGTATGGCGTCTTCACACAAAAGAACATTCATTTATTTATGGAAATGCACGAGGTTTAAAAATATGTTCAGAAGTGATCAGCTGACGACGTTTAAGAACTTATCTGAACCACGTTTGATGAAAATAAAGACCACTGGACCAGGACTAAAGCAGGACTAGAGCAGGACTGGACCAGGACTAAAGCAGGACTGGACCAGGACTGGACCAGGACTAAAGCAGGACTAGAGCAGGACTAGAGCAGGACTGGACCAGGACTAAAGCAGGACTGGACCAGGACTGGACCAGGACTAAACCAGGACTGAACTGGGACTGAACCGGGACTGAACCAGGACTAAAGCAGGACTGAACTGGGACCGGGACTGAACCAGGACTGGACCGGGACTGAACTAAGACTGAACCAGGAGTGGACCGGGACTAAACTAAGACTGAACCAGGACTGGACCGGGACTAAACTAAGACTGAACCAGGACTGGACCGGGACTGAACTAAGACTGAACCAGGAGTGGACCGGGACTAAATTAAGACTGAACCAGGACTGGACCGGGACTGGACCAGGAATGAACCAGGAGTAAACCAGGACTAAACCCAGTCTAAACCAGGTCTAAAGCAGGACTAACCCAAGACTATATCAAGTCTAAACCAGAACTAAACCCGGACTAAACCAGACTAAACAAGGACACAACCAGGACTAACCCAGGATTAAACCAAGACTAAATCAGGTCTAAGTAGGTCTAAACCAGGTCCAACCCAGGACTAAACCATGTCTAACTCAGGACTAAATGAGGACAGGTCTAACCCATTACTGAACCAACCAGGTCTAAAGCGAGATAAACGGTCTCCATTCCAAAACTAAACCAGGTCTGTCCCAGGACTTATCCAGGACTTTACCAGGACTTATTCAGGACTTTACCAGGACTTAACCAGGTCTAAGTCTGGTCTTGCAGATCCTGACCGCTGCAGCTGTCGTTTTGGAGACGTTTGACCCGTCGTCTGGACGTCATAATTTGTCAAACCCAAACCTCAAATCCATCAACTTCAGGACAAAGTGTTCACCCCTGAAACCTCAGCGACCTCAGCCGAGATGAAAAGGTACATTTAACATCACAACTTTAGTATTTATTATTTACTTTTTCATTAAACACATACAATATCATGCTTTTGTCTGCTAAACAGTTATAGCCCGTGGATCATTATTTCATATTTTGGATTCCTTAAAACAACAATACAAACAAGTCTAAAACGACTTATTAAAAGAAAGTCATCGTGAACGTTCTCAAAGATTTAACTGTGTGGCAAATTCTCTCAAAACAATTAAATATCTCCTTTTAGGAAAACTGAAAAAAGACAGAAATATGAACTATATGGAAATATGAAAATCTAATAAAATAACTGTTTTTGTTTTCGCTTTTTTGCCACGTTTTTGCCACTTTTAGTCGCATTTTTGAAGTTTTAGTCAAATTTTTTATGCTTTTAGTTGCTTTTTTTTCTATTTTAATCTCATTTTGTCACTTTAAGTCATGCATTTGTTGCTTTTAGACACTTTTTTGACACTTTTAGTTGCCATTTTAAAATATAAAGTACAGGGTTAGCAGTTTTTATGCAGAATAAAATAATTTTTTGTGGTAACACTTTAGAATAACTCCCCTTATTCCTGCCTTAGTAAAGCATGAACAAAGACTTAATTCATACTGAACAAATAGTTTATTAATGTTAGGGTTAGGGCTAGGAATTTGGGTTAGAGCATTAGTTAAGTAGTTAATAAACCTGAATCATTCTTAATAAATTCTTTGTTCACTATTAATCAAGTCTTTATTCATGCTTTACTGAGGCAGGAATAAGGGGAGTTATTCTAAAGTGTTACCTTTTTTGTCAGAAGAACATATTGCGCTTCAAAAATTGCACCCTTTGCTATCTGCTAATTGCGATTAATTGTGCAGCCCTTCTCGAGTAAGCGAAAAAAGGGTCCAAAACCTACTCTGAGAAGTGGATGTAACGCCGCCTGCGACCCTGTATCAGATCATTCACAGTCGTCCGCTGCACGAATGATTTAATATTCCTATAACTCTTATTGTATTATGTTGACAAATTAAGTTTTCTTTCTTTTTGCACCAATTATCCGCAAGAATGAGAAGCTGCCGTATAGAATCGCTGTTGTTTTCCTCTGTTTCTCACTCCGCTGCGTGCATACAAACATCGTGTAGACTATATTTATGCTAATTCAACGTCCATCTTTTCCCAGCGCTGTGTGATTGTTCGAATGCGAATAAGAATATTAAATGAGGCTGCGTTCACACTTGCACATTCGCATTCACATAAAAACTGGGACTAAACCAGGACTAAACTTAATACTAGACTGGACCAGGACGAAGCAAGGTCTAAAACGAGACCAAACCAAGTCCACATCGGGACGAAAATGGGCTCAATTTAGGACCAAACGCCAAAGTGTGACCACAGCCTGACAGGTTTTCATGATTTTCTCATTTTGACTTTATTCAGCGTATTAAAGCCTCTTGTAAATATAAATTATAGTTTTACACCAATCAGGTCGCTGTTTGTGAAGAAAAGTTGAAAAATATGTTGAAAATAACACAAAATTAAACAAATTGATGACGTCACACTGTGGAGACAAAGGTTACGCATAATTTACTCAAAAGAAAATACACTTTTTGACCCTTTAAACATTGATTTAACAAAGTAAAGGTGTTCACGTGTATTTTTCTTTGTCAAATGATCAAATATGTGACATTTAATAAGTTTTGGCCCACTGTACAGGATGTTTCTTGGTAATTTCCCAGTGTGATGTCATCATTTACAACCAGGAAGTAAAATTAGAAACCTAAAAAAAAGGTAAAATTTGTAACAGAATTTAAATGTATCTTTACTACATTTTAGTTCAATTACCTGTCAGAGGCACTTTAAAAGCAAGTTGTGTGTTTTCTTTAATTTAATTTTGACAATTACATATATCTTTCTTCCTAATTTTGAAGTCGGCATCGTCTTATAACATGGGCCAATGTTTTTCAAGCTTTATTGAGTTTTTGTTTGAGAAGACACCACGGCACAACAACTATAAGTAGCTCTGTTAGTAAAAATAATTGGTATGAAATGCTGCAAAGACTGTCTGTGCTGCTGTAATCAATATCGCAAAAAATATATATGCAACGACATCAAGGTTCTCCTTCAGACAAATGTCCTGTGTTGAAAAATATAAAAAAGGCTGTTTTAAGTGCGTATGACAGGTTTTTAACATTTTCTAATTTTGACTTTATTCAGTGTAGTAATATCTGTTGTAAATATAAATTATAGTTTTACACCAATCAGGTCGCTGTTTGTGGAGAAAAGTTGAAAAATCTGTTCAAAATTACAGGAAGTGAACAAACTGATGACATCACACTGGGGAGACAAAGGTTATGCAGAATTTAGACAAAACAAACTACTTTTTTGACTTTTTAAACATTATTTCAACAAAATAAATGAGTTCACGTGTATTTTTATTTGTCAAATTAAAAAAAAAATCTAACATTAGATCAGTTTTTGCTCAATGTACTTCCTAATTTCCTTGTGTGATGTCATCATTCACAACCAGGAAATTAAAAACCTAAAAAATTGCTTAATTGGGATAAAATTTTAACAGCATTTTAGCAAACATTGAAATATATTTATCTAAACTGCATTTTAGTCAAATGAGTCGTCCAACCTGTCAGAGGTGCTTTAAGTGTACATTTGCCTTGATTTAGTCTTGGTTTTGTCTCTCAGGTTTTATTTTGATGAAGTTTGACGAATACATGAGGCATAGATTATATTATTATTATTAGTGTCAAATATATAGCATCAAAAAGTTGTTGTTACTCTGCTCTGCTCAAATTGGACATTTTCTCAACAATACATGGCTGATGTAACAAAAAGTCTTGTTTAGTCCTGGTTTAGTCCTTGAAACATGCATTAATCCTGTTATTTTAGTCTGAATTTCTCCTTTTATCGTGATTTAGACCTGATCAAACTGAGTTAAGTTCTAGTCCTGGTCCTATTTTAGTCCTGAGTCAGGTCCTGGTTTAGTTTTCACAGAAACGTAGAATAATAACTGTGACATTTTGAGTTGAACTGTCTCTCTCGTCGACCTTTTCCTTCACGATCAAACCTCTAAACTCTTCCTCTCTCTGAAAGCACACATATTCCATTTGAGATTGTAATATTTATATCATATTCATCTCTTTTTCTTTCATGTTTTCTGACGCCTGAAGCGATTTAGACAAACCGAATGAAGCATTAAACAAACACATTCAGACAAAAACATTAAACCTACTTAAGAGAACACACTGGGTGCATTCGTTCGTATTTGTTAACAATTATTGATCAGTTTTTATCAAGTTTGCAATTGTATTTGGAAATCTGAACGCGTTTCTGAGAATTGTCCTCCCAGAATCTGAAAATAAAAGTGTCTGAAATCATTTTGAAATCGTCACGCTGTGTTTGTCGCTGTTTATAATGAAACAAAAGCACGTTTCTGCATAAACACATTCTGCGCTGGAGGCTACGCTGTCGTATGGATAATGTTTAGCTGCTAATTATCTTTAAGAAAGTACGTGGTGTTTTCTTTATTTTTTACTCCTTTTATGAGCTTTTTATCTGAGAAAATGTAAAGGGCGAGTCCAGACTTTTTTCAGACTTTGGAGGAAGAAGAAACTGGACTATTTTTGTGTTAAATGGCACTGATTAAAAGTCTGTGTTGTTTCTGCTCATGATTGATTGATGATTGATTCAGAAAAATTCAAATTAACTTCAAAATCCAGATCAATCAGTATGAGGGAAAAAAGTGTTTCATTTTTTTGTCATTATCTACTTTATGGCAAGATTCAGAATTTAACACTTGAAATTCATATTTTTTTGTGAATAAATCATTTTAAACAGTAGAAATGATTAAAATGTTTACCTATTTTCTCTTTTGTTGTAATTTGGTGCAATATTATGAGTAAAATTTGACAAAAATTGCCCCCAATATTCTGCCACTCTAAGAACTCTGAACGCCTCTGACTATAATATTATAACTCCCATCACATTTAAAATCACAATAAAGCAAAGCAAACATATGATACATTTTCAATTGCTACATATTTTTAGCTAATTATTGTCTGTAAACAACAAGCACTTTGGTTTTGGGAAAAGAAAGATTCTCTTGGCACACTAGGGCTGAGTGATATTGACAAAAACTATAAACAGTCTTTTGGAGTGTTCAGATAATAATATTCAGACAATATTATGTAATTCCAACCAAAACGTGTGTTGTTCTGTTTTTCAATCAGAAAAATGTACAATATCTGTAAAAATGAATCCCAAAAGCGCAGAAATATCACCTCATTCCCTTATTTGAAAGCTTACAACATTACTTTTTTTTATTTTTAATCTGCTCTTTTTATATTTTTTTTAACTATAAATGATAAATACATTTAGCAGCTCTTCAAAGCATCAGTCACGGCCTGTAGTCGACAAAAGAAATTCTTGGTCGACTAAATACTGACCGATTAGTCGACTAAACGGGGGTGTGGCAAAATATATCGAAACTCTGAAGTATTTCTCTGTATCTAACCCAAACTGCACTCAAAAGACTGAAACTGTAACTGCAAAACTGCAAAAATAACAATTTACACAGAAAAGTACTAGTAAACAGTGTATTTATTTGTTTACTCAAAAAATCTTCAGCTAACTCTCTCCATATCTTCTCGTTTTTGCAGTTTTTGCCACATAAATTTGTTAAATGCAAATAAAATAATTAGTTGACAAATAAAAAGGTTGGTCGACTAAGACACCACCCACCGATTAATCCACTAAATGATTAAAGGATCACAACCTTACACGATATTATATAAAATTGCCCACTTCTATTTCGCACAAATCACATCCAAATTGAGACAAAACTGAGACCAGCATCAAA
Organism: Rhinogobius similis; assembly: GCA_019453435.1. Taxonomy (NCBI): domain Eukaryota; kingdom Metazoa; phylum Chordata; class Actinopteri; order Gobiiformes; family Gobiidae; genus Rhinogobius; species Rhinogobius similis. The sequence continues at coordinate 6,786,203 of CM033632.1, read as the reverse complement.
CCCAGACTAGACCTAGACCAGAGCGAGTCCACATCAGGACTAAACCAGGACCAGTGTGAGCTCTGACTTCTGTTCTTTTGTCTGTTCTAGGGGACCGCACACGCCCTTCACTGCCACTGGAGTTAAACCTGTGGCAACTGCACCTGTCAGAGATCAGGAGGAGCGCCTCGCCTCTCCACAGATCTGACCTGTAGCTTTGCGTCACATATTTGTCTCCATGGCAACAGATCATTATAAAGGACACAACTCTTTGAGCTCGTAACCTCGTTCCCTCATCAAAAACAGACCTGGAGTTGTATTTAGCTTCATTCACGCTTGTTTTGTTAAACCCATTTACAAGGTCTTCATCTCTGCTCCTTCTCTGAGCCTAAAAAACACCCAGTTTCAATTTTCCCAGCTTTGTTATATCACGTGTAGATCTCCAGAGGCCTCGTTTACGTTTTTTTTTAGTCCATAAAAAAAACGTAAACGTTCTGAGCATTTCTGACTCACACTCATTACAACTGCGTGCTCACATTAGCGCGTCTGGGCAAGCTTTTGTTTATTCCCCTCTGCCAGTAACACAAGCGATATGTGTTCTTTAAGACCCCATTTCCAGGCAAAGTATGAAATGACATCCTCACAGACAAGCAGGTGGTGAACTCTCTTCCAGAAAAGTGCATCTTTAATAGACTATTTTCATCTTAAAACAGGCTCCGACCAAATATCTGCAAACCACACCAACAGAACATGACCATGTGCTGGAGTCAATGTGCAGAGTCTCTTTCAGTTCAAATGCCACGTGCTCTTTTTATTATTTCATTTAACCTTTATTTAACCAGGAAACATCTCATTTATACACAAAACACATTAGTAGACAGCAATCTGAACTAAATCACTTTTCAAACAACCATCTAGGGCTGCACGATATTGGAAATTATTGCAATTTGTCTATTAAGATCTGCAATATCGATATTATTGCGATATTTAAATGTATTTTTTGACTAAGGCTGCAACTAACGATTATTTTAGTCGTCAAATAGTCAGCGATTATTTCTATTGTAGATTGAGACTTAGAATAAACATTTTAACCAAATAAATGTTGAAATGTTGTGAATGAATTGAGAATATTTATGAATGAAGTGTATAATTGAGGAAAATCAGATATGGTCTATTTTTTTTTTTTGCCATTTTTCTTTAATAATGTCACTGTGTTTGTGGCGCCAGCTCTATATACAATCTAGTAAAGTGAGCGTTATGATGCGGATTTTCTGCAGCAGTTATTGTGTTTGGATGATAGAAATGCTCAGAACGAGTTTAGCGATGATTTAAGGACTTAAAACAGAGGAAGATTCTAGGATAAATGACGTATGAAGTCTGAAAATAGGTCCCGGATAGAGGGAGTGCGCATTATGTGTGTTTGACGCTCGTAGGGGTAGGATTTTCTAATAAACATTCCTCAAAACAGCGTGAATGCAACAGAATGCTACTTCAGGTGTGTTTTTGATGACAGAACATTGTTAGAACAGGGTTTAAAGGTCAAAAACGTCACTGTAGAAGAATATGTGCCCTTTAACTTCTAAGTTTGTGGATCTCTACAAGTTCATATTCCAGTCTTTTCAATCACAAACCTGCTTTTTATACATGAATCGCAATTGCAATACGATGGAAAAATCACTACAATGTGGAAAACAAGCAAAAGTAATTCAACCCTGATTTAAGCACAAACAGGTGACAGAATGGAACAGGAACTGGAGGGAATTAGACGATCGCTCGAGCACAAAATGACAAACCAAACGACACACAGCTCCGTATATGTTTTGGATGAGTAAACAACATTATAACAAGTCAGTTCAGCAGAATAAACAGTGAGCCTCGCCCAAACACTGTAACCTGAACACAGCAGTGCATTGTCTTGGCAACTTTCATCTGCTCCTCATTAAAGCAGCTGAGATTAATACACTAGATTTCAATTATAACACGGCTATAGTCACTGGTCAGGTGGACAACCAAAGAGACTATAGCAACGAAATATCCTGTGCTATTCTGCATCAAAACTGCAAACGCGGTTAAAACATGTTCTGAAAGCGAGAAATCAAAAATGTGACTAAGAGCGTCAAAAACATGACAAAAAGCGTCAAAAATGTGACTAAGAGCGTCAAAAACATGACTAAACGCATCAAAAATGTGACTAAGCAACAAAAACACGATTAAAAGCGTCAAAAACGTGACTAAGAGTGACAAAACCATTACTAAAAGCGTCAAAAATGTGACTAAGCAACAAAAACATGACTAAAAGCATCAAAAATGGGACAAAAAGCGACAAAAACGTGACTAAAAGCATCAAAAACCTGAAGACGAGCGACAAAAACATGACTAAAAGTGTCAAAAACTTGATTAAAAGCAACAAAAGCTTAAAAAACATAACTAAGAGCGACAAAAACGTGACTAAAAGCATCTACAATGTGACTACGAGCGACAAAAACACGATTAAAAGCGTCAAAAAAGTGACTAAGAGCGACAAAAACATGACTAAAAGTGTCAAAAATGTGACTAAGCAACAAAAACATGACTAAAAGCATCAAAAATGTGACAAAAAGCGACAAAAACATGACTAAAAGCATCAAAAACCTGAAGACGAGCGACAAAAACATGACTAAAAGTGTCAAAAACGTGATTAAAAGAAACAAAAGCTTAAAAAACATGACTAAGAGCGACAAAAACATGATTAAAAGCGTCAAAAATGTGACAAAAAGCGACAAAAACGTCACTAAAAGCATCAAAAACGTAACGAAGAGCGACAAAAACATGACTAAAAAGCAACTAAAACACAAGTAAGTGACAAACGGACAAAAACGCATCACTATTAAAACTGACTAAAATTGCCAGAAACAGATAAAAGCGCTACTGAAAATAAAAAAAAACACTACAAAAACAGACAAAAACGCTACTAAAAGTGACAAAAAAGCTATTAAAACTGACTAAAAGTGACAAACTGACAAAAGCGCTACAGAAAGTAAAAAATGCTACAAAAACTGACAAAAACACTGAAAAGTGACAAAACTTAACAAAAGCGAGAAAAACTGTTCTGAAACACGCGATTCTTCATTCGTTGGTTCATATATCAGACTTTTGTCAATTCTCCTGATTGTTTAAAATGTGATCTTTGAACCAAATGAATAACCCATTATTAAAACATAAATCACAAATCTAATCTCAATCGCAAAACGAATTAAAAAGAATAATAATAATAATCACATTAAGATCTTTTTCCCAAATGGTGCAGTAGTCTGGGAGCTTACACTACACACTTCTGTCTCCTTTAAAGCTCATTTTAATCATTTTAGTCATAAATAATACACTCGATATCGTCATTTTGCATTTCCAAACAACAATATTATCTGTATTTGACATTTACAAACAAAACAACTCTTGAAAACCAGCTCAAAATGTCAGTTTAGCAGAATCTAACGTGGAGCCTCACCCTTATGGAGCGTATGCATTGTGTCTGCAGCTTTCATCTGCTCATTATCACAGCCACGCATGAACAGACGGCTTAAATACAGCACAGTTCTATTTTAGCTTCTCATTTACGTCGCTCTGGACATGATGGATCCGCTCTTTACCTTTAATCAATCAATAAATAGCCTTTAGCGAACAATTATTCATCATTTAAACACAACGAAATGTTCACGGAGAGAGAGTTGTCAATAACGGGACTTAAACATGATCCAAACACAATTCAAAACAATAAGATTAAACATTTCCTGCACGTCTCGATGCATTTAAGGCTGTTTCACACTATATGTTCATTTAACACGTCAAAATGTGGACTAAACCAGGACTAAACATGGACAAGAACAGATTTTTGTGTTTTCTCGACGGCAATATTCAGACGATATTTTCACAAAGCATCAGAAAATTCAATAAAATGTGCATTTAATGTCTCAATTAAAGTTCAAACCGTGGACGGAGCATAAAATTAACCACAAAAGTGCAGAAATATCACTTTAAGCCTGTGCAATTCATCGCAATTTGAACGGACGCAAATTGCAAATGCTGCAGTTTTTTAAGTGCAATCATTTCCTCCAACAAAAAACAGACAAAAACGGGATCAAACCAAACTAACGGACTCACTTTACGACAAAATAATACAATAACGCAACTTAAAACGATCACAAAATACATAAATACTATTCAAAAAAGACCCACACATGATGCTACATTTCTTTTCTGTCTTACAAACTCACATTCACCAAGACCACGACTAAAATCTAAACTAAACCCGGACGTAACTCAATCCAGGACAACTGCACAGCCCTGATAGATCCACATGAGATTTCCTGTGCATCTTCATTTACTCTTGCACATTCACCAAAACCGGGATCTAGAAAGCGACAAAAAGACGACTAAAAGCGACAAAAACACAATAACAAGCGGCAAAAACATGACACAAACGGGACTAAATGGAACAAAAGCACGAGGAAGTGACCAAAACGCTTCAAAAAATGACAAAAACGCGACTAAAATCCACAAAAAGACAATTACAAGCGGCAAAGACATGACTATAAGTGGCATAAACGTGACTGAATACAACAAAAACACAAATAAGAGACGAAAAAGCTAAAATCTAAACTAAACCTGGATTTAGCTCAAAGTAGGATCAAATAACGACGTGTGAACGCACCCAAAACACAACGTATTAAAGAAAAAATGACGAAAAAACACACAATCATCATCAAATAGCATTGAGAAAAATAATAATAATGTAGTAAATAACGTGTAAAATAATGTAGTTGTGCTGTTTGATTATGGCAAAAATTATAAACATGATTATTTGTCTCATAATTGAAATGATTATTTTGAACAATTACTTCTATTCCGTCAAAATGATTCTGTAGAGAAAGTACAGACTGAATACATTTTATTTATGTTTTAGAAAAGTGCCTTTGCTCCAGGTTTTCAGGCAAAAGGAGTCACTTATAACTCTGAACAGAAAGATTAATGATAATAAAATAATAATAATAAAAAGTAATCATGATTATATTATGATTAATTGCACAACTCTGATAGATCCACATGAGATTTCTGTTCGTCTTGATGTTTTTCTCTTGCACATTCACCAAAACCAGGACTAAAATCTAGAAAGCGACAAAAAGACGACTAAACACAACAAAAACTCAATAACAATCAGCAAAAACACGACTTAACGTGACACAAACCTGCACTAAATGGAACAAAAACACAAATAAGTGACAAAATCGCTGCAAAAATGCTACTAAAAGCTGCAAAAACACAATTACAAGCAGCAAAAGCACGACTAAAAGTGACAAAAACGTGACTAAACGCTACACAAAACACCATTAAGCAACAAAAATGCTCAAATGTAAAGTAAATCTGGACTTAGCTCAACGTAGAACCAAAGTACGACGTGTGAACGCGCCCAAAACGCAACGTATCAATGAAAAAATGACGAAAAGCACACCTTCCACTCACATATGACCAAACTGCATTGACAAACGGTACGCACTGGAGCCCGAGTGTTTAAATACCACCGCTGACTGTTGTGCTTTCTCTCTCGCGTCAGAAGTTTGCCCAATACTCCCGAATTATTCAAATGAAATGCGTAAACCATTCTGTCCGGTCACATTTCGTGTTTTTCCAGCGCGCACGTCAACAATACCAGGCTGCACATCCACGCCACAAAGCGCACCCCAAAGTTGACGTCCCCTCGGTGAAATCCACACGGGCGCCTCCCCGGAGAGACGTGCGGTGCACCCCGAAACGCTGCACCCCGCGCCCCGGGCCCGAGCCGCACATGGCCGGCCCCCGCGGAGGAGGGAGTCTACCTGTATCTTACCCAGTGACAGCGACCGAGCGCGGACGGAAGCGCATCTGGAGGGGCACGCACGCGGTCGATCACGGCACCAAAACATGCGCCCCTTCCGCACACGGCTCGCACAAATGAATGGAACGGCGACCACGACCGCGCGCCTCGACGTCCCGCCGCGCATACATGACCTACTGTACGCGCGTCCTCCCTCGCCTCCTCCCGCAGTCCGCTCTGGCACAGCCTCTCCGTCGCTCAGGCGGCTCCCGAATGCCATTTTCCGCACCAGTTTTCGCTCTGCCGCATGTCCACCTGCGCCAACTTGTTCAGACGGGCGAAAAAGCCTGGCCGCGCCGCGTTTCGATGCCGCGTCCACGCCTCAACGCGGCGGCATTCATTTCAAACGCGTGCGCGGCTGTCATTCATTGAGTGTTTACCAAGAAGAAACGCCTTGCCGTGGTGGAAAACGTGAACGCGAGCGGCAACAACAACGCGAAAACCCCTCCCCGGGAAAGACGGGGACGCGGCGGAGCGGCGGGCGCGTCGTGCGGGGGTCGCTGCTGTTTTAGGGCGTAGTTGTGCGGCGCGGTCGTACCTGGAGGATGAGCTCGCCGCGGCCGTCGCAGTTCCCAGCTCCACACTGCTCTGGACGCGGACACGGAGCGGTGCGCGAGGCTGAGCGGAGCATGCTGATTGGTCCGCTGGTAGGCAGAGACGCGCTGGTTGCTGGCTGCCTGCGCTGGGCTCCTCTCAGCTCCGCGGGGTTATGGACGCGCAAGGGCGGAGCTGCACGCGGAGGCACGCGCTGAGAGGCCCGCGCGCAGAGGACGCACTCATGGCTCTGGAGATAGATTAATAAACTGAACAAGGTGCATTATATTAGCGCACGCAAACGACCATTTTACACATTAGACACTTTAAAAATGTGTAAACAAAATAGTCTAAATTACAGAATGGAGGCAAATGTGGAATAACGTGATTTTCAAAATATGATTGATATCAGAGCCTGCTTTGATGATATAAACAGTGATTTAAGGACATAAAACAGACCCCAAACCCCGTGTTTAAAGCTGTTTACAACATGAAAGCTGTTGCACATATGACATTGAATCAATCATTCATGTACCAGCCCAGAGTTATGAACCTGTCCAGCCACCATACACGAATAAACAAAACAAACAAATCAAAATCAAAACAACAAAAACCAAAAGCATCAAGAACAATTCAAGCGACACGACAGTAAAGTTACAGAAAATAACACTGGACTTAATTTTGCCCTGGGCCCCTAAATTCCTAGGTCCGCCACTGGGTATGTTCTATTTAAACACATTTTTATTTAATTGCCTCCATTCAAGAATTTTGAACATTCAGATGGTTTAAAGGGTGTGCGCTTTCACTAACAAATATCATCCAATTAGAAAACAGCACGGCCCCTCAGCGCGGGCCTCTCAGCGCGGGCCTCAGAGTGCAGCTCCATGTCTGCAGCTCCACCTCGCTCTGCACATAAGCGAAAGGGTGGTTCACATGTTCCGCGCACAGCAGCAGCAGCGGCAGAGGCGGCAGAAGCGGCAGCAGCGGCAGAGGCGGCGCGCACACACAATGGTTCGCTCCAAAGTGGGGCTCCCAACTTTGCCTTTTCATAGCAACAGTAATGTGCTGAATGAGGCTGCCGCGCGGTGAGTGATGAGGCGCGGCAGAGGGGCGGCAGAGGCGCGGCAGAGGCAGGCGGTGCAGTTGTGGGCCGTCGGGGGGCTGTACGGGGAGCGCGTGTCCTTGAGATTCTCCGGGAAATTCACCTGAGCTGGCGATTTCACACGTGCTCCAGCGAGATATACTTCAGAAAACAAACAGATTACCGTAACTTAACAAATGTTTATGACGCTAGACTTCAAAATCAAAAGGTGAATGACTGTGTTTTGAACTTAACACAAGGACATCAAAGTCAAACAAGGGTCAGAGATTCAAACTAGGTCACAGTATTTATTGTAAAGAAATAAAGGGTACATTTGTGCTTAAAGCTGGAGTGCCCTACTTGTTTAAAGGGGCTGTACCTGATTTTTACTGTTTTGAAACGTGAAAAACAAATTTAGTCCATGTACCCGATGGTTTGCATGTAATAAAGTAAAATCTGTCTTGTCCCAATACAGATATAAAAGCATCTATTTGGGAGAAAATGAGACCACAGCTTTTTCTCAGCATCTATATATGGAGTGTTTTATTCAACGAGAAGCAGGAAATGCGACGTTTTGCTAATGAAATGCTAATGTTTGTTAGAAAAACTCAAAAGACTAGGGAAAATGCTCATAAACTCATGGAGGTGAATATTCATGATGCTGGGACTGCATTAGGAAAGTGAGACATGTGACTGATGGAAAGACTTTAAAAACAAACTAGTTCTGTTTTTCACTTTTCAAAACTATTGGGTACAGCCCCTTTAATGTAAATGAGTAAAAAAATGTTGTTTCCCCCAAAGAAAATATTGTAAAAGCAGAACGTTGTGGCAAAAGTGAGACCACTGCACACTGTCTGCGTCGAATAATAACATATTTTGTGTCTCGTCGACCAGGAAACAGGAGCAGAAAGCAGCGTTCTGATTGGCTGTTCTTGGGAGCAGCGTTCTGATTGGCTGTTCTTGGGAGCAGCGTTCTGATTGGCTGTTCTTGGGAGCAGCGCTCTGATTGGCTGTTCTTGGGACCAGCGTTCTGATTGGCTGTTCTTGGGAGCAGCGCTCTGATTGGCTGTTCTTGGGAGCAGTGTTCTGATTGGCTGTTCTTGGGAGCAGCGTTCTGATTGGCTGTTCTTGGGGCGGTAGCTCGAGTTTCACTTCGCCGTCTGAAGAAAGCTGTTCTAAAACCGAGGCCACGCCTGAAAAAGAACGATTGTGGATATAAACAATGTGTCAAAGAGCCATAAGAAGGAGTCAGACACATTTTAACACCTCCTCACGGGCTTGTGGTGAATATTAGGTACTGCAGCTTTAATAAGAAAACTGGGACTAATGTAAAAGTGACAAAGTTCTGGAAGATAAAGTATCATTATTAAAACAAAAATACGCAAGACATTTTTAACTTAAGCGGATTTGTATAACATTCTATATTTATTTTGTTTTGTATGCATTTATTTTGTACATACAGCACATTTTAACCAAACTATTTCAATATATTAAACCTCCGTCCTTTAACACCTTGAGACATAATTTCGTGATTAGTGGTTTAGTTCAAAATGTGAATATACAACATACATAATGTTCTCATTTGTCTCATTGTCAAGCTATTTCAGAACATTAGAGTTTGTTTGTAGTTCTTTACAGCGTTCAAAGTGTGTAGGAGGTTTGTCGGTGCAATGTCAAAATGAAAAAAATATTAATTGCAGCCGTTCATTTGCAAAATAGTCATTTATTATGTGCAGAACTCTAGGGCAGTATCGGTTTATAAATGTGTTCAATTCAACCTTTAGCCACTTAAGACAAGACACAACAGGCAAAACTCTTTTTTTTTTTTTTTCAATTTTGTGTTTTTTTTGTCAGTTTTCTCTCTCAACATATCGACTTTCATGTGAAAACACCAAACTTGTCCAATCTGCTCCTAAAGATGTTTTATTCTTCCATTGAATCCACTTCATCCATAGATTTCTCTGGGACGTTGTAACTTCAAAGGTCGTTTTCTTAAAATGCATTTTTGTCCCTCGAGACATAAAGATCAGCCTTAAAGTAGATCCTACACCAAACTGTACAATCTGGACTCAACAAGATTTAGACGAAATGAACAGAAGGATTTGGTGATATTTGATTCTAAACCTGATTTATTGAAGTTTAAAGTAAAAAAAAAAAAAAAAGATGAAATTTGAATTTTTAGGATAAGTTTCAGTCCAATTTAGTTTCTAAGTAAACTAGATTAGTCAATTTTGTCCATTTTTCAGATTGAAATGTCCCAAATATGTGGATTTTTGGCCATTTTTTCACATCAAATGCCTTATTTCTACATGAAAACATGACATGATGAAAAACTTTTTTGTCCTACATTTATGTGAGTAAACCACAGGAGAAATTTACAATTGATATCTTTGAGTTTAAGATTTTTTCCTGTTCACCTGCAGCGTCTCGCCTTAAAAAAGCCATCGGACACTATTTGTTTTCAAAAGCTGAATGTATCTTGCGTCGATCAAACCATTATTCCATCCTTTCTTGATCAAATCCAAATGACTTCCATTGATATTATCTGTAGAAAAAGAAAAATCCAAATAGAAGTGTCTGTTTTTGTCACTTTTCATTTCGTTTTAATGTCAGGAGACTGTGTGATCTCCATGAAAACATTTATATCACACTCTTCACAGACACTGAGCTGCGTCTGTTTAAGTGCCACGTTTGCAGATGTAAAGAGGAGCCACACCCGCCACCTCCTCCCCCGCCTCCCCTCTTTTCTACTCCTCCCTCCCCTTCTTACATCTTCTCTCCTCCTCTATCCCCTCTTCTCTCCACTTCTTTTCTTTTCCTTCCCCCTTCTCTTCAGTCCGTTTCTCCCCTTCTCCTCTGTTCTCGCGTCTCCTCTTCTCTCTATTTTTCAACTCTACTCTTCTCCACACTTCTCTCTCCTTCTATCTCTTCTTCCCCTCCTTCTCTCCTCCTCTTCTTCTTTTATCCTTCTCTCCCTTCTTCTCTTCTCCCCACCTGTCTCTTCTTCTCTTCCCTTCTCTCCTCCCCTCCCTCCTCCCCCCTCCTCTGCACATTCTGTGCCTCTCGCTGTGACAAATGGGCCACAGGGCGGACACTGCATTGGCCCAGTCCACTGTCCCAGTCCACTGTCCACTGGTCCAGTCCACTGTCCCAGTCCACTGTCCCAGTCCACTGTCCACTGGTCCAATCCACTGTCCCAGTCCACTGTCCACTGGTCCAGTCCACTGTCCCAGTCCACTGTCCACTGGTCCAGTCCACTGTCCCAGTCCACTGTCCACTGGTCCAGTCCACTGTCCCAGTCCACTGTCCCAGTCCACTGTCCACTGTCCCAGTCCACTGTCCACTGTCCCAGTCCACTGTCCACTGTCCACTGGTCCAGTCCACTGTCCCAGTCCACTGTCCACTGGTCCAGTCCACTGTCCCAGTCCACTGTCCACTGTCCCAGTCCACTGTCCACTGTCCACTGGTCCAGTCCACTGTCCCAGTCCACTGTCCACTGGTCCAGTCCACTGTCCCAGTCCACTGTCCACTGGTCCAGTCCACTGTCCCAGTCCACTGTCCACTGGTCCAGTCCACTGTCCCAGTCCACTGTCCCAGTCCACTGTCCACTGTCCCAGTCCACTGTCCACTGTCCCAGTCCACTGTCCCAGTCCACTGTCCACTGGTCCAGTCCACTGTCCCAGTCCACTGTCCACTGGTCCAGTCCACTGGTCCAGTCCACTGTCCTAGTCCACTGTCCCAGTCCACTGTCCACTGGTCCAGTCCACTGTCCCAGTCCACTGTCCCAGTCCACTGTCCACTGGTCCAGTCCACTGTCCCAGTCCACTGTCCACTGGTCCAGTCCACTGTCCCAGTCCACTGTCCACTGGTCCAGTCCACTGTCCCAGTCCACTGGCCCAGTCCACTGTCCACTGGCCCAGCCCTGACAGTGTCTGTGGAGCATGAAGCACAGATTCAGGCCGAGACACCAGCGTGAAACGAAAATGAACCAATGAAGATCAGCAAGTAAAGCTTTACTCTGTAAAAACAACACAATAAAAACACATTAAAATAACACAATAAAACACTGTCAGCTGAATTTGGTGTTAATAGTCACATTTGACTGTGCATTTCTACTTTCTTTAGACAGTTTAGACTTTAATCAAAGAACTACATTTATTTTAATTAAAACAGCATTACTGAATTTGAAATGACTAAATTTAGTAATATTTGTTTTTCCATAAAGAGGCAATGGTAAGTTTATTTATAAAGCACAGTTTGTACAATGGGCCACTGTCCATTTATGTCATTGTTACATATGTTATTATCTTTATTTAACCTTGCTCTTATTTGATGGAAACCCAAGGCGGCCTGGAGTTAGATCATTATTAGTCTGTATTGTCCTCGTGTGGACATTTGTCCTCTGCATTTGACCCATCCCTCAGTTCCACTGGAGTTGAACCTGTGAGGAGCTGTGGGCCCCACAGGGCAGCGCCGCTCATCTGCAAACACAGGGAGAACGTGCAAAAGCCAGACAAAGACCACCATCAGACCCAGTGTGATCCCTGCACTTTATCTACTGCAAACTCACAAGAAAGAGAGGAAAGCTTATGTTTGGGATGAGCGCGTGTTGGGCGTGCGACACCTGCTTCAGCTTTAAAGTGAGATTTAAAAAGAGATTTAGAAAAAGTGAGAGAGCAGTTTGTGAGGCACAAAGTCAGGTTTAAACAGTGCTTCCTCCTCATGGTTTGGAACTCAGGCTCCCAGCTTTAATTGGATTTTTTCTTTTCTGTTTTACTGTAGAGGGCTGAATACACAAGAGTAACACAGACTGTTTTGCTTGTGTTTCCACGCTCACACACGTGTAGTTTATGGCCTGACGATGCAGTTCTCACAGTTAAAGTCAATGGTGCATTCACTGGACAATTAAAAGAGCAGGAAACTTAATGAGTGCAGAGCTGTAATCTGTAACAGCTACAAAACAGGCTACAGGAAATCACTTTTACTACAGCGTGAGGCTATATATTAGTCATAAATCAGTGTGCGCTTTGTGCCGGCGCCAAACACCAAGAAATATCACCCGAACCAAGAGCTAAAGAGACAAAACACATGCAACTAATCCATGCAATGAGTGGGAAACAATTAGGAAACAATTTAGCTTAACATCTCATGTATCACACGCTTTCTGTTCAGTTTTAAGAGTAGAATGTTCTGGCAAAATTGATCAAATATGAATAAACTGCAATTTTGAAGGCCAAAGGTAGGTGGTGCTATAATAATGACTCCTGCAGAATTGAAATAAATGTGTTAAGACCAAAGTTGCGTAAGAAATATCAAAGTTTAAGCCTGATTGAAGCTTTTGTGGGCAACTGGGATGTCAAAGTCACAGAAAAAAAAGCATGTTTTTTGGGGGAACTGCGTGAAAAAACAGGAAAGATTATCTAAAAACTCAATATATCTATTAGTGTTTCATGTCTCAGGATGATGTGTTCCATTTTTGGTCCCAAAAAAAACTTGGATTTGTTGGTTTTGTAGTTATTCTGAGGTTATCCAGGAGGCATCACAACAATCACAATTTTACAGATGAGTGGCAAAAATGCAATAACTTTTCTCTGGTAAAAGCTCTAAATATAAATAAAATGTGAAAAGCTGCTACAGTCTGATAACAAATATAAAAGTCAAGAACTTTGCTAAATATTTAGTTTGTTCTTGACGTTTAAAAGAAGAAAAATCAAGTAAACAGTTGTAGAAAACCAGATAAACAACAGGAACACTCACATTTATCACTGACACAGACTTTGATCGCACACAGTTGAACTCTTTACATTTCTCTCCTTAAAGAACACGTTTTGAGTCCAAATGTTGAGGAAATAAATTGATGAATTGTTGAGTCGAGATGAAGTGTCCTGTTGGCAACTGGGAAGTCGTTTATGTCCCACTCGAACCAGTTCTGACTTCAGAGCGAACGATAAACAGCGACTAAATAAATCCATAACTTGTTGAATATCAGAATATTGTTGACTTTAACTTGTAAGTAACATTTACATGATTTAAGTGAGGCTTAACTACTCAAAGCTGCTATTTATGTTGTTATTGTTTGAACACGTCACAGTTTTTATCTGGTATGCAGTGTTGCCAGATCCACGGTTTTCCTGCAGAATTGGGCGACTTTTTAAGAGCTGCAGCGAGTCAAAAATATTGTCCGTTTATGAATTTTATAAGAAACATTAATTAAAGTCCTTCATTTCAGTTTTGTCAGTTGAAGCTGGTTCATAAGTAGAATTTAACATCATGTTCCAGCACATTTTTTTTAACTCAAAGGTCGAAAAAATCTCAGTTACCTAGAACACACTATAAGCGTCCAGCTGGCATTAGCACACAAGCTAACGCTAGCTTAGCTCTGCACAATTGGAGCAACTACTTTCAGTTCTACTTTTGCCGTGTAAAGTTCATTTGTACACATGATTCGACAAATAATAATAACTGATAACAACTTTATTTTGTTGAACGACGGATTAAAACGTCAAAAAGTCGTGTCAGTGCGAAAAGTGTGTTTGAATGAGACCAAGAAAAGCAAAGAAACACATTTGACCAGTTTGTGCTGCTCATAATTCTGTCTCAGTCTGAATGTTGAGCAGCATCCTTCGAATAAAATAATGTCAGTGCATAATGTGTGTTCTTAATGCGTCTTTTCTATAGTTACTGGACAAACATTCTGGCAACAAAAGCCTTGAGGTATTTTCTGGTACCTTATTTTATTTTTTGCAACACGACGTTACAAGGTTAAAGCGTCCAGAGTTTATGAATTTATCCACAAGGTTCAGTTATGTCAATATTTATTTCAGTCTTTGCAGTTTTACCTGGAGAGGCCTTGGTTTTGTGAATGAGACGACTCTGACTCATGAAACGCACCGACGCAAACTCGTTTATTCTGATGATGGAGTTCGAGCTCGTGACTCAGCAACGAAGTGACGACCACAAACTTGAACCCGGAGCAGGAGCCAGGCTAACCACTCTGCCACAGCCGCACACAGCTGCAGCGTGAAGTCTCTGAGGTTTAAATTGTCGCTTCTGAACTGTGAGGAAACACGTTTATATTTGTCGGCGCAAATGCAGTGAAGTCATTCTATCATCAGCTAAGTTTAATATAGTCGGACTCTTTTAAAGTCTATATGAAGGTTCTCATGTTTCTCTAAAACTGACTTAGTTTGGTGGGAGGGCATCTGTGTTAAATATTTATCATAGTTCTACATCTGTGAAGTAGCAGTTTGTGAAGAAAATTTGAAAAATAAAAGTTTAAAATGACAGGAAGTGGAGCTGCGTTCTAAAATGGAATCCCTCTGTGATGTCATCAGAAAGCGACATACAGTTGAAAATAAACAGTTAACACTCAACTGACACATTTTTCTGACAGTTTAAACCATCATTCAACAAAATGAAGGTGTTGTCAGGGATTATTATTTGTCAAATCATAACTATTGTGTAATTTATATGGATTTTGTTCCTTGTTTTCAAAATGGTTGCTAGGAAACAGTTGTGCAATTACCTCTAACGATGTCATATTTGCTGCCCGTGACCAACCAGTAAGTTAGTTAGTAAAATCTTAAATATAATCATCTTCACTACATTTTAGTGAATTGTGACTTAGAGACTTAAAGTGAGGTGTGTGTACGTTTTTATCTAGTTTTAGTCAGCGAAATGTCATGACAATTTTGTTGACTAAAACCTGTAATATATTAGTGTTGGAATAAGAATGAAAAGAATTAAACAACATATTTTCCAAATTTATTATTATTCTCTCGTCAAAAACACACCTGGCGTTGTATTTAGCTTCGTTCACGCCAATTTCAGCAATCCTGTTTACGAGGCCCTCTCCTTTCGAGCCTCACAAAGTACTCCATTTCAAAGTTGTAAGATTTGTGACATCAAAGGTAGAGATTCTGAGGTCTATTGTGCTGTTTTTAATCATCACAGACTCGTTTTGAGCATTTCTGACTCAAATCACGTTCACTACAACTGTGTGCTAGCATTTGCATGTCAGGACAAGCTAGCTTTTGTTTGTTTCCCCGTGGTAATTCCCTCTACTGCCAGTGGATGGAGCGCTAACACAAAATCCTGATGAGAGAACGCCTGACTGAGAGAAAGTCAAGCTGTTTTACTTTGGAAACGTTCATCATGTCTTCAGTTACAATAAATATATCTTATTTCTTTTAATCAGACAACTTTGTAGTGAGATTGTTGTAATGGCCTTGTCTAACTAAAAGGTTTATAACTAAAAGAAATAAGATATATATAAACTTTGCAGACCTTCACTTAAAGGCCCTGTACCTGATTTTTACTGTTGTGAAACGTGAAAAACAGAACTAGTCCATGTTCTTGATTTTTTTTGCATGTAGTAAAGTAAATCTGTGTTGCCCCCAGCACAGGTAGATGATGAAAGCTTTTATTTGAGTGAAAATGAGACCACAAAGTTTTCTGTGTATCTATAGTTTAGTTTTATTCTATGAGAAGCAGGAAGTGCTCCGTTACCATGCTAATATTTGTTAGCTTTGACCAGTCTGGGACTGAGCACAGAGGGTGGTGAAAAGTGCTTCTAAACTCATGGAGGTGAATATTTCTGATGCTGGGACTGCATTATGAAAGTGAGAGACACATGTGACTGATGTAAAGACTTTAACATCAACTAGTTCTGTTTTTCACGTTTCAAGACAGTAAAAATCAGGTACAGGGCCTTTAACAAACAGTAACGAGAACATATGTTTTATGATCTATGTTTTAATTCATAATAATTTACCAATCCACTCAATTCTGTCACTGTACTACAACGACCAATAGAGATTATGCACCGACATTCTTTTATTCAAAAAATGCTCCTCAACATTCGACCGATTAAGAGCAGCGCAAACTGAAATTGAAAGTAGTTGTTGCTTCGACTGTGCAGAGCTTCACTGAAGATAAAGAACACTCCAATTGCCGCAAAACAGTTCATTTCCTCAACATTTGGACTCAAAACGTGTTATTTAAGGAGAGAAATGTAATGTTCCTGTTGTTTATCTGGTTTTCGACAACTGTTTACTTGATTTTCTTTTATTAAATGTCAGATACAAACTAAACATTCAGCAGAGTTATAGACTTTTACATTCGCTATCAGACTTTCGCAGCTTTTTAGTTGCATTATGAGCTTTTACAAGAGAAAATGTCACACTCACCATTGACTTCCATGTGTTTTTTCACTCACTGCTACAATTCAGAATGCTGTGACGTCACCTGCAAAAACACATTGGAACGCCTTATATATTTCTCTAAACGCTCCTCCCTTTCGGCTCATTTTCTTGTAAAACTGCATTTTTATTCCATCTGCAAAGACACAAACTATTAATCTCCAAAATATAAACGAGAACACTGACCAAAAGTCTTTTAAATGCAGCGCTGAAGAGCTCAAAGAACATGTAACGAGCCTCTTTTTCTGCGTCGGCTCAATGTTTGACAAACTGCACTTTTGTTCTTTCTCTATGAAGGTCACAGCTGTCCGTCACCACGTTATCCCCGCCCTCCCGCGCTCTGATTGGACCAGACCTGTGCAAACCCCTCCTCCTCCTTTGCTCCATTGATACAGAATCCTCTCTCTCCGTCTCATCTGCTCTTTTCTCTGTTTTATGTATTTTATTTTGGATTTTCTTTGATTTTTTAAACGTATTCTTCAAATTAAGGCGAGAAACTGCAGGCGAATAAGAACAAATGGGTGTATTTGTAAATCATTTTGTAGTTTAACTTATATAAATGTAAGAAAATATGTATTACCAGTTATCATTATTATCATGTAATGTTTAAGGCGTAAAAATCATGATAGAATTTGCACATTTGGGACATTTAAATCTGAAAACTCTACATTTCTTGCTTAATTTTTTGCACAAATTAGATACAAAAACATGAATGTCTTTTGTAATATTTTAAGAAACTAGATTTGATTGAAAATTGACGTACAAACTCATTTTTTGGACTTGATAAATCAGGTTTAGAATTAGATATGAACAAACGCATTTAGAGAAAACAGTCTTTGAAGTTATTTGTTTGAAAAATTGAATAATAAAACATCTTTAGGCGCAGATTTTGACAGTTTTGTTGTTTTTATTTTAACATTTATGTATTTAATCTACAGATATAGTCCGTACTTTACCACAGACGCCATCGTTTTATGGTAACATACATCTGGATTCTAGATTCTGTGTGTTTTTTTTAAGAAGACAAGCAAACTAACTGACTATTCTACTCTAAAAATTCTAAATTGTAGATAATTTCTGTTAAAAAAAGGTCTATTGCACTTGTTCTACTGGGTATATTTCAGATTCAAGTCTATTTCACACTTTGCTTGCCTCATTTTACCACAGTTTATGTTTTATACTATTATTACTCATTGTTTTATGTCACATCAAGTTTCAATTTTGTTTTCTGATTCTGTTTGTAGAGTTTATGCGGGTGACGTCACAAACAAAAACACCTGAGAGTCAATGGTGAGTCGTGACGTTTCTCCTGTAAAAACTCCAAACACGACTAAATTGTGAAAAAAACGAGCTGTCTGATAATAAATATGAAAGTAATTTAAAAGTACTACAACTCTGCAATGTATTTAGTTTGTATCTGACGTCTAAAAAAAAAGAAAATCGAGTAAACAGTTGTAGAAAACCAGATAAACAACAGGAACACTGCAGTTTAACTCACATTTATCACACACGGTTGAACTCATTACATTTCTCTCCTTAAATAACACGTTTTAAGAGTTCGTTTGTTGATTAAATTAATTGTTGTGCGACAGTTGCAGTGTCCTTTATCTCCACCTTCCCTTAGCCGAGCGCTGCACAGTCAACGAGACAACGAGAAACTACTTTCAGTTAAATAAAGTTACACTGTGCAAAAAAAAAGCTCCACAGACAAACACAGACCAACACAAATGAGTTGTGCTGCTCGACGCCGGCATTTTTATTTATTCAGTTATTTATTTAAATTTTTGGATGTGGTTGTGTGTGTTTTTAAGTCACCTTTAATGGACGAGTGGGTCAATGATGCTGTGCTCTAAAAGTCTCTCCCAACTTTTCGCCAATGTGTTTTTTTATTCTGCAAAGAAACTAAAACTAAAACTGAATAATGAGGAGCATTTTTTCCAATTTCAATTCAATTTATTTTTGTTGCGCCCAAAATCACAACAACAGTCGGCTCGATGGGCCTCGGGTAGAGAGCAGATTGAATAAACAACGTTCAAGAGAATTTAATAAACGGATAAGTGTCCCAGAGCGCCCCCTGTCCTTGACCCTCCTTCATGACAAGAAAAAACAACTAAAACCCAGTGGGAAAAATATAAACCTCAGGGAGAAGCACAGTGAAGGAGGGATTTTTTTTTAATAAAAGAATGTCTGCATAACCTCTACAACCAATTATATCTGATCAGCTCATTATTTAAACTGTACTGTGTTTATATTATATTGTATACTGTATTATATTTTTATGTTTTGGTCCATTTTAAAGTCTTTGTTTGCAGAAAATAGTCTGAAATCTATTTTAATGTCAGGTATAAAATGATTAAATCTGCTGCAGCCAGAGGTGGAAGAAGTATAGATACATGTGTAAAAAAATGACTCAAGTAAAAGTATCACATAAAAATCTACTTAAGTAAATATGTTGAACCTGTTTGAAAATGTACTTCAAGAGTAAAAAGGAAAAGTATTTCGTTCAGATTATGAGACAGTTTTATGTACTAAATGTCGTAATTTTGGTAAATAATTCAGCTTAATTTTGCTCAACAAAGATCAATCCTAATGAATTTATTTAATTTTATTGTATATTTTTGTTTGTTTGTTGTTGAGCTTGAGCTCGTCACCATCAACAAGAATAACAACGAAAACAAAATGAAAAGTACTTTCTACTTTTCAGTCCAGTTAAAGAATGTAGTGGAGTAGATACTTGGTCTCAAATGTAGTGAAGTAAAAGTAAAAAGTATCCAGTGTAAAAACGACTGAAGTAAATGTTCAAACTGTGATTCTCCTTATTGAGATGTTTAAAGTCAGATTCACTTTCAGTGCATTCAGGGCTTTAAAACTGCTTTTCTCAGATGTACTTTATACATTATGGTTAAATGTAATATTTTATGTTTAAATGTAATACTTTGTTTAAATGTAATACTTTATGGTTAAATATAATATTATCTTAATTTTGCTCAACAGAGAGAAGCTTTTACAGGAAAACAATAAATGCATTTATTTACAAAAAAAAAAAAAAAAAAAAGTCTGGATCCCACGCTTTATGTTCTAGTTTAGTCCTGGTTTAGTGCTGGTTTACTGCTTTCATCCAAGTTTAGTCCACGTTTTGACCTGTTTTAGACCCGGTTTAGTTCTGGTTTAATTCTGATTTAAACCTGGTTTAGTTCTGGTTTAATTCTGATTTAGTCCTAGTTTAGTCCTGGTTTAGACCTGGTTTAGACCCAGTTGGTTTAGTTCCAGTAGTTCCAGTTTAGACCTGGTCCTAAAACATGACTGAAGCACAGTACTTTTACTTCAGTACTTTTACTTCAGTACTTTTACTTCAGTACTTTTACTTCAGTACTTTTACGTCATTACGTCATGACGTCCACCTCTGGCCGCAGCTCGAGCCTCCAGCCCTCGCTCGTGCCTGGCGCGTGCCCGCGGGAGCAGCGCGCGGGGCCGGTGTGTTTTGGCGCCCTCTGGCCGGTGACGGGGCGTCACTGCAGCGCGCGGAGGAGTCTGCCCGGTAACCGCTCGTGCTGACGGCGGCTATCGATGAGCGGGGCATTAGTGACGACGTGACACGGGACATACGTCTCCGCCGTTACGTGATCAATGGCGCCTTTAAGAGCGAAATGTAAATGTGCGGGAACGAGCGCGCGCGCGCGCACCGACGGAAAGAACGGCTTTAGCGGCATTTATGGAGCCACCGGACACTCCCGGCTCCCGCTGCACCGGGAGGCACCGGGGTCATCCGGAGGCACCAGGGGTCACCCGGAGGCGGGTCAAATGCAGAGGACACGTCTCTGATTGTAAGAGTAAGAAAAAAAAAAAAGAAAAAAAAGAAGAAGAAAAGTCAGTTAAATCAGTGTTTCCCAACCAGATTTTGAATTTAGAATAATTGGTAACTCTTTATAATAACTACACTTATTCATGACTTAATAAAGCATGAACAAAGACTTAGTTCATAATCCACAAATAGTTTATTAAGAATGATTGAGGCTTAGTAACTATTTAACAAATATTCTAACAATAATTTCTAACTCTAACCCTAACCTTAACCTTAATTAAGGAGTTACTAATCCTGAATCATGTTTGATAAACTACATATTCATTATTAATTAAGTCTTTGTTAATGCTTAGTAAGGCAAAATATTATTGTTAAATTAAGAAATTGTACAAATATTTTTTTGCATTGTACCAGTTTTCTTTTTTGCTTTGTCTGGAAGTAAACTAAACATATTGTACCACTATGTCGTAACTTAATGAATAAATGTTTTTTTTTTTTTAAAGAATGATTCATCTTTTGTAACTACTTAATTAATATATCATCTTAATTCCTAACGCTAACCCCTTCAGCATTTACTAATCCTTTTGTTCATTATGAAATAAGTCTTTGTTTATGCTTTATTAAAGCTATGAAGGTGTGATGCTGCAGGTGAATAGGAACAAAGATATCAATGTAAACTCTGCTGTGGTTTACTCACATAAATGTAAGAAAGAAATTTAACTATTTCATCATGTCATGTTTTCAAGTAGAAATTAGGCATTTCATGTGGAAAAAACGGCCAAAATTGCACATATTCTGAACATTTAAATCTTAAAAATGGACAGAACCAGGTTTCTGGTTCATTTTGTTCATTCATTCATTTTCTCCCACTTGTACCTGTCAGGGGTCACAGGTCACAGGAGCCTGTCCCAGTGACTTTGGGCAGGGACAGGGACCAACTCATCACAGCTGACACAGAGACATGGACAGACAACCATTCACTCTCACATTCATTCACTCGGGGCAATTTAGAGTTTCCAACTAACCTCCACATGCACGAGTGTTTGGACGGTGGGAGGAGCCTGGAGAGAACCCACAGTGACACAGGGAGAACATGCAGACTCCACCCAGAGAGATCAGTGACACGGGGAGAACATGCAGACTCCACCCAGAGAGATCAGTGACACGGGGAGAACATGCAGACTCCACCCAGAGAGATCAGTGACACGGGGAGAACATGCAGACTCCACCCAGAGAGATTGTGTGATGTTAGTCTGGTCCGGGAATAGAACTCCACCCAATCAGTGACACGGGAGAACAGGAGACTCTAGCAGAGATCAGTGACACAGGAGAACTGCAGACTCACCCAGAGAGATCAGTGTATTTAGTTTTGAGCTAAAAATAAAAATGTTGCATAATTTTTTGACTTGAAACTCAAACTTAAATATCAACAAATCCTGTTAGTTTGAGAACATGCAGACTCAGTCCAGAGATTGTGACAGTTTGGTGCAGACTCTACCCTTTAGAGATCAGTGACAGGTTAGACATGAGCTCCTGTAACTAAGATACAGATAAGATAAATGCAGACTCCAACCCAGAGATAATTATACATTTCATCATTGTTAGCTGTTTTTAGTTTTGTAATATCACTTCCTGGTTGTAACATGATGACATCACACTAGGAGATCGGTGCACACTGGGAGAACATGCAGACTCCACCCAGAGATTTTTTGTGACACAGGAGAACATGCAGACTCCACCCAGAGAACACCTTCATTTTGAGAGAACATGCAGACTCCACCCAGAGAGATTGTGTGATGTTAGTCTGGTATTTTGGGAATTATGCAGAACCTTTGGATGGAGTGGAGCTCTCCCAGTGCTCTGCCACCGTCATCAGCTTTGTACTTCCTGTAATTATTAAAAATCTTTTTCAACTTTGGATCTTCCACCAGTTTTGAGCTAAAAATAAAAATGTTGCATAATTTTTTGACTTGAAACTCAAACTTAGAATTAAATATCATCAAATCCTTGTGTTCGTTTGGTCTAAATCTTGTTGAGTCCAGATTGTACAGTTTGGTGGGAGTGGGATCTACTTTAAGGCTGATCTTTATGTTTCTGTGCAACAAAAATGCATTTTAAGAAAACGTCCTTTGAAGTTACAATGTCCCAGAGAAATCTATGGATGAAGTGGATTCAATGGAAGAATAAAACACTTTTAGGAGCAGATTGGACAAGAAAAATCTTTATGTTGAGAGAACAAACTGACCAAAAAAGGACTTTATCTGGACTGAATCAGGGCTAAACATGATCTAAAGTGAGACCAAACCACAGATGATTCTAAATATAAAAGAACAAAAACATGATGCTTTGTTAACGTTGGACGAAGGAAAACACAGCACCCGACACGTTTACTCTAATATACTTTTATTTATTTATCCTAACAGGTGAGCTATAATCCTTATTGTATTCCATATTAAAAACACTGAGTAAAAATGAGCAGGTTGTATTTACACAGCAGCAGAAGCGTCGGAGCAGAAACACAGTTGTGCTTTGAACTCGATCGGACAGAAAAGGAGAGAGAAGAGACATCAGATCCCAGGATCGACAGGACAGGAAGAGTTTACTCCTGAGGGCTCAATCTTATCGCAAACTCACGCTTTTTGAGCTTTTGCAACGTTATAATGTTAGTATCAGCATCGAAAACCTGGAGCTGTGTTTTGTTTGTCGAGCGTCACCATCAAGAACGTCACCAGAACCTTGATTTTGTCTTTGAAAGTCTTAAATAGTGAAAGTTTTAAGGCGTATTTTGCACAAAAAATATGTAATTTCCTCGTAATCTGGTGTGTTTTAAATGAATAAATCAAAATAACTTGTGTTTTAAACTTCATCAAATCAAAATGTAGTGGCAATAAGATGTAAAAAGAAGGAAAATAGGTGAATTTTAGTCAGACATTACAAGTTTTCAGTCCATTGCTGTTATAGTGTCCTTGCATCTGTGTCAATTAGAGCTGAAGTAAATTAAGCGATTATTGTTATAATCGTCAAGTAATTTAGTCATCGATTAATCGTTATGTGGGTTATAAATGAACTTCAACGCATGCCATGTGCTCAGAAAAGAGGTTTTAAGAAAATGTGGTCATTCAGTGTTTGTTTTTTGTTTTTTAAACTAGTTCAACGTCTGTATTTGAGTATCATACATGAATAAAATGAAAGAGAACTGAAAAATTGCTAAAAATTAGCTCTTTTACGACGTTAAAGTGCTGCTCTGAAACAAGCCCAAAAACCCACAACCTGCGTCTCTCAAAATTTGCAAGAAACATATTGACCTTATTGTGCCCCGCCCACTTTTTGCCACAGATACGCACTTTTGTTGTAAACGCACTTCCGTTTGACGAGAACTCTGTTAAAGCTAATGATGAACGAGGGAAAAGTCTGACGCTAAAATGTTATGTAAAGTAGATTGATTTGTGTAAAATGTTTAATGAACACGAGCAACAACAAGTCACAACACACTGATTTCCTGGTCAGTCTGAAAACGTCTTTTTAGTCCATGTAGAACTTATTTTCTGTTGAGCTCGTCTGCTCCGTGTAAACTACAACGGAAACAAGACGGCGGCGCGTACGACAACTTCAGGAATAAGGTGAATAAAGAGGCAGAATTAGCAGCTATTTTGTTTGTCAGTTTTCTACCTCAGGACGTCCCAAAGTGTCGTCGTCGTTTCATCTGGGTCAAATTTAGCATAAATCCTATATTCATGGTCATTTCACGTTCTAAACAGCGCTTCATTGACAGAATAATCACTAGACTAATCAATATATAGTCTAACCTGCCGTACAGACTTTAAATAGCAGCCCGGCTATTAGCAACACGACGCTAACTGATAGAATGAGCTACGTTTAGGAGCTGAAGTGAATCAAAAACGAGTCCAATGAAGGTGAATAGACTTTAAAAACACAGAGGGGAACTTACAGACACCAGCACTTGCGTAAAAGACGACAAAACACAACTCCAGGTTTATTTTAAGGTGCATTTAGCCAGCATTATACCATTTTTAAAAGCTTTAGCGCAGTTTAGCATAATATACGAGCTTTAGAAGTGTAAAGGAAGGTCAGAATACTTTTGGCAGCTGATGGCTACTACAAATTAGCCACCGATAAAAGAATGGGGTTTCTAGCACCTTTTTTGAGTTGGTAAAAGGAGCAAACCAAACAAAAACTCCGGCAGAGGCTGAGGCCATGTCCACGGATACGAGAGCCAAGAACTAAAAGACACTTTACCTGTCACGGGGGCGGCCATTTTGTTAATTTAAGAAGATTGTTTTTATTTATAGATTACTTCAGTGTGTTATTTTGATTTGTTTTATTTTAACCTTTATGATGGCACAACATTAGCATTAGCGTTAGCATTGATCATTCAACTTTAACTTGTTTTCAGTGACATTCATCTCCACTCTCATTCCACTGTGTGATCTTTATATATTTATTATTTTTAACTCGAGTTATTCGGCAAAAACCCCAATGAAATAAAAAGGAACAGGAAATAGTGATGCTAACACTGAGCAAACAGTAAGCTAGCTAGGCGTTGTTGGGCACAGAACCACACAGAGACATATAAATAAAAATAAAATAAGGGGCAATCCACTTCAGCTCGGGGTGGTTCTCCCATTACTTTAATATACTTTCTTATATTTCCCGCACTTGGGAATCTTCTTCTTTTAAATCCTGTGTCTCACTCCAGCCAAACCCGAGGGCGCAGACTGAGCCGGTGTTTATTGTTTTCATCCAATCAGAGGTCGAGTAGACATTTTGACTGACAACCAGCACAACCTTCTATAATTTCTATAATTACTCTATTCTATTCTATTATTCTATTAATATTCTATCAACAACTCAATCAATAAAACACAAATATTTATGAAGACATTAATCTATTTTGCATTTTCAAATTCCCGCCTGAGACATCCAAAAATAGCCCAAAATATATGCACCCGCCCAACGCTATTTTTTTCCGCCAGAAGCCAACAAAAGGAGCCCAACTGGGCGGAAAACTGCCCAATCTGGCAACACTGAAATGGAGAAAGAGCTGCACAGAAACCATAAAGATTAAACAAAACGGTAAAGGGTAATTGGTGTTTTCTAAGGATTTTGTTGCCGACTCGCTCATGTGGACTAGGGCTAATCCATTATTGAAATAATTGTCAACTAATTTAGTAATCGATTAGTCGTTAAGAGACAGGGATGGGCCAATATAGATTTTTTTAGCCGATACCAATAGCCATTATTTGTCTTGCTGCTGTTGCTTGTAGGGTGACCAGATTTTCATAATTAAAACTGGAGTAGGAAGTAACTGTAAAATTGTAAAAAGAGTGGATAATTCAGTACATTATTATACACTTGGTCCATTCACGGCTCGTTCTCGACTTCAGTACAGCACACGAGACACTTCAATTTGTGCAATTTTTGTGTTCTGGTCATTTTTATGGACAGTTTTCTCTATTTTGACTGTTTATTCCTCTCTTTGTTGTTGGCCGGTGTCAAATTGGTCAAAAACTGGGACATGACTTGTGTAAATCTGGGACAAATCAATGGTTTTGGACACATCTTCTGGGACGTGGGACACAGGGCTCAACACTGGGACTGTCCCGGGTAAACTGGGGCGTCTGGTCACCCTATGCTGACACCAGTTCACAAATTAATGTATTTATGTGGAATATAAAAAGATTTCTTGCAGTATCGTGTAAACATACAGCCATATTTCAGTCTAATTGCTTTTGTTTACTCATTGGTCTGTCAAAAATAAGTAAATAAATCGGTCCCAGCTTGAGCAGTTGTCCTAATTGCGAGAAAATGTGTAAATTTAGTGTTTTTGTTTAAATATAATTCATCAGGACATCCTCGAGTGACGTCACTTTAGCGTCATCTGGCTATAATTAAGCAAAAATCCTCATATTTAGCGACCTTTTGCCATCTGAACAACTAATCGATGACTTGAAAGAATAATTGTGGGACTAATCGATGAGCAAAATAACCGTTCGTGGCGGCCCTGATATGGACACGACCTCAGACTGTTCCAGAATATCGTTTATTATTTATACAAAAGTTTCAGTCACTACATTGTACTACTTACTAGTGAAATCCATGCAGAGGTGAAGCTTCTACAAACCGCTCCTTTTGAAATACTTAAACACAGATTGACGCTCAAACTCGACGCTCGCTTTGTGGGACGGACGTCAGAGCGAGCGCCGCGGGACAGATTTACCCTGTGAGTCTGAAGCAGGAGGTCGTTTTCTCGATGGCGATAAAGGCAGAGGTGATCCGAGCGAACACAAGCTGCGCCACGGTCCAGACAGAAACACACACCTAAAGCAACACTATGTAACTTTATCCTCCTCCAATACAGAGAGAGTGACGCCAAACACGTGAGAGAAACCATGGGGCGTTTATGGACTGAACCAGGTCTGAACCAGGTCTAAACAAGGTCTGAACCAGGTCTGAACCAGGTCTAAACAAGGTCTAAACCAGGACTGAACCAGGTCTGAACCAGGTCTGAACCAGGTCTAAACCAGGTCTGAACCAGGTCTGAACCAGGTCTGAACCAGGTCTGAACCAGGTCTGAACCAGGTCTGAACCAGGTCTGAACCAGGTCTGAACCAGGTCTAAACCAGGTCTGAACCAGGTCTGAACCAGGTCTGAACCAGGTCTGAACCAGGTCTGAACCAGGTCTGAACCAGGTCTGAACCAGGTCTAAACCAGGTCTAAACCAGGTCTAAACCAGGACTAAACCAGGTCTGAACCAGGTCTAAACAAGGTCTGAACCAGGTCTAAACCAGGTCTGAACCAGGACTGAACCAGGTCTAAACCAGGTCTGAACCAGGTCTAACCCAGGTCTAAACCAGGTCTAACCCAGGACTAAACCAGGTCTGAACCAGGTCTAGCCCAGGTCTAAACCAGGTCTAAACCAGGTCTAACCCAGGACTAAACTAGGTCCAAACCAGGTCTGAACCAGGTCTAAACCAGGTCTGAACCAGGTCTGAACCAGGACTAAACTAGGTCCAAACCAGGTCTGAACCAGGTCTAAACCAGGTCTGAACCAGGTCTGAACCAGGTCTGAACCAGGTCTAAACTAGGTCCAAACCAGGTCTGAACCAGGTCTAAACAAGGTCTAACCCAGGACTAAACCAGGTCTAACCCAGGCCCAAACCAGGTCCAACCCAGGACTAAACCAGGTCTAACCCAGGACTAAACCAGGTCTGAACCAGGTCATAACCAGGTCTAAACCAGGTCTAAACCAGGTCCAAACCAGGTCTAACCCAGGACTAAACTAGGTCCAACCCAGGACTAAACCAGGTCTAACCCAGACCTAAACCAGGTCTAACCCAGGACTAAACCAGGTCTAACCCAGGCCTAAACCAGGTCTAACCCAGGATTAAACCAGGTCTAACCCAGGACTAAACCAGGTCTAACCCAGGCCTAAACCAGGTCTAACCCAGGACTAAACCAGGTCCAAACCAGGACTAAACCAGGTCTAACCCAGGACTAAACCAGGTCTAACCCAGGACTAAACCAGGTCAAAACCAGGACTAAACCAGGACTGTAACCCAAGTCTGAACCAAGTCTAGCCAAAGACCAAACCAGGTCTAACCAAGGTCTAACCAAGGACTAACCCAAGACGAAACAAGAGCTAAAACGGGAATAAAACAAGTCTAACCCAGACACAAACCAAGTCTAACCCAGGACTAAACCAGGTCTTAACCACGACTAAAGCAGGACTAAACCAATTCTAAATCAGGACAAAACAAGAGCTAAAACAGGAATAAAACAGGACTAAACCAAGTCTAACCCAGAAACAAACCAAGTCTACCCCAGAACTAAACCAGGTCTTAACCACAACTAAAGTAGGACTAAACCAGGTCTAAACCAGGACTACATCCTGGTAATTTAAAGCTCATTTGAAAGTCTAGTCAGGACTGTTATGAGTAAATAACAAAATAACATTTAAATGTGGTTAAAAGCTAAACATTGCTAAAAAGGTGAAGAACGGGTCAAATGCAGAAACACATTTCCATTTGGGGATTACTGAAATCCCCATTTGGTATCACTTATTACATAGTGTTGCTTTTACAAAAACTAAACATAAAGTTTTACGGGAGAACTTTAAAAAACACTGAACTCAAAGCCCTGCACTGCAAAACTCTCTGCATGAGTTAAAATCACTCACAATTCCACGATGTCTCTCTTCAGTTTAGTCATTTAGATCCAGAGGTGGGACTTCACTTTTTAAGCTTTCACAGTACTTAACTGTTTGGGGATTTCAAGATGATTCTGTTAATCACTAATCGTCATTATTCAAGTCACAATAAAATCTTAAGAACTACAACATGATCACCGTGAGAATCGCAGGCAGCAACGAGTCTTTTCAGTTTAATTTATTCTCCAAAAAGTCAAACTAGACCTTTGAATACGAGCGAATTAAGGATTTCACTGTTTGTTAAATCAATTTGTACTAAATATAACATTCCAATACTATACTACTACCGATTGATTGGAGTAAAACTATAATTTATATTTACTATTACTATTACTATTTAAGTCTGAATACACTGAATCCACTCAAAATTAAGACATGATAGTAACGCTGTCATACGCACTTTAAGCACTTTGAACGAGTCTCTGAGCCCAGAGCGTCGCGCCGCTTCACGAGTCAAGCTAACAAACATTAGCATGATAACGGCTCACTTCCTGCTTCTCGTAGAATAAACGCTCCATAAACAGATGCAGACAAAGTGTTGTGGTCTCATTTTCACCTGAATAAATGCTTTTACGATACATCTGTGCTGGAGCAACACAGAGTTTACTTAATTATGCGCGCAAAACAATCAAATACATGTCTTTGTAAAGTTCTGTTTTTCACGTTTCAACACAGTAAAAATCAGGTACAGGCCCTTTAACTTAAGCCCTAGTCTATAGTTCATTTGCAGATGTTGTTTGAGCGTTTGGATAAAAACAAAGAATTGACAAAAACAGCTATGACTTGCTTAGTTTTTAAAAGCCTTGGATGTTTGTCACTAATAATAATGATAATAAATGATCAGGGAAAACATTTGTTGATTTCAATGATTTCTGCCCGCATTTAGTGAAGGACATTTTACTAATTCAACCAGAACCCGAGTGATTTTAACTCATGTGAACGCCCTCTCTTGCAGAATGGAAACACTAGCGGTTGGTGAGTCTTTGTAAACATTCGGAGCTCTAGGCGTCGGGCTCGGACTGGTTCGTGGTCACGCTGCCGTTGGGTTCGCCCGGCGCGGCGCTTCCCTGCTTGTCCGGCTCCTGGACGGGGACGCCGGGGTCCTCGGTGGAGGGAGTGAGTCCGCTTTGGGGGGCCGGCGTCTGGGGCAGCGTCGTGGGCAGCGCCGGCTCTTCGTCCAGGCGGCTGGAGATGGACCAGTACAGGTGAGCGTCCAGGCGAGCGGCGGCCAGAGCCAGCTCGTGAGCCGAGGCCGAGGGAGTGTCCACCTGCAGGACACACACGACACTGAGCGTTAAAGGAGACGTGTCACGCTTTTTCTACGACGTGAGGAGATGGTCAGTTTACATTTTATTCAACTGCAATACAGATCGGGAACAGCTTGATAACAGAAACGCTTTTACTTGTTTGGTACCACTTTATTCACTTTATTCCTGAAGTTGCCGTACGCGCCGCCGTCTTGTTTCCGTTGTAGTTTACACGGAGCAGACAAGCTCAACAGAAAATAAGTTCTACTCGACTAAAAAGACGTTTTCAGACTGACCAGGAAATCGTTGCGTTGTGACATGTTGTTGCTCGTGTTCATTAAACATTTTACACAAATCAATCTACTTTATGTAACATTTTAGCGGCGAGACTTTTCCCTCGTTCGTCATTAGCTTTAACGGAGTTCTCGTCAAACGGAAGTGCGTTTACAACATAAGTGCAAAAAACGGCAAAAGTGGGCGGGGCAGAATAAGGTCAATAATAACTACTGCCTTAATAAAGCATTAACAAAGAGTTAATTAATAATGAATATATAGTTTATTAAACATGATTCAGGATTAGTAACTATTTAATTAAGGTTAAGGTTAGGGTTAGAAATTATCGTTAGAATATTTGTTAAATAGTTACTAAGCCTGAGTCATTCTTAATAAACTATTTGTTGATTATGAATTAAGTCTTTGTTCATGCTTTATTAAGTCATGAATAAGTGTAGTTATTATAAAGTGTTACCACTGGTTTTACAAGCAGTGAGATCAAATTGAGTTGTTATTAAATACTTTGTTTTGCCGTTTTATGTTTTGTGTCTGTGCAGCACTTTGGAAACAGTTTATAAAATGTGATATACAAATAAAGTGGATTTGGATTGACACATGACAATAAAGATATGTTATATTAATGATTCAATTGATTACAGATTATTGTGTGTAACAGTAAAAAAAATTTTCTGTCACAAGGGGATGGATTGTAATCGCAGTTATAAGTTCTGTATTCTCATTCTGACTTGCTAAGGTTAACTTCACCTTTAACATCTCTTTAGCACCTGTTTTGTTCGCTCCCAGTCACAAATATAGAGAATGGTTCATCTAATCCTTTTATGACGTCCTTTCACGCTGAAATCTGGCTTTAACTGGAAACACCACTGATAGCTGTTGTTTTTCATAAACATTGACAGTCACATATGTCCTTGCTCTTGTTTCACACTGATGTTTCATGTTGTCTCCTCATGATGTGATAACTATGTCTCCACCTATGTCTTATGTATAAAAAGCATGTGTTCTGATTGTTATGTACCTCCATCGACCAGGGAGAGGTCACTGTCAGGGAAACTGTTCACTTTGGTACCAGTGAATAAATCAACTCATTCTCTCTGCATTTTTATCGTTTAACTTGTTTTAGAAATCCACAACAGCAATTCTCCCATAACAGTGTCCAAACTGCCGATCTGATAATCCCACCTCTTCACTGTGACATTTCACCGTCACAAGCAGTGAACTGTCATTTAGAAGGTATGAAGAGTTCACAGTGTAAGGAGGAGTGTCCGTGCTGAGCTGAACCAAGTGGACAAAAAAAACTGCTTATGTATTTGTGATGCACGCCCCCTGCTCTGTACTTACTTTGTTTTTTTTAATGATTATTATTTTTTCCTAATCTGTGATATGCGTGGGATTTGCGCTGGCATTTTGGCAGATATGAAAAATAAATCCTCTGCTCTCTAAGCACTTTGTTGTGGTGACATTTACAGTGCTGTAAAGGGGCGGCAGAGATCGGAGCCGGAACTCAGCGCACTTGTGTCTTTAAAAAAGTAAAAGACACTTTAGTAAAAGACATATCAGTCCAATATGTTGGCACCACCCTGAATTGAGTTCTGCACATGTTTCAGTCTGGTCTATCGCCGAAGGCCGTCAGAAAAAGACATAACGTCATGACGAACTCTTGAAGCTGATCGGTCGAAGCATCACAAGCGACAAACCGAGAAATTAAATATGAGAATGTGGTGAAATGATGTAAGTGTTTATGAAATATTGAAGAAAAGCTACATACGACCAGCAGACATTTGCTGTGCATTTATTTTTGATTGCATGCTGAGCCTCTCTCGTCTCTCAGTGTTTGGATTTATCACATGTTTTATTGGATTGATCACATGTTTTATTGGATTTATCACATGTTTTATTGGATTGATCACATGTTTTATTGGATTGATCACATGTTTTAAGGCTCAGAGACTGTTTCTCTGCAGGAACATTTATGTAGATGTTGGTTCAGTTTGCGTTTGTAAAAATGGTTAATCCTGGGATTTTGTCTGACTGTAATGTCGTCTTTAAGCTCAGTGTTTCTCTGTGACGCACAAAAATAACACACATGAATAGTTTAGACGTGAATACATATCCCAGCATGCTTTGCACCGTCCCCAGGAGAGAGAGAGACAGGTCTGTAGGTGGAGACAGGAATAGGGCTCAGCTCTGTCTAATGCTGTATCATACATTTATCTGTGAGACACAAGTGAGCACAAAGTGAAGCATAATTCACACACTGTGGCCAGTCTTTTTCAAAAGACAGTTATTTTATAATTTGAGACAGGATTAGATTGACTTGGCACGAGACAACATCAAATGTTAAATCTGAAATGTGCCAATCATAACATCAGAAACAAGATAAAACATTAAGAACAATGGCCGTCATAAGTCATAAAAGTAATTTAAGTTTTTCTGGTCTTGTTCTTCCTTGTTAAAACTATATAAAGTATAATTTTTGTTCTCTTTCCTTTGAACAACATTAGGCCTTCACGGAAAATGTGTTCAGGATTTGGGTTAAATATAATATAAAATACATTTATGCACAGAAGTGGCCAGAGTAGAAATCCACCATCTTGTGTGAGCATGAACTCAAAAGAGTTACAACAATCAAGTCTGTAAATAAAATGCTCACGTTACAGTTAAATATTCCAACATTTTTAGCCAAAGCCAAAAAAGTAACACTTTCAAATAAAACTTTTCAAATAAAAATATCCTCAGACAATGGAAAGTGGAAATAAATGAGTTCTTAGCCTAAATATAGAGTAAATCTTCAATTGTCTGGTTAACCCTGACCTCTGACCCTTCCTCTGGTCTCTGGACTCCAGACTGTACCTCAAACGTGTGGTGGAAGGCTCCATAGTCCACGTCGAAGAAACCCTCAGCGAGACACATCATGGGACTGAAGCGATGGCCCCAAAGAACC
This sequence comes from Rhinogobius similis, assembly GCA_019453435.1. NCBI lineage: Eukaryota > Metazoa > Chordata > Actinopteri > Gobiiformes > Gobiidae > Rhinogobius > Rhinogobius similis. The sequence goes on along the minus strand of CM033632.1, from coordinate 6,753,011 downwards.
TCCTCCGCCAAGTACGAGCTCCGAGCCTGACAAGTCATGCCTGAAACAGAGACGGGAGAAAACAAGTCAAAACTGAAAAGAGACACAAGAGAAAACAAGTCAAAACTACAACAGAAACGAGAGAAAACAAGTCAAAATTACAACAGAGACGAGAGAAAACAAGTCAAAACTGAAAGAGACACAAGAGAAAACAAGTCAAAACTACAACAGAAACGAGAGAAAACAAGTCAAAACTACAACAGAGACGAGAGAAAACAAGTCAAAACTACAACAGACACGAGAGAAAACAAGTCAAAACTACAACAGAAACTAGAGAAAACAAGTCAAAACTACAACAGAAACTAGAGAAAACAAGTCAAAACTGAAAGAGACACAAGAGAAAACAAGTCAAAACAACAACAGACACATGAAAGTCAAAACTGCAACAGAGATGAGAGAAAACAAGTCAAAACTGCAACAGAGACGAGAGAAAACAAGTCAAAACTACAACAGAAACTAGAGAAAACAAGTCAAAACTACAACAGAAACTAGAGAAAACAAGTCAAAACTGAAAGAGACACAAGAGAAAACAAGTCAAAACTACAACAGAGACGAGAGAAAACAAGTCAAAACTACAACAGACACAAGAGAAAACAAGTCAAAACTACAACAGAAACGAGAGAAAACAAGTCAAAACTACAACAGAAACTAGAGAAAACAAGTCAAAACTACAACAGAAACTAGAGAAAATAAGTAAAAACTGAAACAGACACGAGAGAAAACAAGTCAAAACAACAACAGAGACGAGAGAAAACAAGTCAAAACTACAACAGAAACTAGAGAAAACAAGTCAAAACTGAAAGAGACACGAGAGAAAACAAGTCAAAACAACAACAGAGACGAGAGAAAACAAGTCAAAACTACAACAGAAACTAGAGAAAACAAGTCAAAACTACAATAGACACAAGAGAAAACAAGTCAAAACTGAGAGACACAAGAGAAAACAAGTCAAAACTGCAACAGAAACGAGAGAAAACAAGTCAAAACTACAACAGAAACTAGAGAAAACAAGTCAAAACTACAACAGAAACTAGAGAAAATAAGTAAAAACTGAAACAGACACGAGAGAAAACAAGTCAAAACAACAACAGAGACGAGAGAAAACAAGTCAAAACTACAACAGAAACTAGAGAAAACAAGTCAAAACTACAATAGACACAAGAGAAAACAAGTCAAAACTACAACAGACACAAGAGAAAACAAGTCAAAACTGCAACAGAAACGAGAGAAAACAAGTCAAAACTGCAACAGACACGAGAGAAAACAAGTCAAAACTAAGAGACACAAGAGAAAACAAGTCAAAACTGCAACAGACATGAGAGAAAACAAGTCATGCCTGAAACAGATGAGAGAAAACAAGTCAAAACTGCATTAGAGACGAAAGAAAACAAGTCAAAAACTGCGAGAGAAAACGAGTCAAAACAACAACAGCGACATGAAAGTCAAAACAAGACGAGAGAAAATGAGTCAAAACTATAACAGACATGACAGAAAACAAGTTAAAACTGAAAGAGACGAGAGAAAACAAGTCAAAACTACAACAGAGACACAAAAGTCAAAACTACAACAGAGAGGAGAGAAAGCAAGTCAAAAACTACGACAGACACGGGAGAAAACAAGTCAAAACTACAACAGAGACACGAAAGTTAAAACTACAACGAGACGAGACAAAACAAGTCAAAACTGTAACAGAGACAAGCGAAAACAAGTCAAAACTCCAACAGAGACAAAAAAAAAAATTCAAGTCATAACTGCAACAGAAAATGAGAGAAAACAAGTCAAAAGTACAACAGAGACAAAAGAAATCAAGTCAAAACTGCAACAGAGACATGAAAGTTAAAACTGCAACAGAAAGGAAAGAAAACAAGTCAAAACTGGAACAGAGACGAGAGAAAACAAGTCAAAACTGGAAATGAAATGAAAGAAAACAAAGTCAAAACTGCAACAGAAACTCGAGAGAAAATAAGTAAACACTGCAACTGAAAGGAGAACAAACTGCAACAGAGATTGGTCCTTCCAGTGTTTGTTACAGGACACCTGGATTCTAAAGGCTGGTACAGTTCCATACATTAGAGAGTTAGCGTGGCCTCCAAACACGTGAGTAACACCAGAGCAGAGTTAGCAAACAAGTTTAGTTTAGCTTAGTTTATTGATGGAGTGATCTGTGTAGAAAAAAGCTACAGGCTAAAAGTGAAATTCCAGTTCTCTATTTCTCAAAAATGTTTTTCAAACCAGATAAAAGTCATTTGAAGTTTCTGTCTGTTATACTTTTTGAGATACAAATGTGTTATAGACATTAATAAAACAAAACATGTACATTTTAACTTGCCAAAACGAAATAAAATAAGAGAAAACAAGTCAAAACTACAACAGAGACGAGAGAAAGCAAGTAAAAACTGTAACAGACACAGTTACCAAATCAATAAACTTCTGTCATTTCATCAACAAGTTAATTCTTGAAACGTACGAAAGAGACACAAATATTGAAATGTGTTTACAAAACTAAAACACTAAAATTGCGTCGTTACCAGTGCATTTTACGTCTCTGCGTTTTGACATTTTTTGCGGAAAACGACAGAAACCACTGCAGAAGGAGCTCATCATTAGTAGTTGTTTTCAATTATTTTATTTCGTTTTGGCAAATTAAAAAGTACATGTTTTGTTTTATTAATGTCTATAACACATTTGTATCTCAAAAAGTATAACAGACACTTTTATGTACAAAAATAATAATTATTCTGTATTTATTGGTTTATTTTGTGCAAGTTGTTCAAAGCAAACACAGAAATGAGAGCGCATGGCTCCAGGGGGTCAGAAAGGGTTAATAAATATAAGATCTAAAGCTTTAATGCCGCACTGTGGAACATTCTAAAGCAACAAGACTCACAGGTGACAGACTCCAACTAGAAAGCCAACTTTAAATTAGCTTATTCTTCAAGTTTAGGAAAGATAAACAATAACAGTAAAGATGGTTTTGAGTTAATTGGGATAATTTGTTAATATTTTTGTATTTATTTTGAGATTGAAGTCAATTAATGGTGCTGTGGTTTTGTTTTTGTTTTGTTATGGTTTTGTTTTTTGAGAAATACATGAGCAAACAATACATACAATGAAAAATTAAACTTATTTTATGTATAAATGATGTAATGGTGTGACACGATTAAGTTCAGACAGCACAAATTCCTCAAAAATATTAAGTTTCTTGTATATTCTTGTACTTAAATCTCCGCTCCTTTCTGTTTCTAATCGATACTGAGAGTAGAAGCCGCTGTTTAACATATTTGACACAGATAATATTGGATTAGAACGGCCCGGTCTTAATGTAAGCCCCGACGACGCGCGGAGCCTTTGTTAAAGCTGTTATTATGTGTGTTATTAAAGGGATGAGTCTGTGGATTTGGCCCCGGACCAAAAGTGAAATCAGTGACACTGCGGATCTGCTGAGGTCTGCAGGATCCTCCGCCGAAGACACGCCCCGACGTTAAATAAAGACAAAGAAAGTGGACAGGCTCGTTGTCTTCACGGAGGCTTTTGTGTGGAGCAAGAATGGGGAAAATATGAAACGATAAAGTGTTTGTAAAATGAAATGATGAACGACTGAAAAGGAAAATGGAAGGTGTAGATGTGAAGCAACACAAAAATAATCACAAAAGAGGAATGAGAGGGCAGTGAAATGTGTTAAAAATGTCCAATTTGAGTTAACAGAGTCAAAAATGTAGATGTAATTGGATTAATTTACCATTTTTGTGTTTACGAAGCAACTTGTGCACCAAAAAAACATTGCAAAACCATCACTAGTGCCACGTTTAAAGAACCAGACAGTGGCAGACATTACTTGCCTCATTATACACCTTTCTTTTTTAAACTAAATGGGCTGATTTGGTTATGTTTTAGCAGTAATTATGTGTGTGTCGTGGTTTCTTTTAAACCCGCATTGAAATTTAGCTTCATGTGTATTCTTTAGACCAGTGTTCTTTAACGTTTTTTCAGTCGCGGCACGCTTTTTGAGTTGAAACAATACCACGACACACGGCACTGCAATTAAAACCAAACCAGACCATTTAGTTAAAAATATATAACAAATAATGTCTGTGCCACTGTCTGGTTCTTTAAATTTGTCAATAGTGATGGTTTTGCCTTAGTTTTGGGTGCAGAAGGTGCTCAGGACGCTCCAAAATGATAAATGAGTAAATTCCATCCACAACTGTCAATGTGTGAACTGAAATTGGACATTTTTTCAAGGCACATTAGTGTTGGCCGACACTGGTTGAAAATCAAGGGTTAAACAGCTGCTTTGCCTCCAAAAAATAACAGTCACTGCCGGAAATTTAAGGTAGATAATTATTAGTCGTTTTATTTCAAACCTGCATGCAGTTTACAACACAAATTCAAATCAATCGCATACAATTGCCTGGTTTGAAAGGGGGATGGTGGAAGCTTTCGCTTTTTAGAAATCCGACCCCCCACTCAACTCCACTTACAGATCATTACAACAATAGTATTGTATAATAGATACAATATCCAACATACAACGTACATTATACATCAAAACAACATACAACACACAACAACACAAGGACAGGCCCAGACACTCTCTAACCTCCACCTCACCCCTCATCATCTACACACTCACCCCTCCTCACCCACACACTCCCCCCTCCTCATCTACACACTCACTGCTGAAGGCATCACTCACTCTCTTCCTGATACTTTTCCATTGTCTCTTTTGTTTAAACTGAACAAGATTTAAACAATTTTTCATTTCCTCCGCTGACCCATTCCACAAAATAACCCCCCGCACTGAAATACACATTGATTTTAAAGTAGCTCTTACCTGTGGTTGATAAAATTTATCGCTACCTCTAAGATTAAATTTGTGATGAGCATCTCGCAATAATTTTGAATGCTGACTGGAAGAGAGGATTTTGATGCCTTAAACACAATTTGAGCTGTTTTGTAATTGACTAAATCATGTAATTTTAATTCACAATTTTTAAGAAAAAGTTGATTGGTATGACCATTGGAGGGATAACAGTCAATATGCTAAAAATTACAAATATTCGCCTTTATATATCCAACTTTCTTTAATCGAACCATCAAAAACAAACTATTTTGTATTTTCATCAATAATACTAAATCTTCAGTCCCATATTTTAACCTTTATTTGATTAATAATGCGTCTAAAATGTGTCTAAAACGTCGAAATAACAGTTTGACTAGTCGACTAATAAATTAATTGTCAGAAGCAGTCCTACAAGCAATGTTTTATTTTATTTTTATCGCGATTATAAAGGTGTTATATGGACAACTTCAGAATGGAAAAGACTCAAATGTGCCGTTAACTGGTACTTCTTTGTATACAAAGTTCTTTTTGTGATATTGTGGCGAGGTTTGGGTCAAGGTTTAAAGAGACACTCCAGTTAAGAGCGCACAAACCAGTAGCTAAAACAAATTAAGTCCTCCTTTCATGATTTTAAGCCGAACTAAGTGGCTTCAGCGACAGAGCTCCCCCTGCAGCTCACTTGTGAAACTGCACTGCCCGTAAAAAGACGCTAAAGCAGTGATTCTCAAACTTTTTACACCAAGCAGCACCAAAGAAAAGATTTGGCTTTCTGAAAACCACCAAATCTAAACTGGGTAGAAATACACCATCGCCACAGTAGTCTAAACTAGAAATTTACAAAAGAAAGAGTAAAAAATGTGAATAAAATCTACTCTAAATGAAAAAACATTACAGTTGAAGAGGTGTCCACGTAACACAGCGCTAAAGCTTCTTTTGTTTCCCTTTTTTCCCTTTTTTTCCTTTCCTTTTTATTGAAATAAGGAAGTACAATCACATACAAAAACATTTCTCGTTGCCAAATATAAAAAGAGTGTTGCCGCCGTCAGAGTAAGTTGCAGATGGTTTTCTTCACAGAGTCAGCAGGGGGCGACGATGTGCGCTTCAAACGCCCTGAAAATACATTTGCAACCACCACACGGACTTACAAAGACGTTTAACAAGGTCAAAATGTTACTTAGTTCTGCTTTAAAAATGTGAGAAATCAGGCACTCGAGCTTTAAAGTGCGTATGACAGGTTTTTGACATTTTCTAATTTTAACTTTATTTGGTGTATTAATACCTGTTGTAGATGTAAATAGTTTTACATCAATTAGGTCGCTGTTTGTAGAGAAAATGGAAAAATATGTTGAAAATTACAGGAAGTAAACGAATTGATGACATCACACTGAGGAGCAAAGGTTATGCATAATTTACGTAAAAGAGACTACATTTTTAACCCTTTACACTGCAAAAATGGCCTATCAAAAAATAAGAAAAATAAACTCAAACTAAGACCTTTTTACCCTAATTTAAGTGAAATTATCTGCCAGTGGAATAAGATTATTTTACTTATCAAGTTTACTTAAAACAAGTCAAATAATCTCAATTTGATGTAGTCCTGTCAAGTGAAAAAATCTTAAAATTGGACTTTTAAGATTAATTTGCTTAATTCAAGTAAATTTAACTTTTGCAGTGTAAACATTAATTCAACGAAATAAAGCCGTTCATATGTATTTTTATTTGTCAGATTTTGCTCAATGTACTTTCTAATTTCCTTGTGTGATGTCATCATTCACAACCAGGAAGTGAAATTAAAAACCTGAAAAATTGCTTAATTGGGATAAAATTTGAACAGCATTTTAGTAAACAAATATTTATCTTAACTGCATTTTAGTCAAATGAGTCGTCCAACCTGTCAGAGGCGCTTTAGCTAACACTCCCCAAAGGTTGTTTTACCTGTGGCCTCGACCATTCCCTCCAAAATGACCACGATCTCGAAGTCGTCCTTCTCGAGCTGCGCCTGAGACATGTCCCAGAACGGAGAGTGAGAGTCGATTTCATGGGAGATGATCAGAGGAGAAACCAGGAAGAGTCGGTCGTCTCCCGTCTCAAAACCCACGCTGATGTCCGTCTGGTCCAGAGGGATGAACTCGCCTGAGGAGGAGGAACACGGTTATAACAGGAAATGGACCAACAGTTATGGAAGCCCGTTTCCGCCAGTAAAAAAAAAAAAAAAAGCCCCACAGGAAGTCATACTTTCGAGTTTTAAAGTCATAATTTCAAGTTTAAAAGTCATAATTTCGAGTTTTAAAGTCATAATTTCGAGTTTAAAAGTCATAATTTCGAGTTTAAAAGTCATAATTTAGAGTTTAAAAGTCATAATTTCGAGTTTTAAAGTCATAATTTAGAGTTTAAAAGTCATAATTTAGAGTTTAAAAGTCATAATTTAGAGTTTTAAAGTCATAATTTAAAGATTAAAAGATAATTTCGAGTTTTAAAGTCATAATTTCGTGTTTAAAAGTCATAATTTCGAGTTTAAAATTCATAATTTCGAGTTTTAGAGTCATAATTTTGAGTTTTAGAGTCATAATTTCGAGTTTTAAAGTCATAATTTCGAGTTTAAAAGTCATAATTATGAGTTTAAAAGTCATAATTTCGAGTTTTAAAGTCATAATTTCGAGTTTAAAAGTCATAATTATGAGTTTAAAAGTCATAATTTCGAGTTTTAAAGTCATAATTTCGAGTTTTTTCAGGTATAAAGCAGCAGACTGCATTTGGGGTATTTACACAATGGCATGCCAGCTGGCAGAGAAGTACTTTAGAGATGGCTTCACCACCAACGAAATACTACATTTACTTGACCATTCACATGGAATTCACATGAGCAAACGCACCCTTGAACGGATTTTAAGCAAGAAGGGTCTCTGGCGACGTAAGAATAAAACTGATGTGGCTGAAGTGGCAGCGTTTATTGAGCAACAGCTTGAGACATCTGGTCAGTACCACGGCTATGGATGGATGCACTAAAACTCGAAATTAAGACTTTTAAACTCATAATTATGACTTTTAAACACAAAATTATGACTTTAAAACTCGAAATTATGACTTTTAAACACAAAATTATTACTTTAAAACTCGAAATTATGACTTTTAAACTCAAAATTATGACTTTTAAACTCGAAATTATGACTTTTAAACTTGAAATTATGACTTTTAAACTCGAAATTATGACTTTAAAACTCGAAATTATGTCTTTTAAACTCGAAATTATGTCTTTTAAACTCGAAATTATGTCTTTTAAACTCATAATTATGACTTTTAAACTCGAAATTATGACTTTAAAACTTGAAATTATGACTTTAAAACTTGAAATTATGACTTTAAAACTCGAAAGTATGACTTCCTGTGGGGCTTTTATTTATTTTTTACTGGCGGAAACGGGCTTCCATAAACAGTGGCTTTACAAGTGTTTTTTCAGAAAAGTCAGTTCAAATGTAAAGACTTTTCTGCCTCTTCTGCAGACCAGAATGTTACTTCTTAAAATAAGGACGTAAAATAATATACATTTGGAAAAAACACTTACTACACGCCTCTGTTTTCAATGAGGTTTTTGGTGGTGGAGTGCTGTCAGCTGTGGGAACGAACAATGATAAAATAAATAAATGCAGCCCTTAGTCAACGTCACACTTTGCTAATAAGGCATATGATCGTTCTGAGCGAGTCCAGTGGTGGCTTTTGAACTTAAGAACTGCAGGAGAAGTCCGGATTTGAAAGTTCAAACAGAGAGTTTTCTGAGGCTCAGTAAACAATGAACCCATGAACAGCATTAATGAAAGTGTGAATGAAGTAAAATGTTTGTGTTGCTTTCTCTGGATGAGCTCGGCCCTCATATTATCTTCTCTCTTTCCTCCCGTTTTCTCTTACGTTCTTGTGTCTGCTTATTCTACTTCTTTCTCTTCCTTCCTCTCTCGTTCTTACCCTCTTTCTCTCGCTCTTACCCTCTTTCTCTCGCTCTTACCCTCTTTCTCTCGCTCTTACCCTCTTGTGTCTGCTCTGTCTCTCGCTCTTACCCTCTAGCGCCTCCTCTTTCTCTCGTTCTTACCCTCTTGCGCCTCCTTTCTCTCGCTCTTACCCTCTTGCGTCTCCTCTTTCTCTCGCTCTTACCCTCTTTCTCTCGCTCTTACTCTTGCGTCTCCTCTTTCTCTCGCTCTTACCCTCTTTCTCTCGCTCTTACCCTCTTGCGTCTCCTCTTTCTCTCGCTCTTACCCTCTTGCGTCTCCTCTTTCTCTCGCTCTTACCCTCTGGCGCCTCCTCTTTCTCTCGCTCTTACCCTCTTGCGCCTCCTCTTTCTCTCGCTCTTACCCTCTTGCGCCTCCTCTCTCTCGCTCTTACCCTCTTGCGCCTCCTCTCTCACTCTTACCCTCTTGCGCCTCCTCTTTCTCTCGCTCTTACCCTCTTGCGCCTCCTCTGTCTCTCGCTCTTACCCTCTGGCGCCTCCTCTGTCTCTCGCTCTTACCCTCTTGCGCCTCCTCTCTCTACCTCTTGCACCTCCTCTCTCGCTCTTACCCTCTTGTGCCTCCTCTGTCTCTCGCTCTTACCCTCTTGCGCCTACTCTCTCACTCTTACCCTCTTGCGCCTCCTCTTTCTCTCGCTCTTACCCTCTTGCGCCTCCTCTCTCTCCCTCTTACCTCTTGCCTCCTCTCTCTCGCTCTTACCCTCTTGCGCCTCCTCTCTCTCTCTTACCCTCTTGAGCCTCCTCTTTCTCTAGCTCTTACCCTCTTGAGCCTCCTCTTTCTCTCGTTCTTACCCTCTTGCGCCTCCTCTGTCTCTCGCTCTTACCCTCTTGCGCCTCCGTGCCTCTCGCTCTTACGCGCTTTCGCCTCCTCTCTCGCCCTTACCCTCTTGAGCCTCCTCTGTCTCTCGCTCTTACCCTCTTGAGCCTCCTCTTTCTCTCGCTCTTACCCTCTTGCGCCTCCTCTCTCTCCCTCTTGCGCCTCCTCTCTCTCTCTTACCCTCTTGCGCCTCCTCTCTCTCTCTTACCCTCTTGCGCCTCCTCTTTCTCTCGCTCTTACCCTCTTGCGCCTCCTCTCTCTCGCTCTTACCCTCTTGCGCCTCCTCTTTCTCTCGCTCTTACCCTCTTGATACTCCTCTTAGTCTCGCTCTTACCCTCTTGAGCCTCCTCTCTCGCTCTTACCCTCTGGCGCCTCCTCTCTCGCTCTTACCCTCTTGAGCCTCCTCTTTCTCTCGCTCTTACCCTCTTGCCTCCTCTTTCTCTCTCTTACCCTCTTGCGCCTCCTCTCTCTCGCTCTTACCCTCTTGCGCCTCCTCTTTCTCTCGCTCTTACCCTCTTGAGCCTCCTCTTTCTCTCGCTCTTACCCTCTGGCGCCTCCTCTCTCGCTCTTACCCTTCTTGAGCCTTCCTACCTCTTTCTCTCGCTCTTACCCTCTTTGGCTCTTCCTTACTCTTTCTTCGCTCTCTTCTTGCGCCTCCTTCTCTCTGGCTCTTCCCTCTTTTGCGCCTCCTCTCTCTCGCTTCTTACCTCTTGCCTCCTCTTTCTCTCGCTCTTACCCTCTTGCCTCCTCTCTCTCGCTCTTACCCTCTTGCCTCCTCTTTCTCTGGCTCTTACCCTCTGGCGCCTCCTCTCTCGCTCTTACCCTCTTGCCTCCTCTTTCTCTCGCTCTTACCCTCTTGCGCCTCCTCTTTCTCTCGCTCTTACCCTCTTTCTCTCGCTCTTACCCTCTTGCGCCTCCTCTCTCTCGCTCTTACCCTCTTGCGCCTCCTCTCTCGCTCTTACCCTCTTGATCCTCCTCTTTCTCTCGATCTTACCCTCTTGAAACTCCTCTGTCTCTCGCTCTTACCCTCTTGCGCCTCCTCTCGCTCTTACCCTCTTGCGCCTCCTCTCTCGCTCTTACCCTCTGGCGCCTCCTCTCGCTCTTACCCTCTTGAGCCTCCTCTTTCTCTCGCTCTTACCCTCTGGCGCCTCCTCTCTCGCTCTTACCCTCTTGAGCCTCCTCTTTCTCTCGCTCTTACCCTCTTGCCTCCTCTCTCGCTCTTACCCTCTTGCCTCCTCTCGCTCTTACCCTCTTGCCTCCTCTCTCGCTCTTACCCTCTTGCTCCTCCTCTTTCTCTCGCTCTTACCCTCTTGCCTCCTCTCTCTCTTACCCTCTTGCCTCCTCTCTCTCTTACCCTCTTGCGCCTCCTCTCTCGCTCTCTTACCCTCTTGCCTCCTCTTTCTCTCGCTCTTACCCTCTTGCCTCCTCTCTCGCTCTTACCCTCTTGCCTCCTCTCTCGCTCTTACCCTCTTACGCCTCCTCTCTCGCTCTTACCCTCTTGCGCCTCCTCTCTCGCTCTTACCCTCTTGAGCCTCCTCTTTTTCTGCTCTTCTCTTGCCTCCTTCTTCGCCATTCCTCTCTCGCTCTTACCCTCTTGCGCCTCCTCTTTCTCTCGCTTACCCTCTTGCGCCTCCTCTCTCTCGCTCTTACCCTCTTGAGCCTCCTCTCTCTCGTTCTTACCCTCTTAGCTCCTCTCTCTCGCTCTTACCCTCTTGCCTCCTCTTTCTCTCGCTCTTACCCTCTTGCGCCTCCTCTTTCTCTCGCTCTTACCTCTGGCGCCTCCTCTTCTCTCGCTCTTACCCTCTTGAGCCTCCTCTGTTTCTCGCTCTTACCCTCTTTCGACTCCTCTCTCTCGCTCTTACCCTCTTGCGCCGTCTCTTTCTCTCGCTCTTACCCTCTTGCGCCTCCTCTTTCTCTCGCTCTTACCCTCTTTCTCTCGCTCTTACCCTCTTGAGCCTCCTCTTTCTCTCGCTCTTACCCTCTTGCGCCTCCTCTTTCTCTCGCTCTTACCCTCTTGCGCCTCCTCTCTCTCGCTCTTACCCTCTTGAGCCTCCTCTTTCTCTCGCTCTTACCCTCTTGCGCCTCCTCTCTCGCTCTTACCCTCTGGCGCCTCCTCTCTCGCTCTTACCCTCTTGAGCCTCCTCTTTCTCTCGCTCTTACCCTCTTGCCTCCTCTCTCTCTCTTACCCTCTTAGCCTCCTCTCTCGCTCTTACCCTCTTGCCTCCTCTCTCGCTCTTACCCTCTTGCGCCTCCTCTCTCGCTCTTACCCTCTTGCGCCTCCTCTCTCTCGCTCTTACCCTCTTGCATCTCCTCTTTTTCTCGCTCTTACCCTCTTGCATCTCCTCTCTCGCTCTTACCCTCTTGAGCCTCCTCTTTCTCTCGCTCTTACCCTCTTGCGCCTCCTCTCTCGCTCTTACCCTCTTGCGCCTCCTCTCTCGCTCTTACCCTCTTGAGCCTCCTCTTTCTCTCGCTCTTACCCTGTTTCTCTCGTTCTTACCCTCTTGCGCCTCCTCTCTCGCTCTTACCCTCTTGCGCCTCCTCTCTCTCGCTCTTACCTCTTGCCTCCTCTCTCGCTCTTACCCTCTTGCCTCTCTCTCGCTCTTACCCTCTTGGCCTCCTCTCTCTCTCGCTCTCTCGCTCACCCTCTTGCCTCCTCTCTGCTCTTACCCTCTTGCCTCCTCTCTCGCTCTTACCCTCTTGCGCTCCTCTTCTCTCGCTCTTACCCTCTTGAGCCTCCTCTTTCTCTCGCTCTTACCCTCTATCGCCTCCTCTCTCTCGCTCTTACCCTCTTGCATCTCCTCTTTTTCTCGCTCTTACCCTCTTGCATCTCCTCTTTCTCTCGCTCTTACCCTCTTGCGCCTCCTCTCTCGCTCTTACCCTCTTGAGCCTCCTCTTTCTCTCTCTCTTACCCTCTTTCGCCTCCTCTCTCTCGCTCTTACCCTCTTGCGCCTCCTCTCTCTCGCTCTTACCCTCTTGCGCCTCCTCTGTCTCTCGCTCTTACCCTCTTGCGCCTCCTCTCTCGCTCTTACCCTCTTGAGCCTCCTCTTTCTCTCGCTCTTACCCTCTTGAGCCTCCTCTTTCTCTCGCTCTTACCCTCTTTCGCCTCCTCTCTCTCGCTCTTACCCTCTTTGGCGCCTCCTCTCTTCTCTCGCTCTTACCCTTGGCGCCTCCTCTCTCGCTCTTACCCTCTTGAGCCTCCTCTTTCTCTCGCTCTTACCCTCTTGTACCCTCTTGCGCCTCCTCTCTCTGCTCTTACCCTCTGGCGCCTCCTCTTCTCTCACTCTTACCCTCTTGTCTCTCTCTCTCGCTCTTACCCTCTTGCGCCTCCTCTCTCTCGCTCTTACCCTCTTGCCTCCTCTCTCGCTTCTCTCTTACCCTCTTGCCTCCTCTCTCGCTCTTACCCTCTTGCGCCTCTCTCGCTCTTACCCTCTTGCGCCTCCTCTTTCTCTCGCTTCTTACCCTCTTGGCGCCTCCTTCTCTCGCTCTTTCCTCTTGCGCCTCCTCTCTCGCTCTTACCCTCTTGCGCCTCTCTCTCGCTCTTACCCTCTTGCGCCTCCTCTCTCGCTCTTACCCTCTTGCGCCTCCTCTCTCGCTCTTACCCTCTTGAGCCTCTCTCTCTCGCTCGTACCTCTTACGCCTCCTCTCTCGCTCTTACCCTCTTGCGTCTCCTCTTTCTCTCGCTCTTACCCTCTTGCGCCTCCTGTCTCTCGCTCTTACCCTCTTATGTCTCCTCTTTCTCTCGCTCTTACCCTCTTGCGCCTCCTCTTTCTCTCGCTCTTACCCTCTTGCGCCTCCTCTCTCGCTCTTACTCCTCTTGGCGCTCCTCCTCTCGCTCTTACCCTCTTAGCGCTCCTCCTTTCTCTCGCTCTTACCCTCTTGGCCTCCTCTCTCGCTCTTACCCTCTTGAGCTTCTCTCTCTTTCTTCTCGCTTACCTCTGGCGCCTCCTCTCTCGCTCTCTTACCCTCTTGCGCCTCCTCTTTCTCGCTCTTGCGCCTCTTGCGCCTCCTCTCTCGCTCTTACCTCTTGCGCCTCCTCTTCGCTCTTACCTCTTGCGCCTCTGTCTCGCTCTCTTACCTCTTGCGCCTCCTCTCTCGCTCTTACCCTCTTGCGCCTCCTCTCTCGCTCTTACCCTCTTGCGCCTCCTCTCTCGCTCTTACCTCTTGCCTCCTTCGCTCTTACCTCTTGAGCCTCCTCTTTCTCGCTCTTACCTCTTGCGCCTCTCTCTCGCTCTTACCCTCTTGAGCCTCCTCTTTCTCTTTCGCTTACCCTCTTGGCGCCTCTCTCTCGCTTACCTCTTGCGCCTCCTCTTCCTCTCGCTCTTACCCTCTTGAGCCTCCTCTTTCTCTCGCTCTTACCCTGTTTCTCTCGCTCTTACCCTGTTTCTCTCGCTCTTACCCTCTTGCGCCTACTCTCTCTCGCTCTTACCCTCTTGCGCTCTCTTTCTCTCGGTCTCTTACCCTCTTGCGCCTCCTCTCTCGCTCTTACCCTGGCCTTCTCTCGCCTCTCTCTCTCGCTCTTACCCTCTTAGCCTCCTCTCTCGCTCTTACCCTCTGGCGCCTCCTCTCTCGCTCTTACCCTCTTGAGCCTCCTCTTTCTCTCGCTCTTACCCTCTTGCCTCCTCTCGCTCTTACCCTCTGGCCTCCTTTTCTCGCTCTTACCCTCTTGCATCTCCTCTTTTTCTCGCTCTTAACCCTCTTATACTCCCTCTTCGCTCTTACTCCTCTGGCGTCCTCTCTCGCTTACCCTCTTGAGCTCTCCTCTTTTCTCTCGCTTCTTACCCTCTTGCGCCTCTCTCGCTTACTCTCTGGCGCCTCTCTCGCTTTCTTGACCCTTTCTTGAGCTCTCCTTCTTTCTCTCTCGCTTACCCTCTTGCGCTCCTCTTCGCTCTTACCCTCTGGCGCCTCCTCTCGCTTTCTTACCCTCTTGCGCCTCCTCTTTCTCTCGCTCTTACCCTCTTGCGCTCCTCTGCTCTTACCCTCTGGCGCCTCTCGCTTCTTACCCTCTTGAGCCTCCTCTTTCTCTCGCTCTTACCCTCTTACTTGCGCCTCCTCTCTCGCTCTTACCCTCTTGGCGCCTCCTCTCTCGCTCTTACCCTCTTGAGCCTCCCTCTCTCGCTCTTACCTTTCTCTCTCGCTCTTACCCTCTTGAGCCTCCTCTCTGCTCTTGCGCTCTTATTCGCTTACCTTGGCGCCTTCTCTCGCTCTTACCCTCTTGAGCCTCCTCTTTCTCTCGCTCTTACCCTCTTGCCTCCTCTCTCGCTCTCCTACCTCTTGAGCCTCCCTCTTTCTCTCGCTCTTACCCTCTGGCGCCTCTCTCGCTCTTACCCTCTTGCGCCTCCTCTCTCGCTCTTACCCTCTTGCGCCTCCTCTCTCGCTCTTACCCTCTTGCGCCTCCTCTCTCGCTCTTACCCTCTGGCGCCTCCTCTCTCGCTCTTACCCTCTTGCGCCTCCTCTTTCTCTCGCTCTTACCCTCTTGCGCCTCCTCTTTCTCTCGCTCTTACCCTCTTGCGCCTCCTCTCTCTCCCTCTTGCGCCTCCTCTCTCGCTCTTACCCTCTGGCGCCTCCTCTCTCGCTCTTACCCTCTTGAGCCTCCTCTTTCTCTCGCTCTTACCCTCTTGCGCCTCCTCTCTAGCTCTTACCCTCTTTCCTCCTCTCTCGCTCTTACCCTCTTGCGCTCCTCTCTCGCTCTTACCTCTCTGGCGCCTCTCGCTCTTACCCTCTTGAGCCTCCTCTTTCTCTCTCGCTCTTACCCTCTGGCGCCTCCTCTCTCTCTCTTACCCTCTTGAGCCTCCTCTTTCTCTCGCTCTTACCCTCTTGCCCTCCTTCGCTTACTCCTCTTGAGCCTCTCTCTCGCTTACCTCTTCTGGCCTCCTCTCGCTCTTACCCTCTGGCGCCTCCTCTCTCGCTCTTACCCTCTTGCGCCTCCTCTTTCTCTCGCTCTCTTACCCTCTTGCGCCTCCTCTTTCTCGCTCTTACCCTCTGGCGCCTCCTCTCTCGCTCTTACCCTTCTTGAGCCTCCTCTTTCTCTCGCTCTTACCCTCTTGCGCCTCCTCTCTCGCTCTTACCCTCTGGCGCCTCCTCTCTCGCTCTTACCCTCTTGAGCCTCCTCTTTCTCTCGCTCTTACCCTCTTGCGCCTCCTCTCTCGCTCTTACCCTCTGGCGCCTCCTCTCTCGCTCTTACCCTCTTGAGCCTCCTCTTTCTCTCGCTCTTACCCTCTTGCGCCTCCTCTCTCGCTCTTACCCTCTTGCGCCTCCTCTCTCGCTCTTACCCTCTGGCGCCTCCTCTCTCGCTCTTACCCTCTTGAGCCTCCTCTTTCTCTCGCTCTTACCCTCTTGCGCCACCTCTCTCGCTCTTACCCTCTTGCGCCTCCTCTCTCTCGCTCTTACCCTCTTGAGCCTCCTCTTTCTCTCGCTCTTACCCTCTTGCGCCTCCTCTCTCGCTCTTACCCTCTGGCGCCTCCTCTCTCGCTCTTACCCTCTTGAGCCTCCTCTTTCTCTCGCTCTTACCCTCTTGCGCCTCCTCTCTCGCTCTTACCCTCTGGCGCCTCCTCTCTCGCTCTTACCCTCTTGAGCCTCCTCTTTCTCTCGCTCTTACCCTCTTGCGCCTCCTCTCTCGCTCTTACCCTCTGGCGCCTCCTCTCTCGCTCTTACCCTCTTGAGCCTCCTCTTTCTCTCTCTCTTACCCTCTTGCGCCTCCTCTCTCGCTCTTACCCTCTGGCGCCTCCTCTCTCGCTCTTACCCTCTTGAGCCTCCTCTTTCTCTCGCTCTTACCCTCTTGCGCCTCCTCTCTCGCTCTTACCCTCTTGCGTCTGCTTGCTCTTGATCAGCTTGGCCCTCATGTTGGCCCCCACGATGTGCGAGCTCCTCAGGTCTCCCACTCTGAACATCAGGCACAGTTTGTCGTCCCTCAGAGAAATCACCGCGTGTTTGGAGAAAACCAGAGTCTCCGCGCGTTTGTTCGGCTGAGAGATTTTCACGAACATACAGCCCACCTGAACAGAGACGAGAGAGAATAATAATAATAATAAGAGAGAATTTTATACACAAGTAACAGAGACGAGAGAGAATAATAATAATAAGAGAGAATTTTATACACAAGTAACAGAGAGGAGAAAATAATAATAATAAGAGAGAATTTTATCAACAAAGCCCTTAGAGTAGCCTGTGTAAAGGGGAAAATAGCAGAATATGGGACCTTTAAATAAAAGGCAGCAGGACATCAAAGAAGGAAGACGATGATGTGAGGAAGTTGAGAGCGGTAAAAGGAGACAAACTTTAGTGCTTCTGTCTTTACATGAACGTGGACAGACAGGGAGGGTCACTGTGTCTGTTTGCATCTGTGTGAGGAGAGCGTGAGCAAGAAGAAGTCTGCTGGAGGCAACGGAAAGAAGGAACGCATGGTAGAGCAGGATCATTGGACTAAACATGGGGAATCAGCATTTCAGTTTTTTGCAGCTAAAATCTGGAACAGTCTCCCTGAAGATGTGAGACAGGCCTCCACTCTGACAATGTTTAAATCGAGGCTAAAAACAGTTCTCTTTAGACGTGCATACGACTGAAAGATCTATCTGCACTCTTCTCTTTTAAAGCACTTTATTTTAAAATGATTTTAAAATGATTCTGTGTCTTTTTGTGTTTTGTGATTTTAATGCAACTTTTCCTGTTTATGTAAAGCACTTTGAATTGCCCTGTGTACGAATTGTGCTCTACAAATAAACTTGCCTTGCCTTGCCTTGCCTTGCCATTGGGTGGGATGTGTAGAAGAATGGATAATATCGAAATCATTGTTTTGAATTAGATAATTAGAATATCAAGACTTCAAAAAGAGAGAAACGTTTAGTTTAAAGGGCCTGTAGAATTAGAATAGTCCACGTTCCCGATTTATTGCAGGTAATAAAGTCAAATCTGTGTCGCTGCAGCACAGATATATTGTAAAAGTATCTATTTGGGTGAAAATGAGACCACAACTTTTTCGCTGAATCTGTTTATAGGGCGTTTTATCCAACGAGAGAAGCAGGAAGTGGGCTGTTAGCATGCTAATGTTTGTTAGCATTACGGTCTGTGACGCTCTGGGCTCAGGCACTGGTGAAAACTGCTTCTAAACTCAAGGAGATGAATATTTCTGGTGCTGGGACTGCATTAAAGTGAGATACATGTGACTGATGTAAAGACTTTAACATCAACTAGTTCAGTTTTTCACGTTTCAATGCAACAAAAATCAGGTACAGGGCCTTTAACTCTCATTTTGACCCGGTAAAGATTTTTATTTTATTTTTTATTTCATCACTAAGAAACTTTCATGGCTGATCTTAAACATTACTCAACATACAATTTATGCGAACGTTTAATATAAAATATAAAGTATTTTTTCTGATATGAAATAGTATATTGCTTATTGACCAAAGGTGCAACACTCAAACGAAAAAAGCACAAGGGAAGAATAAAAAGTGATATTTCTGTTCTTGTGTGGTTAATTGTATGCTCCATTCACGTTTTGTGCTTTAACGACACATTTTAGCACATTCTGATGCTTTGTTTTTGAATTTTGGTTTGGAGACAACGCAAAAACACATCCGGATTTTCATTTTTGTCAATATCGCCCACCTCTACACATGATGCACTATATTTACAAATAAACCATTTCCTTTCCCACATGCTCACGTTGCACATTTGTATTCTCTGCCCTCGTTATCTTCAGTTGTATTTCTGCTCTCTCTTCCTCATCTCCTTCCGCAGCTGCGACAGTGAACTTAACCCCGAGCCTTTATGATGTCTTTAAACGCGGCGTAAATCCTCCTACGTTCACAAACACATGGCACGGCTCCAGCTCGCGACATGAATAAACATGCTTCATCAGAAACTGCTTATGTGCTGCACTTTTCCAGCCTCCTCAGCGCTTTGCGAGTGATGTGCTGCCCCCGGTGGCTGAGTGAGTCACTGTCGCAGCTAATGAAGGGACGTATTTCTCCACAGGGACAAATGAAGGCTCTTTATGTCCGGCGCAGAGGGGCGGGGCTTATAGGAAACGTGCATTAAAGGATTACACGGGTTCAAACGGCTGCATGTCAGGTCTGTGTGTGTGAAGGATTGATCACGAGGGACAATAAATGCACAATATGGATGAGGATTTTAGAGCTGCAAGATTTAGCACGATTGAAGCAAAAAGATCATAATTTAAACACAGATAGGGGCAGCAAAATGAACATTGTTATGCATTTTTCATATTGTTATTAACCTTTAAAAGAAACATGTTCTGCTACAGTGACTTTTTTGAGCTTTTATTCATGTTCTAACAATGTTCCGTCCTCAAAAACACACCTGGAGGAGCAATCAGTTGCATTCATGCTTTGATGAATCCTGGTTAGAAAATCCTGTACCTATGACCATCAAAAACACTTCCTGCTGAACTCCCTCGATCTGGGAGGTATTTTCAGATTTCATACGTCATTTATTCGAGAATCTTATGCTGTTTTAAGTCCTTAAATCATCGCCAGACTCGTTCTAGCTTGATAATAGTATGTTGCACAGTCTCTTAAAGTGCTAGCATAACTAAATTATGTAAACATGCTCTTGAGTACCTTAAATTTGCCATCTCATGTCTTGAAATCTTTTGTTTTTTTTTTATATTATGAAGTATAAGATTCTGTGCGGTCTGCCCTGACATTTACTGGGTGTATGCAGCCAGCAGATGGCGCCTAGCACTATATTTAGTAATTTAGTTATGTTAGCACGTAAGAGACGCTGTGGTCAGGTTAGCAGTAGCAGTTGTCGTGTTTAGACGAGATAAATGCTCAGAACGAGTCTGGCGATGATTTAAGGACTTAAAACAGTGGAAGATTCTGGGATAAATTATATAAATGATCTAAAAATACATCCCAGAACCAGGAAGTTCAGCAGGAAGAGTGTTTGACGCTCGAAGGAGAGGATTTTCTAATAAACATTCCTCAAAGCAGCGTGAATGCAACTGATTGCTACTCCAGGTATGATTTTGATGATGGAACATTGTTAGAAAAGGGTTAAAAGGTCAAAAAAGTCACTGTAGCGTTGCATTTTTGTCACTTTAGTGGTGTCTTTGTCGTTTTTAATTGTGTTTTTGTCGCCTTTCGCTTTGCTGCATTGTCGTGTTTGTTGTTTGTACGTAGTTGCGTTTTTGTCGCTTTTGAGTGCATTTTTATCTCTTTTGTTCGCTATTTTGTTGCTTGTTTCAGAACATGTTTGTCCAAATCCGAACTACAGTGTGAGCAGTTTTTATTCAAATCAAAGCAGGACATTTTGTTGTTTGTGGAAGAAATTATTGCACTTCAAAACTTGCAGTCTTTGCGATTTGCTAATTGATCATCATTTTGTGTGGATTTGGTTTAATTGTGCAGCCCTGGCCTTTAAGAGGTAAATAAAGTCATCTGCTCAGAGGCTTCAGAGGCTAAACAACAGGAGAAAAAGTGTGTTTGAACAGACAGCTGCATTAAAGACACAAACAGTCAATCACGATACGACAATTTCACAAAAATTGTCACAGGGACCAGCTCAGGACTCGAGCCCTCGTCAGAACGGTCTTTCTCACCATGAAGGCGTTGACCATGGAGCCGAGGATGGCCTGCAGCAGCAGCAGCATCGTTCCCACCGGACACTGGTCTGTGATGACTCTGTGTCCGTAACCGATCGTCGTCTCCGTCTCGATGGAGAACAGGAACGCCGAGATGAAACCGTTCACGTTATTCACACACGGAGTCCAGCTCTCGTCCTCCAAATGATCCAAGTCGCCCCTGAGAGAAAACACAGGAGGCAAGAGCAATATAGTCACAAGGTAAAACTAATCATGTGTCATTTTAATCTTGAAAAAGGCTTAAAGTGCGTATGACAGGTTTTTACGATTTTCTCATTTTGACTTTATTCAGTGTATTTATACCTGTTGTAAATATAAATTATAGTTTTACACCGATCAGGTCGCTGTTTGTGGAGAAAAGTTGAAAAATATTCAGAAAATTACAGGAAGTAAACAAACTGATGACATCACACTGGGGAGACAAAGGTTATGCATAATTTACACAAAAGAAACTACCTTTTTGACCCTTAAAGTCTATATGAAAGTTCTCCTGATATTGTAACTGTGATTTAGTGATTTTGAACAATAAAAAGTTAAAATTACAGGAAGTAGTGCTGAGTTCTAAAATGGAATCTATCTGTGATGTCATCAAGAAGTGACGCATTGCTGAAAGACAATTTACTGACAAAAGACACATTATTTTGACAATTTAAACAGCCATTCAACAAAATAAAACTGTTATCAGGTATTATTATTTGTCAAATCATAACTATTGTGTCATTTATGTGGCTTTTGGTCCTTGTTTACAGTCTGGTTGCTATGGTAACAGTTGTGGAATTACCTCTAACTATGTCATATTTGCTGCTCATGTCCAACCAGGAAGTGACATTACAAACTTTATGAAAACTGTCAAACTGGGACAAATGTTTAGTAAAATCTTAATATAATCATGTTCATTACGTTTTGGCGAAATGTGCCGTCAAACCTGTCATATAGACTTTAAAACATTGATTTAACAAAATTAAGGTGTTCACATGTATTTTTCTTTGTCAAAAAACAAAAGCAAATCTGTGACAGTTTTGGTGCAGTTTACAGGATGTTTCTTGGTAGTTTCCTAGTGTGATGTCATCATTTACAACCAGGAAGTGAAAAAAAAACCCAACTAAAACTAAAATAGCTAAACTGAGATAAAATGTGTAAAGCTTTTAGCAGAATTTAAAATATATTTATCTTTAGGGCTGCAACTAATGATTATTTCGATTAGTCTAGCAATTATTCTTTCACTCAATTAGTTCTTTAGAGCGCGAAATCCTGTCAATAAGTGATTTTATTCACTTTTACCCAAATAAAGCTGAAGTGAAGCCTTTTGAGGACGTCATGGTGGAGAATATTTATAGATGAACAAGGATTTTAATCAAAAACACACAATTTATATGTTTTCTGTGTCATTTTCGTGTCATTCCTGCTCCGTCTGAGTCATAAAACCCCTTCTTTCAGCACATACAATGTTTAAGAGTCTATATATTGACCAGTTAACGATTATTTGATTATTTAACAACTATTTCTATAGTCGATTAGTTGCGATTAATCGATTAACTTGTTGCAGCCCTATTTATCTTAACTGCATTTTAGTTAAACTTGTCCCACGCACTTTAATATAAGACCTTTAAGTTTGCACAAAAACATTTTCAGCTAAAGACTAAACACTCGTTACTAAAAGTGGCATCTGTTTTCACAAATACGCCAAGATTTTTTGCTTTTTTGACAGAACTGCCTCCTGCACGTCCGGTCTCAGCATCAGAAACCTGTTTTAATAATAGTAAAAGGCAAACAGCGGAGGACAGTGTGAATAAGAGACAGAGCCGAGGCAGCGTGGGCGAAAGTCTGTCAGAAATAAACCTGAAGAGAGAGCGTTTATCTTTAGAAACAGGAGCGCTGCGTTCAGTCTGACAGAGCAGGGGAACATCCAAGTGGGATTTTTCTGATCACAATTCAACTTTAGTTTTTAAAATCAAGAATGCGCCAGCTTTTCTGAGCGACGACACTTTGATTTAAAATCCGTGTGAAGGTTCTCGTGTTTTTCGTGTCTTATTTTGGTAAAGATTTATCATAGTTTTACATCTGCGAAGTTGCAGTTTGTGAAGAACGTTTGAAAAATAAAAGTTTAAAATGGCAGGAAGTGGTGCTGTGTTCTAAAATGGAATCTCTCTGTGATGTCATCAAAAAGCGACGCACAGTTGGAAATAAACAGGTGGTTAACGCTCTTAACTTAAACATTTTTCTGACCGTTTAAACAGTCATCCAACAAAATAAAGGTGTTATCGGGTATTATTATTTGTCAAATCATAACTATTGTGTACTTTATGTGGATGTTGGTCCTTGTTTACAAAGTGGTTGCTATGGTAACAGTCATGGAATTACCTCTATGACATATTTATGCTCATGTTCAACCAGGAAGTAACATTATTCACCTTATTCCTGAAGTTGTCGTACGCGCCGCCGTCTTGTTTCCGTTGTAGTTTACATGGAGCAGACGAGCTCAACAGAAAATAAGTTCTACATGGACTAAAAAGACGTTTTCAGGCCTCAGGAAATCGTTGCGTTGTTGACTTGTTGTTGCTCGTGTTCATTAAACATTTTACACAAATCAACCTACTTTGTGAAATATTTTAGCGGCGAGACTTGTCCCTCGTTCGTCATTAGCTTTAACGGAGTTCTCGTCAAACGAAGTGCGTTTACAACAAAAGTGCAAAAAACGGTAAAAGTGGGCGGGGCAGAATAAGGTCAATAAACATTGGGAAAACTGTCAAACTGGGGACAAATAGACAAAATCTTAAATATAATCATGTTTTAGTGAAACGTGTCGTCTAACTTGTCATATAGACTCACACAGGGCCTGTTTTCCCCAAAATGTCTGACTAAAATGAGTCCCAATTCAAACTGAAGCTAAAATGTACATCAAGAGTAAAAAGTGAAAGTAATTCTTTTTGGTTTGGATAACAATTAAAGCATCAAATTGTAATCTTGTAATCTTGATTTATTCTGTGGAGTTTTGGTCATTATTGGCTGAAAGATGTTGCCATAAATGTGCCAAAAATTAAACTCCTCCCAAAAAACCTTCAGAAAATATACTTTTACTTTTCAGTCCAGTTCAAAAATGTAGTGGAGCAGAAAGTACAGACACACGCTCTGAAATGTAGAGAAGTTAAAGTAAAAAGTATCGGTAACGCTTTAGATTAAGGTTCCTTAGTAAACTAATTATAATGCATTAATAAGCACTTGTTATGTGTTTAGAAGCACTTATAAGGCATTTACAAGCATTTATTATCGTGAAAATTGAAAATAATGTGATATGCAGCTCATTGATGCTCTGTACATGTGGTTTATTAACTCAAACATGTTTTGTCTGATGGATTATAAACATATATAAGGCGTTATAAGTGCATGAACAAACTATTAGTGCTTATTAACATCTTATAAAGAGTTAACTAAGGAACCTTAATCTAAAGTGGGCACCGTAAGAAGCACTTAAGTACAGATAACTACAAAAATAAATAAATAAATAAAAAAGTACTGTACTTAGTTTTGTACTTTCCACCACTGAGAAAAGAGTTTACAGTGAATTTCCTGCATTCGAGTTATTGTGTAGGAGACGCAAAGTAGTTTCAATATTATCGTTTATCGCTATATTTTTATTTATCTTCGTATTCCGTTGTGGTGACAGGCCTAATTATGACCTCGTGTGTTTCTCCAGTGCAGTTGTTTCACTCCAGGGGCAGATGAAAATAAATAAAAACTCCATATTTTGATTCAAGTGATTTTCTCCGGCGTATGTTATTTTTTTCTGTGTGGTTTAATATCCATAATGTCGTACTTTCACAGTTACATGTACTTAGCGTGATTGGGCCATAGCTCACTGTCACTTTGTGCTGACGCCGCCGTCTTTTCAACCCGCAGTGTTTCAGACTAAAATGTTGGGAGCAGCAGATGTTTCTTTAATGCCAACGATGCGCGAACAACAGCCGTAAACGTCGAGCGTGAAGCTGCAGCCAGACACTCGGGTTAAAGGTGCAGTGCGTAACTTTCCCGGGCCGCGCGCTGAAACGCTCACGATGCGAAAAGTCACAGAACAGCGGGTGATTAAAGTAGAACAAACGTAGACTTTGTGTGATTGTGACGTGATCGTGGCTTGTAGTGCCCTCTAGTGGCGCTTTGTAAGTGTCACAACGATATTATCTCTGATCTGAACGAGTCGAGCGCAAAGAGGAGAGAGAAAGAGGAAGAGAGAGCGGGACGGGGACAAAAAGCAAGAAAGAGGAGGTGAAGGTAACAGAGGTGGGTAAAGTAACAGTAACATCACTTCATCACGTCAGGACTAAACATGGAGAATCGGTTCCAGTTTTATGGAGCTAAAATCTGGAACAGTCTCCCCAAAGATGTGAGTCAGGCCCCCACACTGCCAGTATTTAAATCTAGGCTTAAAGTGCGTAACACAGGTTTTGATTATTTTCTAATTTTGACTTTATTTGGTGTATTTATACCTGTTGTAAATATAAATGATAGTTTTACACAAATCGAGTAGCCGTTTGTGGAGAAAAGTTGGAAAATCTGTTGAAAGTTACAGGAAGTAAACAAACTGATGACGTCACACTGGGGAGACAAAGGACATGCATAATTTAGACAAAAGAAACCACTTTTTTGATCATTTAAACATCATTTCCACAAAATAAAGGTGTTCACTTGTGTTTTTGTTTGTCAAATGAACAAAATCTGTGACATTAGATGAGTTTTGGCCACTGTACAGGATGGTTGCTATGGTAATTTCCCAGTGTGATGTCATCATTTACAACCAGGAAGAGAAATTAAAAACCTAAAAAATTGCTAAACTGGGATAAAATTTGTAAAGTATTTGAACAAACTTTGAAATATATTTATCTTAACTGCATTTCAGCCACATGAGTAGTACAACCTGTCATGGGCCCTTTAAAACTGTTCCGTTTAGCTGTGCATATGATTAAGGGAATCTGATCCACATTTTATTATTTCATGTACATTTTAATGCATTTATTTATGCTCTTATTGTGATTATATTGTGATTTTTAATGTGTTTTTTATGACTGCAAAGTACTTTGTGTTACTTTTGTATGAATTGTGCTATACAAATAAATCTCGATTTGATTTGATCACTTTAAAATAATAATGTTCAAGCAGAAGTAAAAGGTAGAGACGTGAATAGTTAATTTGCTTACACATATTTTACAGTCAGTGGCGTTGCAAGGATATCATGCGGCCCCAAGTCAAAAATAATAGGGGGCCCTCACAATAGATATAACCAAGAGTATAGAATCAGACAAAAAACATTGAGACAAAAATACTAAATTGTAAAAACATCGTACAAAATACAAAAATACTATTAAACTTTAGGCACTTAGTAACGATGTGTGATGTAATATTATTTGTCTGTTGGGACTTTCCTGTTTCTAAATTGATCAAATAACCTTTAAAGAGAATGCCCCTTTGACTTTGGGGGCCCCAAGCAAGTGCCTGCCTTGCCTGTCCTGTACCGACGCCTCTGTATGCAGTTTTCGAGTCGCTAAAGTGCTTTTTGGTGCATTATTCATTCACTGAGTTACTGGCTGTCTTCAGGATCCAGTTTAAGATCTTACTGTTTGTTTATGAGTCTTTAAACAGTTTATAACCTTCTTATTTGTCTGAAATGCTGGTTCTGCTCACTCCGGGTCGGCTGCTCCTGGACCGTCCCAGGACTGGACTCAAATCTAGACGAGACAGAGCTTTTTCTGCTGCTGGTCCTAAACTATGGAACATAAGAGCTGCTACTTCTGTTCAGCGTTTCAAATCGTTGCTAAAAACTCATTTCATTGCACTGGTTTTTAATCCAAGCTGAGCGACAACTGCATTATATTTTTACGATACATTTTTCAGTATTAAATCGTTTTTTCTGTCTTGCGTTATTGAACTTGTGCATCACTTTGGGGCAGTGCGTCTGTTTATAAATGTGCTATTGACCTTATTCTGCCCCGCCCACTTTTGCCGTTTTTTGCACTTTTGTTGTAAACACACTTCCGTTTGACAAGAACTCCGAACGAGGGAAAAGTCTCGCCGCTAAAATGTTACATAAAGTAGATTGATTTGTGTAAAATGTTTAATGAACACGAGCAACAACAAGTCACAACGCAACGATTTCCTGGTCAGTCTGAAAACGTCTTTTTAGTCCATGTAGAACTTATTTTCTGTAGACCTCGTCTGCTCCATGTAAACTACAACGGAAACAAGACGGCGGCGCACACAAGAGGGTGTGGTGGTGATGTAGGTGAAGTGCCAGGCCACAGCTGCTAAACAGAAAGGCCCAGGGGTTGAACCTGCGACCTTCTCACTGTGAGGCGAGTGTGCGAATAATCGTGAAGTCGACTAAACAATAATGTCAGTTGTATTTTGATGACGGTCGTCGTTCTTTAGACTAAACGGACTCTAAAACACAAACTTAAAGACTTTTATAACAAAGACAGTGACATTATTAAAGACAAATGACAGACTTATTAATTATACACTTTATTCATAAATATTCTCTCTCTAGAAGACTTCATTCATAATATTTCAACATTTATTTGGTTAAAATGTTCAATCTACAACAGAAATAAATAATAGTTAATAATCGCTGGCTAAAATAATCGTTAGTTTCAGCCTCAGTCAGAAAGTGTATTTAAGGTGAGACACTACAGGAAAACAGGAAAAATCTTAAATTTAAAGATATCAATTTGAAACTTCTCCTGTAGTTTAGTCACATAAATGTAAGAAAAAAACAAGTTTTTCATCATGTCATGTTTTCAAACAGAACTAAGGCATTTTAAGTGTAAAAACGGCCAAAACTGCGCATATTTGGAACATTTAAATCTGAAAAATGGACAGAACCAGGTTTAAATTTCTTGGTTCATTTTGTAACATATTACTTTTTTTTTTTTAAATGTGGATTTTGGATTTCTTATTTAGTTTTTAAGTAAACTAGATTGGACGAAAATTGTCCTAAAAAGTCAAATTTTGCCTCATTTTTTTAACTTAAAACTTTAATAAATCAGGTTTAGAATCAGATATCAACAAATCCTTTTGTTCGTTTGGTCTAAATCTTGTTGAGTCCAGATTGTACAGTTTGGTGTGGGATCTACTTTAAGGCTGATCTTTATGAAAAATCACAGAGAAATCTATGGATGAAGTGGATTCATTCATTCATTCATTCATTTTCTACCGCTTATTCCCGTTAGGGGTCGCGGGTGACTGGAGCCTATCCCAGTGACTTTGGGCCTTAGGCGGGGTACACCCTGGACAGTGGCCAACTCATCACAGCAAACACAGAGAGACAGAGACAAGGACAGACAACCATTCACTCTCACATTCATACACTAGGGACAATTTAGAGTTATCAATTAACCTGCACAGTCATGTCTTTGGACGGTGGGAGGAGCCGGAGAACCCGGAGAGAACCCACGGTAACACGGGGAGGACATGCAGACTCCACCCAGAGAGATCGTGTGATGTTAGGGTGGTTCGGAATTCGAAACCACGATGTTGGGGTGGTCTGGGACTCGAACCCTCGATCTCCTTATTGAGAGGCAGAAGCTCTAGCCGCTCTGCCACCGTGCACCCGAAGTGGATTCAATGGAAGAATAAAACACCTTTAGGAGCAGATTGGACACGTTTGTTGTTTCCACATGAAAGTCGATATGTTGAGAGAGAAAACTGACAAAAAAAAAAAAAATTTGAAAAAAAAAAGAGTAGTGTCTCACCATAAACATTGATATCGCGGATGTTTTCTGCGTTTGCGAGTTGATCGTTCTCCACACTTTATTGTTAATCCACGAATTATACAAAAACTATCTTACCCTCCTACACATAATTGAAAGTTTAATTGCTCCCTAAACAACCCGGAGCCTCATTTAGCTCACTTTGTTCAGTACTTCGTGGATTAAATCCCCCCCCTGCCCGCTAGCATCAACCGGAGCTAGCCTAGCCGACTAGCGCCATGGCTGGCCCATCCTCCGCCTCTTTCGCCCTTACCTGTTCAAGTTGTCATATGTTGAGTCAGAACCCTGCTTCCTTCACTGACGACAGGGAGAGTTGCGTGAAGTGTAGCGTAGTGGTAGCTTTGGAAGCCAGGGTTACAGAGTTAGAAGCGCGGATCCGCATTGTGGAGGAGCTAAAGTCTAGCTATAGCCAGGTCGTAGCATCAGGTTTACCGGACCGCGCTGCAGGTAGCAGTGTTAGCATGGTTAGCAGTGTTAGCGGTAGCAAGGCTAAGCCTCAGGATAAGACCAGCCCCCCAGCGCCTCCCGCGCAGCCGGGACCAGACCAGGAACAAGACAGGGATAGATTTGTGACAGTTCGGAGGGATCGATGCGCTAAACGCCAGCCTTTAGTGCACCATAAGCTTCCCGTCTGCAATAGGTTTGCCCCACTCGGCGATCACACGCCCGCCGAACGTGACACTCTGGTGATTGGAAGTTCCATAGTCAGAGACGTGAAGCTGCCAGCAGCCTCAGTTAGGTGTTATCCGGGGGCCAGAATGGGTGACATCGAAGGAAACCTTAGGCTTTTAAAACAGAGTAGTCAGAGGTTCCGTCGTATCGTGATTCACGGAGGTGGTAATGACACCCGGCGGAGACAATCAGAAGTGCTCAAATTGCAGGTTGGAGCGGTGTGTGAATTGGCGAAGTCGATGTCAGACACCGTAATATTTTCTGGTCCCCTCCCCAATCGGGTCAATGCTGAAATGTACAGCCGCTTTTCAGCATTCAACTGCTGGTTGTCTAGTTGGTGCCCCCAAAACAACGTAGTCTTTGTTGACAATTGGAGTGCGTTCTGGGGAAAGCCCGGCTCATACGCAGGGATGGCATCCATCCGACTTCGGAGGGTATATCACTTTTAGTTCGAATTTGGCCGATAGCATTAGTCGACTAAAGTGACGCTCTAAATATGAGTACCGGGTGCAGAGTCTCTTCTCTGTCGCTATGCTCTCGCCCGAGCTGTCACAGATCAAGTGTTCAGAGTCAAAGCAAATAGAGACTGTGCGTGTCCCTCGTGTAAATAACGCCAATAAGTCAGATCCAAATACAGATAATTTAGGTGTCAGACCAAATAACTTAATACAAATAATCCCTACACATGATACAAATAAACTAATAAATAAGCATGTAAAATGTGGATTGCTAAACATTAGGTCAATTTCCTCCAAATCACTTTTAGTTAATGAATTAATTAACGATTATAATATTGATCTTTTAGCTTTAACTGAAACTTGGCTTCAACAAGATGATTATGTCAGATTAAATGAGGCCACCCCACAGAGTCATGTTAACTTTCAAGCTGCCAGGAGCTCAGGCCGGGAGGTGGGGTGGCAGTAATTTCACATTCTAGTTTACTCCTGAGTCCTAAAATTAACAAAATTAATAATGAGTCTTGCTCATTTGAAAGCCTTATCCTATCAATCACCTGCCCAAACTGGAGAAACCAAAAAGCTGTTCTGTTCATAATAATCTATCGACCTCCTGGTCCTTATTCATTGTTCTTAACAGAATTCTTTGACTTCCTATCAAATTTAGTATTAGACTGGGAAAATATCGTGGTGGTTGGGGATTTCAACATTCATGTGAATGAAAATAATTGCCTCAGTAATGCCTTTAGCGCTTTATTAGACAGCATTGGTTTCACTCAAAATGTAAATGAACCAACCCACAGTCACCAGCACACTCTGGACCTGGTTCTAACTTATGGAATAGAGATTAGTGACTCTAAATGTCTTCCCCCAAAACCCAATAATGTCAGATCACTTCCTAATTACCTTTCAGTTTATTCTTAAGGACTATCCAGCTCCTCAGACTAAAACTATAATGAAAAGGACAATATCTGAAAAATCTATTTTAAAGTTCAGAGAAATAATAGAACCAATATTTAATATTATGTCATGTGATCCTGTCGTTAACAGCGCCAGTCCCAGTGCTATTGATAACTCTGTTGACTCAATGGTCAACTCTCTAAAATCTGCTCTTGATGTTGCAGCTCCACTTAAACAGAAAGTAATCAGGCCAAAACGAGCCTCCCCCTGGTACAATGAAGAACTACGTTCTCACAAACAAAGGGTAAGAAAACTAGAGAGATCCTTACGCCTCCCACACAGAAGAATCCCTAAAGAATGGAAAACTTGCCTTCTGTCTTATAAGCAGGCTCTGCGTAAGGCTCAAACCAGATATTATTCAAATTTAATAGAAGTAAATAAAAATAACTCTAGATTTCTCTTCAGCACTGTAGCCAGGCTGACAAACCGTCACAGCGCAGTAGAACCCTCAATACCAGTTACTCTAAGCTGCAATGACTTTCTTTTATTCTTTAGCAGCTAAATCACAACTATTAGAGATAAACTAAATGCAATTACTCCCACTATCAGTACTGAGCAAGCCCAGACTGCAAAGCTAGTGTCCCATACAAATCCTTCAGTAATACTAGATAGGTTCACTGCTGTTGATCAGGCAGAGATAACTTCAGTCATTATGTCCTCCAAAACATCAACTTGTATTTTAGACCCAATCCCAAGTAGACTCCTCAAAGAAATTCTCCCCCTAATTATAAATCCCATTCTTAATATAATAAATACTTCACTAGAAAGCGGTTATGTCCCTCAGTCCTTCAAATATGCAGTGATTAAACCACTTTTGAAAAAGCCTAATCTAGACCCCGACATACTGGCAAACTATAGACCTATTTCTAATCTGCCCTTTGTCTCTAAAATCCTTGAAAGAATTGTGATTAAACAGCTTTGTCGCCACCTGCAGGACAATAATTTATTTGAAGTTTTTCAGTCAGGGTTCCGTACTACAGCACTGAAACTGCACTAGTTAAAGTCACAAATGATCTGTTATTAGCTGCTGATGATGGACAGGTCTCAATCCTGGTTCTGTTGGACCTCAGCGCAGCGTTTGACACCATCGACCACAACATTCTACTGCAGAGGTTAGAATGTGATGTAGGTGTCAGTGGAACCGCCCTTAGCTGGTTTAAATCCTATCTATCTGATAGGTACCAGTTTGTTAATGTAAACCAGAGTTCTTCCCCATGTTCTAAAGTAACCTACGGTGTGCCGCAGGGTTCAGTACTCGGTCCAGTTCTGTTCACTCTTTATATGCTGCCCTTAGGTATGATCATCAGAAAGCATGGCAGTAACTTCCACTGCTATGCAGATGACACTCAGCTGTATTTATCAATGAAACCTGATCAGACCCATCAAGTAGACAGACTTAGTGCCTGCGTGAAAGACATAAAAACTTGGATGACTCTTAATTATCTGCTCCTTAACCCTGAAAACCGAGGTCATTCTGCTGGGCCCTAAGCACCTGCGAGACTCCTTATCTGACCAGATAGTTTCTCTGGACAATATCACTGTAGCCCCCAGCTCTACTGTAAGAAACCTTGGGGTCCTATTTGACCAAGATCTCTCGTTCAAAGCTCATATAAATCAAGCCTGTAAAACAGCCTACTTTCATTTGCGTAACATAGCCAAAATTAGAAAAATCCTGCCCAGAGACGATGCCGAAAAACTCATCCATGCATTTGTCACATCCAGATTAGACTATTGTAACGCTCTGCTTACAGCGTGTCCTAAAAGCTCTATAAGAAGCTTTCAACTGGTTCAAAATGCAGCAGCAAGATTATTAACAGGTACTAGAAAAAGAGATCATATTTCACCAGTGTTGGAGTCTCTTCACTGGCTTCCTGTTGAGTTTAGAATCAAATTTAAAATCCTCCTCCTGACTTATAAAGCTTTTAAACAATATGGCCCCATCCTACCTCAAAGATGCAATAGTAGCGTACCATCCAAACAGAGCTCTTCGTTCTCAAAATGCTGGACTATTGTTAGTCCCCAGAGTCTCTAAAAGCACAGTAGGAGGTCGAGCATTTAGCTACCAAGCTCCTATGTTATGGAACCAGCTCCCTGTTCATGTAAAAGAGGCCGACACAGTCTCTACATTTAAGACCAGGCTCAAAACGTTCCTCTTTGAAATAGCTTATGGTCAGGCCAGTTAGAAACAGAAATAAAAACCTACAGTTTTAGCTACGCTGCCCTTGGAGCAATTCTGCTGGGGGAAGTATGGCAGCTTGAACACTATCCTCTGGTTCTTCCTACTTTATCTATCAACAATATTTAATATTACTTCAACTGTAGTCTGTTCATTGCTGTTCACATGTTTCTCTTTCTCTCCACTTCCCCCGGGGAGTGGAGACTGTTTCAGGCACTGCGGCGGCTGCTCCAGTGACGACCCACCCACCCCACCTGTCTGGACGATCTATGCGCCACCCGCCTGGACAGCTGGATTAGCCACACCTCGTCTGCCTGGACGAACTCCTTCTACTTTAGATGAACTGTTCCTCATCTCCTGCTGGAGGGATCTCTCTACACTGGTGGACTGCTCCTCGTCCGCCTGGAGGAACTCTTTAAAGCCACCTCCCTCTTGAGTGGTTCTGGTTCAGTCCAAGTGGATGCGTCAGTCCTAGTTAATCTGCAGCCTGTCCGTCCGTGGGAGTAGGATCTCTCCTTCACTGTGGTTCTCCCCGAGGTTTCTACTTTTTCCCATGGGGTTTTTTGTAGTTTTTCCTCGCCGCGAAGGAGGGTCAAAGGACAGGGGCATTCTGGGACAGTTATCTGAACTGCTTTTACCTGTGGCCCATCGAGGCAACTGTTGTTGTGATTTTGGGCATTATAAAAATAAATTGATTTGATTTGAATTGATGATGTTCACAGCCACATCGCAATCATTACCAATACCGTGCAGCCCTGACAAAAATCTACCACTAAAATCTACTCTGAAACACAGAAAAGTCACTCAAATAAACGTAACGACCCACTTCAGATGGAGAAGTGAAAGAGCGAGGAAAGAGAGCGCGAGCAAAGAGCCAATTATCAAAGTGCTGGTGCGGCATTTATTTAATCTACGACTTCTTGCATCGACTGAGAGCGTCCGCGCCCTGACGGCTTCCTGGCACGTCCCCGTCTCGGATATGAGAAGGTCAGAGCTCGACAGAGGGATACACGTGGTAATTGCAGCCCCATTCGGAAGCGCGCACATATATCCCGCGTAATGGGAAAGTGGCAGCACATGACGAAACGCCCGGCGATCCGGAATACGGCCGCGTCATCAGGCTTCCGGACGCGAAGTCGGAGGATTTAGCGCCGCAGATGTGGCAACTTTCACGCCGTGGGAGGTGAACGCGGGAGGATAAAGGAGTTAGTATTGATTTTTTTACGGGAAAGAATGTTTTAGCGGTTTAAATGGTGGGGTTTTTGGCCAGGAATCAGCGGTAAGTGTGTCAGTAAACTGTCGGATTGCAGATTTGTTGACTCGGTTTATGTTAAATCTCGCTGTCGTTACGGAGGCCGTTCACGTGAAACAAAAACAAGCACAAAGTTCAACGTCTTCTCTGTCGGCACAAATGAACAAAAGTGATATTATTTTTTCACGACAGCTTCAGAAAGTGGTGCGATTGTTCAAATCCAAGACGTGATTGTTGTCGGTTTAAAGGAGTTTAATCCCAAACAAATGATAATGATGATAAAGTTCAGCTTTAGTGGAAAGAGTTAACTAACTGTGACAAGTCGACTATAAAAATATTAATATTTTCATAATTTTTATCATTAACAGGACTGTACAGACTCTAAAACACACAAAAGGACCTTTAAAACAAAGACAGTAGCATTATTAAATCCAAAAGAGTGTCAATTTAAGGTAAGAAGCTGCAGGTGAATAGGAAAAAATGTATATTTAATCAAAATATATCAATTGTAAACTTCTTCTGTGGTTTACTCACATAAATGTAAGAAATGACATTACAAGTTTTCCATCATGTAATGCTTTTATGTAGAAATAAGGCAGTTTATGTGAAAAACAGCCAAAACTGCAAAATATTTGGCATAATTAAATCTGAAAAATGAACAATACCAGATTTACATTTCTTTGTTTATTTTGTACACATATTAGTTATTAAAAAAAGTGTACAAAAGGGATTTTGGATCTCTTATTTAGTTTTTGCGTATACTAGAGCTGACTGAAAATTGCCTGGTTTAGTCCTGGTTTAGTCCCTGGTTTAGTCCTGGTTTAGTCCCTGGTTTAGTCCTGGTTTAGTTCTGTTTTTGTCCCTGGTTTAGTTCTGTTTTTGTCCCTGGTTTAGTCCTGGTTTAGTTCTGTTTTTGTCCCTGGTTTAGTCCTGGTTTAGTTCTGTTTTTGTCCCTGGTTTAGTCCTGGTTTAGTCCTGTTTTTGTCCCTTTTTATCCTGGTTTAGTCCTGATTTAGTTCTGTTTTTGTCCCTGGTTCAGTCCTGGTTTAGTTCTGGTTTTGTCCCTGGTTTAGTCCTGGTTTAGTCCCTGGTTTAGTCCTGGTTTAGTTCTGTTTGTGTCCCTGGTTTAGTCCTGGTTTAGTCCTGTTTTTGTCCCTGGTTTAGTCCTGGTTTAGTTCTGTTTTTGTCCCTGGTTTAGTCCTGGTTTAGTTCTGTTTTTGTCCCTGGTTTAGTCCTGGTTTAGTTCTGTTTTTGTCCCTGGTTTAGTCCTGGTTTAGTCCTGGTTTAGTCCCTGGTTTAGTCCTGGTTTAGTTCTGTTTGTGTCCCTGGTTTAGTCCTGGTTTAGTCCTGTTTTTGTCCCTGGTTTAGTCCTGGTTTAGTTCTGTTTTTGTCCCTGGTTTAGTCCTGGTTTAGTTCTGTTTTTGTCCCTGGTTTAGTCCTGGTTTAGTTCTGTTTTTGTCCCTGGTTTAGTCCTGGTTTAGTTCTGTTTTTGTCCCTGGTTTAGTCCTGGTTTAGTTCTGTTTTTGTCCCTGGTTTAGTCCTGGTTTAGTTCTGTTTTTGTCCCTGGTTTAGTCCTGGTTTAGTTCTGTTTTTGTCCCTGGTTTAGTCCTGGTTTAGTTCTGTTTTTGTCCCTGGTTTAGTCCTGGTTTAGTTCTGTTTTTGTCCCTGGTTTAGTCCTGGTTTAGTTCTGTTTTTGTCCCTGGTTTAGTCCTGGTTTAGTTCTGTTTTTGTCCCTGGTTTAGTCCTGGTTTAGTTCTGTTTTTGTCCCTGGTTTAGTCCTGGTTTAGTTCTGTTTTTGTCCCTGGTTTAGTCCTGGTTTAGTTCTGTTTTTGTCCCTGGTTTAGTCCTGGTTTAGTTCTGTTTTTGTCCCTGGTTTAGTCCTGGTTTAGTTCTGTTTTTGTCCCTGGTTTAGTCCTGGTTTAGTTCTGTTTTTGTCCCTGGTTGTCCCTAAAATTCAAATTTTGCCTAATTTTTTTAAACTCAAAAATGTTATACATCAAATTTATAGTTAGATATCAACACATCCGTCTGTACTTTAAGTCAAAATCTTGTTCAGTCCCAGTTTGTGTAACTTTAAAGTGCCCATGACAGGTTGGATTACTCATGTAACTAAAATACAGGTAAGATAAAGATATTTAAAGTTTTGCTAATAATACATACACATTTTATCACGATTTAACTTTTTTTTTGTTTTGTTTTGTAATATCACTTCCTGGTTGTAAATGATGACATCACACGAGGAAATTATTTTGCGCACTGGGCTAAAGCTCCTCTAATGTCACAGATTTTTACATTTGACGAATCATAACACATGTGAACACCTTCGTTTTGTTGAATTAATGTTTTACGGGTAATTTTTGTTTTAAATTTTGGGTAAATTATGCATAACTTCAGGATGGAATGAGTCTCCCCAGTGTGATGTCATCCGTTGTTTACTTCCTGTAATTTTCAACGGATCTTTCAACTTTTCTCCACAAACGGCGACCTGATTGGTGTAAAACTATAATTTATATGTACAATATGTATTAATACACTGAATAAACTATAAAACTGTTAAAACCTGTCATAGGCACTTTAAGGCTGATCTTAAGGCTGATCTTTATCGTACAAACAGATCCAGAGTCAAATAGTGAGCTGAATGTGACATGTGAATGTTCGTTTTCTTTTCTTTGAGGAAGGCGGCGGGTTTGGTCCAAGACCTCGGCAAAAAGCAGCTTTTATTCAAGAAAAGCTTTTGGTGAAGTCTGCTGCTGTGTCCTTGTGCTTCAGAAACAAAAGTGCAGAACAGAAGAGCAATTAAATATGCACTTTTTTGTTTTAAAAAGTATTCAAGCCTGGATGAAATTAAAATAAGTGTGTGTTGTTGTTTTTTTTGTACCAATTATTATCAATGAACAATAAAACAAAATAATTTCCGCTTTATATCTGTACACAGGCTTAACCTTAACCTTTTAGTCTGTAAGTTTTCTGATGGAGGGTCAACCACCTGCTTGTCTCCTTTGTATTTTACATGAGATAAATGTAGATGTAAAATGTGTAAATTAACGTGTCAATGTTTTGTTTTTTTGGTCAGTTTGTTCTCTCACATATCGTCTTTGATGTGTAAACAACAAACGTGTCGAATCTGCTCCTAAAGATGTTTTATTCTTCCATTGAATCCACTTCATCCATAGATTTCTCTGGGACATTGTAACTTCAAAGGTCGTTTTCTTAAAATGCATTTTTCTCCCTCGAGACATAAAGATCAGCCTTAAAGTAGATCCTACACCAAACTGTACAATCTGGACTCAACAAGGTTTTGATGAAACAAACAGAAGGATTTGGTGATATTTAATTCTAAAAGTTTAAAAAAAGAGACGAAATTTGAAGTTTTAGGTCAATTTTCATCTACTTTACTCAAAAACTAATCTAGTTCTTTTTTTTTTTTTGTAATAAATATATATACAAAAGGAACCAAGAAATAAACCTGGTTCTAACTATTTTTCAGATTTAAACGTCACAAATATGTGTAATTTTGGCCGTTTTAACACTGCTTTATTTCTGAAATGAAAGCATTAAATGATGAAAAACTATACAATACAATTTTTCAGTTTTCAGTCAGATTTAGTTTAAACAAAACCTAAATGAATCCCAAATCCCCTCTACATTTCTTTTTTGTAACTAATTTGTGTAGAAAAGGAACCAAGAAATTAAAACCTGGCTCTGTCCATTTTTTAGATTGAAATGTCTCAAATATGTCTCATTTTGGCTGTTTTTACACACATTATGCCTTATTTCTGTTTGAAAACATACAACATACTTAGTGAAAATCTTGTAACATATTTTTTCTTACATTTTGTGAGTAAACTACAGGAGACGTTTCAAATTGACACCCTTAAATTTAATCGGTTTCCTTTCCACCTGCAGCGTCCCGCCCTCAGTGCAATCCCCCTCCTCACCTGCAGTAGGCGATGAGGTACCAGATGGCGCCAAAGAAGAGCCACGTGACGGCGTAGGCCATGACGAAGACGAAGAGCGAGCACCTCCAGTTGAGGTCGACGAGCGTGGTGAAGATGTCCGTGAGGTACCGGTACGTCTCGCGCATGTTCCCGTGCTGGACGTTACAGCGGCCGTTCTTCTCCACGTAACGCTGCCTCCTGCGCCGCGCCCGAGCTGCAGCGGGACAGGAGAAGAAGAGCGTCACACAGACCCGACAGTGACAGGGCCAAGTGCTCGTTTGACTAAAGCACGGCTAAGATCAGTATATTCAAGAGTCTGCTGAAGAATTAACCATTTATACCAGGATAAAAAGGGACAAAAACAGGACTAAACCAGGACTAAACCAGGGACAAAAACAGGACTAAACCAGGACTAAACCAGGGACAAAAACAGGACTAAACCAGGACTAAACCAGGGACAAAAACAGGACTAAACCAGGACTAAACCAGGGACAAAAACAGGACTAAACCAGGACTAAACCAGGGACAAAAACAGAACTAAACCAGAACTAAACCAGGGACAAAAACAGAACTAAACCAGGATAAAAAGGGACAAAAACAGGACTAAACCAGGACTAAACCAGGGACAAAAACAGAACTAAACCAGGACTAAACCAGGGACAAAAACAGAACTAAACCAGGATAAAAAGGGACAAAAACAGAAATAAACCAGGACTAAACCAGGGACACAAACAGAACTAAACCAGGACTAAACCAGGGACAAAAACAGAACTAAACCAGGGACAAAACTAGGACTAAACCAGGACTAAACCAGGAACAAAAACAGAACTAAACCAGGGACAAAACTAGGACTAAACCAGGGACAAAAACAGAAATAAACCAGGACTAAACCAGGGACTAAACTAGGACTAAACCAGGATAAAAAGGGACAAAAACAGGACTAAACCAGGACTAAACCAGGAACAAAAACAGAACTAAACCAGGACTAAACCAGGGACTAAACCAGGACTAAACCAGGAACAAAAACAGAACTAAACCAGGACTAAACCAGGGCAAAAACAGAACTAAACCAGGACTAAACCAGGGACAAAAACAGAACTAAACCAGGACTAAACCAGGAACAAAAACAGAACTAAACCAGGACTAAACCAGGAACAAAAACAGAACTAAACCAGGGACAAAAACAGAACTAAACCAGGACTAAACCAGGAACAAAAACAGAACTAAACCAGGACTAAACCAGGAACAAAAACAGAACTAAACCAGGACTAAACCAGGGACAAAAACAGAACTAAACCAGGTAAAAAGGGACAAAAACAGAACTAAACCAGGATAAAAAGGGACAAAAACAGGACTAAACCAGGACTAAACCAGGAACAAAAACAGAACTAAACCAGGACTAAACCAGGGACAAAAACAGAACTAAACCAGGACTAAACCAGGGACAAAAACAGAACTAAACCAGGACTAAACCAGGGACAAAAACAGAACTAAACCAGGACTAAACCAGGGACAAAACTAGGACTAAACCAGGATAAAAAGGGACAAAACCAGGACTAAACCAGGACTAAACCAGGAGCAAAAACAGAACTAAACCAGGACTAAACCAGGACTAAACCAGGACTAAACCAGGAACAAAAACAGGACTAAACCAGGGACAAAACTAGGACTAAACCAGGACTAAACCAGGGACAAAAACAGAACTAAACCAGGACTAAACCAGGGACAAAAACAGAACTAAACCAGGACTAAACCAGGACTAAACCAGGACTAAACCAGGGACAAAAACAGAACTAAACCAGGACTAAACCAGGGACAAAACTAGGACTAAACCAGGACTAAACCAGGACAAAGCAAGGACTAAACAAAGGTCTAAACCAAGGCAGAACTAAGACTAAACCAGGACACACTGGGACTCAACCAAGGACTAAAACAGGATTTAACCAATAGAAACCAGGATTAATATCATACACATAATACCATCTGTATATAATAATCAGGATACTCCAAAAAAGTGTTGAGATATTCATTTTTGTGAATATTTTCTCTGGTTTGGACAGAACGAGGAGGACAGGGTCAGACGGAGCAGAACATTCAGAGGAGACACGACTTGACCACAGCGTCTGAAAGCACCAGACGCTTTAGACTTTTCCTTTAAAAGTTTGATGCGAAAGACCAAAATAACTGCAAAAAAACAAGTTTTGTCAAAGCGACAAAGAGGAAACAGAAAATATGTTGTGGATTTAAAATGTGGGGAAGTGTTTCTGCGCCGCTCACTGTTACTGTGCGCCAGTGTTTGGAGCTTTGTCAAAAACTCCCCCGGTTTGTAAACACACAGCATCTGCTCGAAACAAACGCACCGCCATGTGGAAAGTGTCTTGTTTCCCCCCGTTATAAACTAAAACATGCTAAAGTCTTTATCCACCGCCAGCTACAGTCTAAAGCCCAACGGTTTGTAAAAAGAGCTACGTTTTTCAGATAAACCAGTGGTGGATAAAGTGCTCTGACGCTGCAGGTGAACAGGAGAAAATCTTAAATTTAAAGATATCAATTGTGAACTTCTCCTGTAGTTTACTCACATAAATGTAAGAAAAGAATAGTGCTGTCAAACGATAAAAAAAATGTATCTGATTAATCATATTTTGAAACTGATCACAAGTTTTTCAAGTGTCATGGTTTACATGTCTATTTTAAAGTATTTTTGCACAGTATTTTCTGAAAATTTAATAATTTTATAATATAAATAATTATCTAAATACATTATATAGACAATATATATACAGTGATCCCTCGTTTATGTGGAGTTAGTTTCCAAAAAAACACAGAAAAGTGAAATCCGTGAAGTAGTCACAGCTTTATTTTTTATTATTTTACAATGCAATACTGAACTATGGAATGAAACCAAAAATCAAAACCTGTTTTAAAGCCCCAAATGTGTTTAAAACAATAATTTTAATATAGTAATACAAGGTTGTAAACATTGTCACTGGTGTATTTCACAGTCTGTGCCTCTTGGTCCTGACTCCGCCCCCTGTAGCCTCTGTTTCTACTGAAGACGCACGACTCTTTCTTTAGTAGTTGGCGCTCTTTCTTTTTCTGAGCAAGAAGCTTTTTATAAACGGATATGCCACCTTCGATTATATTTGAGAACTGCAATGAACGACTCATCAAAGGGTCCCGTTCTTGTGCGTGCGCACAAGAACGGGAAGTTCAGTTAATGCACTGTAAAAATATCCGCACTGTAAAAAAAAATCCGTGAAGCAGCGAAGACGTGAAAGATGAAACGCGATATAGCGAGGGATCACTGTATACATTATCTGTCTAGACTTAATTAAAGTCCACACATTTCATATTGAGTCTGTG
The DNA here is from genome assembly GCA_019453435.1 of Rhinogobius similis. Classification (NCBI taxonomy): domain Eukaryota; kingdom Metazoa; phylum Chordata; class Actinopteri; order Gobiiformes; family Gobiidae; genus Rhinogobius; species Rhinogobius similis. The sequence continues at coordinate 6,712,142 of CM033632.1, read as the reverse complement.
GCACGTTTCAGGTAAATCTAGGCCATACGACCAAACACAGGTTTAATGGATTTTCAACCAGTGCCAGGGAACACTAGTGCGCCTTGAAGTTTTGTCAGGTATGCCTTGAAAAAATGTCAAATTTGAGTTAACAGGTTCATAAATGCAGATGTAAATAACTAATTTGCCTTTTTGGAGTGCCCTGAGCAACTTCTGCACCAAAACAGAACGCAAAACCACCACTAATGCCAAATTTAAAGCACCAAACAGTAACACAAACATGATTTGGCTCATTATATGCCATATTTTATGAACTAAATGGTCTGATTTGGTCATGTTCTTGTAGGTGGTGTGCCGTGGTGTCTTTTAAACCCAAAAAGTGTGCCGCAACTAGAAAAAGGTTGAAAAACACTGGATTAAGGGCACTTCATGCACTCATAGAACAGTAGTTACACACAGGTAACTGACATGGAGACAGATGGAGCTGGTGTTGGTTGAGCGTCTGCACGTGCTCTGTAATAGTTTGGTGATATGTTTGGTCCACTTTACTTGTTTTACCGTCACACGCGAGTTTTGTTTTCGTGGTTCGAAGCGTGATCTCCGCCTCGTCTCCGTGAGGATTTATGGATTAAATGTGTATAAAATGAACCGCGTGACTACAGGCTTCCCCTGTTCTTCCTCCTTCGCTCGGGTAAAGCCTCCTGCGTGATCTAACAGAGCGTGTTTTGTCAAATCAACCCGTGTGATTAATCTGCGTCAAATTTCCTCTGATTAATCGCATGAAGGCCGGGTCGGGCAGGAATTTTTGGGCCCGATCGAAACTCTAATGTGAGCTAATCGTTGAAAAGTGAGTCAACTTAATTCGCCTCCATTCCAGAATATTGGTGACATCACATTTTAAAGGGTCTGTAGTTCACACAAACAAACAGTCGATTGTACAGTTTGGTTTGAGGTCGGTGAGGTGAAGTTACCCTACACTCAAACCAGTCCAGACAAAGCTATTATTAGCCCAGTGCACTTCACCCAATCCCTTCATCGATCACACACTGTCCGCACAGAGAGCATAAAAACTGACTTTACTCTTTGGCAAATATTGATTTTTCAGTGTTGTTGTGCCCGCAATAACAAAGACGATGCATTTTTGGCAACACTGTGGCAAAATTTGACAAAACAAACCAAATATTTTGAATCAGTGCAGCAAATAAGTAAATATTTCATGAGTTTTTAATGGCCCCATGAGCTCTAACTGTAAATCTGCCGAACGAAGAACCACAACGTCCACATTATCACAAAGTAGAGTTTAAAACAGGGCTATTCAATTGAGGCCCTTCAAAGATTTTTTCTGGCCCACAACCCGTCTTCCACATAAGTCTTTCCCCTCGTTTACTGGTTCAAGTCTGAGTTAGTGCCACTTTAGTTTGGTCTTGATTCTGCTTTAGACCTGGTTTCATTCTGGGACAGTCCTGGTTCCGACGCAGTTGACATTAGTCTAGTCCTGGTTGGATTCTGCGTCAGTACTGGATTAGCCATTTTCTAAAGCAAAGTGTATTTCAACATAAAAATCTAATATAGCAGTAGTTTTTTATTGAATTAACTCTAAGGCGAGACACTACAGGCAAAACAATTTTTTTTTTTGTTTTTTGGTCAGTTTGTTCTCTCACATATTGACTTTCATGTGGAAACAACAAACGTGTCCAATCTGCTCCTAAAGATGTTTTATTCTTCCATTGAATCCACTTCATCCATAGATTTCTCTGGGACGTTGTAACTTCAAAGGCCGTTTTCTTAAAATGCATTTTTCTCCCTCGAGACGTAAAGATCAGCCTTAAAGTAGATCCTACACCAAACTGTACAATCTGGACTCAACGAGATTTAGATAAAACGTACAGAAGGATTTTTTGATATCTAATTCTAAAACTGATTTATTAAAGTTTTAAGTTTAAAAAATGAGGCAAATTTTGAATTTTTTGGCAATTTTCAGTCCAATCTAGTTTACTTAAAAACTAAATATGAAATCCATAATCCCCTCTGTAAAGTTTTTTGTAATTAACATGTACAAAATGAAACAAGAAATTTAAACCTGGTTCTGTCCATTTTACAGGTTTATATGTCCCAAATGTGTGTATTTTTGACCATTTTAAACATAAAATGCCTTATTTCTACATGAACAAATTACATGAAAAACTTGTAATACATTTTTTCTTACATTTATGTGAGTAAACTACAGGAGAAGTTTAAAATCTTTAAATTTAAGATGTTTTCCTATTCATCTGCAGCGTCTCACGTTAAAACCAGCTGCTATTCTGGCGTCCCACCGGCGGGACCTAAATTTTTAATTTAATTTATTATTTTTTTATCCACATCTGATATAAGGAAACTATCAGCTGCTGGACGTGTTCAATATGAAAAGAAAGCTGTGACCCACTTATTTTCAGTCAAATCAAACATTCTGGGATGAATTAGAGTCAGTTTCTACTAAATTACACTAAAATTCAGAAAAATGTAATAGGACTTTTATATGGATTCCGCCTGGACTTTTTTACTTTTACTTTTTTACAAGTCCCGAAAGCACTTTTTTTTATTTAATTAGCTTCAGTTTTGAAAGAGGAATTGTCAAAACCAACAAAAGCCAAAACTAGTGTCAATCAGACAAAAATCTACAAACACCAGCTTCACTTCTTCATAGATTTAACAAAGAAAATGTAGGCGGACTTTAAAGTCAGATATTCCTCTGAGCAGAGTTTGTTTACAAGTGGAATCAGAATAAATCAGACACAAAACTCCAGAGTCTGAGCTTCAGAGTCCAGACAATAGTTTGAGGTCAAAAGGAACAGAAACAGCTTCAGTTTGAAATGAGCCTGATTTTAGTCACACGTTTGAGGAAAAACAGGTCCGTGTGTGCTGCGTGTGTTTAAAAAAAATCTAGTGTTGGGAATATTTTGTATGACCTAAAATTGAGTTAAAAGCAAATCCCGCCCTGGCCCTCAGTAAAATGAAGCTAAATATCCCTGGTTTAAAAGACCTCAGGCGCGTCCTTTTACTCCTGCCAGTGTTTGATGCAAATTAACGGTTTGTCGCCGAAACAAAACAACGATTATCTCACAAAGACGCTCTGCTTTCAAGTTCACGTCCGCTTTGAGAAGGGTCAAGAGTTTCCGCCTTTGAAGCTAACAGCGGCTGACGGTGAGGGATTTTCTGCGGACGAAAAAACCAAAGCGCTGGGGATCCAGGAGCGTTTCAGAGGAACGCAGTGATGAAGGAGGAAACAGACGGAGACACATGTTTGTAAGAGTTATCAAACGCACACATCAAACTGGACTTTAGAGACCGAAGCTATACAAGATACCACTGATCTGGACCTGTTTGAGCAGAAAATATAAAGATCGGAGCTGTATTCATGCTATTGACCCTTTAAAAGTTTGTAAACTGGGATTAACCTCAGAATATCACAAAATATGAAAGATTTAGATGATTTTGTGTCAGTAAAATCACTCAGACACATGTGAGTGACATCAGAGCTGCTTTAAACACATTTATTATTGTATTTTATGTCATGTTTAAGGAAATTACGATGAACTCTTTGCATTTTTGATGAAGGAACAATCCAGATTTGTAAATTTTACTGGAAAAATATTGACAGAAATGTTGAGCCCACAATCATTTTTTATTTTATCTAGAGATATATTAGATCCTATTCCATAAATTAGACCTTTTTGAAGCTCAAATACAATTTTAATGCTAGAAAATTGCATTTTGTCCATTGTTTGTTATAGAAAAGCAAACTAACTTGACATTGCTACCCTGGAAATTCAAATGTGTTGCTTTTTTCCAACACAAACACTTAAAACCAGCAGAATTTAGATGAGTTAATTATTTAAAAATTTACACTCAACTTAATTTTATGTCCAGCTGCCTCCATTCCGGAATTCTGATTTGACCAGCATTGTAAAGGGTTTGTAGGGACGCAACGATTCTCAAAACAGTATTAAACAGTTTGATTCTAGGTGACAGGTTCACGTGATTTAGTTTGGTGGGAGGGCACCTACGGTAATTATTTATTCTAGTTTTACATTTGTGACGTTGCAGTTTGTGAGGAAATCTTAAAAGATAAATGTTTAAAATGACAGGAAGTAGTGCTGAGTTCTAAAATGGAATCCCTCTGTGATGTCATCAAAAAGCGACGCGCCGTTGGAAATACAGAGACTATTTACAGACGACAACAAGTTGTTATCTGGTATTATTACTTGTCAAATCATAACTATTGTGTAATTAATGTGGATTTTTGCCTTATTTTCAAAATGGTTGCTAGGTAACGGTAGTAGAATTACCTCTAATGCTCATGTCCAACCGGGAAGTGACATTATAAACTTTACAAAAACTGTCAAACTGGGGACAAATGGGCAAAATGTTCAGTAAAATCTTAAATATAATCATGTTCACTTCGTTGTGTCGTCGAACTTGTCAAATAGACTTTAAAGCAGAACCAAGTAACTTCAGCGACAGAGCTCCCCCTGCTGCTCTCTTGTGAATATACACTGCTAACGAAAAGACGCAAAAGCTTCTATTTTTAATTGAAATAAGGAAGTACAATGACATACAAACATTTTTCACGTTGCCAAATATAAAATAGAGCTATGGGGAGGTGTCCGTTAGTGAGTGTTCCCTCGGATGCAGACAATAGTTTCCCTCTAACGTTGTTTTCTTGAATCCAAAGTATAAATAGAAGGGAATTTTTTTATATTTAGCCCCAATTAAACAACAAACTGAAGCTGTTCTTGAACCCTTTGGAGCACAAACTAATTGTCTGGACTCTTTGTGAAGCTGAGACTCTGTAGTTTTGTGTTCGGTTTAGTCTAATTACAAGTGGAAACAAGCTCTGCTCAGAAGAAAAACAAAATCTAAAGTCCGCCTACATTTTCTTTGTTAAATCTATGAAGAAGTGAAGCTGGTGTTTGCAGATTTTCCCTGATTGACTCTATTGGCTTTTTGTTGATTTTGACAATTCCTCTTTCAACGCTGAAGCTAATTTAACCAAAAAAAATTGTTTTAGAGACTTGTAATAAAGTAAAAAGTCCAAGCGGAATCCAATTTTAGTGCCATTTTTTTAAAATTTGTGCTTTAGGAGTAAAAACTGACTCTGTTTCGTCCAAGAATGTTTGATTTGACTGAAAATAAGTGGGTTACAGCTTTCTTTTCATATTGAACACGTCCAGCAGCTTGATAGTTTTAGTTTAGATAGATACTTTTATCAGATGTGGATAAAGGGGAATAAATTGACAAAAAATCAGAACCACAACTTGTTTTAAAACACACACACAACATGGCTGCAATAAAACACAACAAATCTTCCCCCTAATCAGGTTTTGAATGAGCGATGAGCGTTCTGCCGCCATCATCTCCGTCTTCTCGCGGCCAAATTACATGAAAACAATTACCCGGATTACAAAGCATCAGGGGTAATTTCCTCCGATCGAACGATAGCACCGCGCACTCGACGGCGCATTATGAAGCGCTCGTTAAATCCGGACGGAGAAAGCGAAGTTTTATGAAGAGTCTGTCAGAGAGCGCTGAAGGGTGAAGGGAGCGAACGAGAGAAGGCGGCTGACGGATGGAGGAGCCGAGCCGATAGTCGATGGTAAACGCGTCTCTGCTCCGTGGAGGAGTCAATACGGCGACCTACAGAGCGTCATTAGAGACAGGTATTTCAATGGTTCAGGGAGATTTATCGCAAACTAAACTGCAATTTGAACGGACGCAATTAGCAAACGGTGGACGTGTGATGCATTTTTGTTTTAATTGGGTTTTAAACATGTTTTTGTCATATTGGGACTAGAATTTCGCATTTTTCTAACTTGAAATGACATCTATTTCACAAGCTACACCTAAGTTTCCAAGTTAGCTCAGCAGTGGAGATGAAATAAATGAATCAAGCCATCATGAATGCTTTGTTAAAGTGCCTATGACGGGTTTTCGGGATTTTCTTATTTTGACCTTATTTGGTGTATTCATGCCAGTTGTAAATGTAAATTTTAGTTTTACACCAATCAAGAAGTCATTTGAAAAATAAGTTGAAAAATATGTTAAAAATTGAAAAGTAAACAGACTGATGACATCACACTGGGGAGACAAAGGTTACGCATAATTTACACAAATTAAACGACTTTTTGATCCTTTAAACATTGATTCAACAAAATAAAGGTGTTCGCATGTATTCTTATTCGTAAAATAAAAGAATCTGTGACATTAGAGGAGTTACAGGATGGATTGGTAATTTGCTAGTGTGATGTCATCATTAACAACCAGGAAGTAAAACAAAAACCCTAAAAAATAGCTAAATCGTGATAAAATTTGTAAAGCATTTTAACTAAATTTGAAATATATTTATCTTAGCTATATTTTTGTCAAATGAGTCGTCGAACCTGTCATAGGCACTTTAATAGAGCAATGACAGAATGAGTCCAGTAATGGTTTATGGACTTAAAAATGGCAGATGAAGTCTGGATTTCTAATCGCAAATCTAATCTCAATCGCAACAGAGGTTAGGCAGAGACATTCTTTTATTAGAAAAAAGCTGCCCTGAATGCACCGAAAATGAATCTATGTGACTTTAAAGAACGTGTCAAGTGTTTGTGTGAGCGAGGGGCAGAATCACAGTGTGAATGTTTACTTTACTTCAGTCGTTTTTACAGTGGATACTTTTTACTTTTACTTCACTACATTTGAGACCAAGTATCTGTACTTTTTACTCCACTACATTTTTGGACTGGACTGAAAAGAAGAAAGTCCTTTTCATTTTGTTTTCGGGGTCATTCTTCTCTCGTTGATGGTGACGTTCTGCCTGAAGGTTATGAGTTCAACAACAAACAAACAATAAAATTAAAGAAATTAATTCGAATTGATCTTTGTTGAGTAAAATTCTTTACCAAAATTACAACATTTAATACATAAAACTGGTCACATAATCTGCATGAAATACTTTTACTTTTTACTCCTTAAGTACATTTTCAAACAGGTAATTCAGCACGTTTGCTTAAGTAGATTTTTTAATGTGATACTTTTACTTGAGTCATTTTTTCCACATGTACCTGTACTGAGTAACAAAATTAGAAAATGATTAGAGTACTTCTTCCACCACTGACAATGTGGTATTGCTCACTCAAAAGAACATAACTGTAGAGGAGTTCATGCAAAAACAACTATTTATACAGAAAAGTACAAGGAGACAGAGTATTTATACGTGAAGACTCAACTCACTTCATAGCGTCTTGTTTTTGCCATATAAGTAATTGAATAATAATGTAATATAAATCTACTAAGACAGTGGTTCTCAAACTAGGGGTTGGGGCCCCAGTGGGGGTCGCGAAATGATTTCCGGGGGTCTCCAGATGATGGGAAAAATTGATTCAATAGTCTTAAACAAGGCCTGACACCTTCAAATGCAGTGGTAAATGTAGATTCCTATTTGTCGGCCGATCAAAGTCATTTTTCTGGGTCTATATTCTCAAAATAAAATCAAACATTAGATATGAGGCTAATTTATCACTTTGCGTGTCAATTATGTGTTTGGGGGTCGCGACTGAAAAAGTCTGAGAACCACTGGACTAAGATACCATCGACTGACTAATCGACTAATTAACTAAAGCACTACAGCCCTAGTTAATATCATGACAACACTACCACTGACTTCACGTGCTCGTACTGTTACATGATTAAAAGTCCTGTAAAGTTCGCTCCGTGTTCGACTCACCCCAGCCGAAGCGGCCCCTCTCCTTCTCCGGCTGGATCTTCTTGCGCTGCTGGTTGGCCGTGGCTTCTCTCTCGGCGAGTTTGGACTGAAACGACCGCTTCACTATCGCCGGGGGCAGGGTCGACCCCGTTTCCGTGGTGACGACATGGCCCAGCTCGTCTGACGTGAGGTTGAAGGAAGCGTCTGTGCCCACCTGTGACCACAAAACCCCACAACGTTCAGCGGAAATACTTTACATACGCAGTTTGGCAGTCGATGTGAGACTTCGGTCAGTTGTTGTGGTGTGAATGTAGTGTTCTGTAGCTCCCCCTGCTGGTCAGAAAAAAGAAGGATTCTGTTCAAAGTATAAACAGTCATAAACGGCTTGTTCTGTAGATGTTAAAATACAGCAGCATCGTTGAACCGTTGGTGAAAAAGCAGCTCCTCTACATTGAAATGAATGGATCGCTTCTATTGCGGCAAAATTAACCACAATCATATCGGAATCGCAATTTGGATGAAAGCAATTAGCAAATCGCAAAGGCTGCAAGTTATGAAATACCATAATTTCCTCCACAAACAACAAAATGTACATACATTCTGCGTAAAAACTGTAAAACCCGTACTTTAGATTTGTTAAAAGATGTTCTGAAATGTATGTGATTCTTTTATTACTTTGTCAGTATTTTTTGTCAACTCTGCTGGTTGTGTTTAAAATGTCAACTTTGAACAGAATCCTCTAAAACATAAATCGCAAATCTACTCTCAATCGCAACAGAGGTTAGACAGAGACATTATTTTATTTGAAAAGAGTTATTATAATTATGGGCAACACAAACTGCTTTTCTTTGCCCTTATTTTTGTCTTTGTTTTGCTCAAATTCACTTTATACGGTAAAATGTCAACTGAAAGTAGTTTCTCGTCGTTGCTGCGACTGTGCAGAGCTTAGCTAGCTTGTTTGCTAACAGCAGTTGGAGGAAAAGGACACTTCAACTGCTGCATAAAAATGACTGGTACCACTTTATAATAACGATTTATGTTGCCTTAACAAAGCATGAAAAAAGACTTAATTCAGAATAAACATACGGTTTATTAGGCATGATTCAGGCTTTCTAAATATTTAATTAGGGTTATAAATTAAGCTTAGAGTATTAGTTAAATATTTGCAAAGCCTGAATCATTCTTAATAAACTATTTGTTCACTGAATTAAGCCTTCCTTGATGCTTTAGGAATAAATGTAGTTTTTAAATGTGTGTGAGCCCAAGTCTGTGTCAGTGATAAATGTGAGTGTTCCTATTGTTTATCTGGTTTTCTACAACTGTTTACATGATTTTCTTTATTTAGACGTCAGGTACAATCGAAATATTTAGCAGTAGAGTTGTAGACTTTTATAATTGTGGTAGCATTTTCACATTACAGTTGTGTTTTGAGCTTTTACAAGAGAAAAAAAGGAGAAAAATATGCGTTTTTGTCACTCAGCGCTAACATTCAGGGCGCTGTGACGTCACCTGCATAACCTCTGTACTCATCAGACATAATTTACTTTTATTTTATTTTCAGCGTTAGATGTTTTGACCCGGGCCCCATTGTCGCCCTTTTACCTCCACCTTCTCCTCGTATGCGTCCTGCTTCTCGTCCACGGGCAGTGACAGGGAGTCGGGCCGCGCGGGGATGGCCGAGTCCTCCAGCGCCATGGTTAGCGTTAGCCTCCGGTGGGTTAGCTGCGCGGTGGTGTCCCTCTACAGCGTGTGCTGTCCAGGGCCTATTGATCGGACCATTTGTTTGCTCGGCTGAAACCTGCACAGGAAGAAAAGACACGATCGTTACGGGCACGATGGATCGAGCCGCCGCCGTGGTCACGTTCGACCCATTAATGAACGACCTCCGAGACACTTTAGGTTTGATTTACGATCGGTTATTGACGCCTGGAGACTGCGGTTTAATAAATACATCTGACCTTGCATCTCCATTAAAAGGAGATATATATTGATGTATTGAATGGAAAAAAGCAGTTTACCACCTGCTTGTCTCCATGGAGATGTTATTGTTGTTGTGTCAAATATGTGTTTGATATAAATTTTGATTATTTTTGTGTCATCAAATGATTTACTTCTGGTCATGTTAAAGTGCGTATGACAGGTTTTCTAATTTTGACTTTATTTGGTGTATTAATACCTGTTGTACATATAAATAAATTCTAGTTTAACACCAATCAAGCAGCTATTTGTAGAGAAAAGTTGAAAAATATGTTGAAAGTTGCAGGAAGTAAACAGACTGATGACATCACAGTGGGGAAACAAAGATTATGCACAATTTACGCAAATGAAACAACTTTTTTTGATCCTTTAAACATTGATTCAACAAAATAAAGGCGTTCATCTGTATTTTTATTTGTAAAATAAAAAAAATCTGCCACATTAGATGAGTTTTGGCCCAGTGTACAGTGCGGTTGCTAGGTAATTTCCTAGTGTGATGTCATCATTTAAAACCAGGAAGTAAAAAATAATAATAATAATTGTTATACCGTGATAAAATTAGTGAAGTATTTTAACTAAATTTGAAATATATTTATCTTAACTGCATTTTTCTCAAATGAGTCGTCCAACCTGTCAGGGGCACTTTAATATTGTGAGCATCAGCAGAGGGCACGACATCAGTCTCACCTTAACCTTCAGCTCCTGTGCAGTGATTAGTTTCAAACAGACAGGTGCAGACCATTGTTTGCCTTACACTCAGTCAATGTGAGTGGAGATGGGGTTGGTATGTTCCATTATATTTCCATAAAGGATGTTTAATTCAATTCAATTTAATTTAAATTCAATTGTAGATAACATGTAAGTTTAAAATGCTAGAGATGCTAAAAACAATATGCTCTGTTAAAATGTATTAAGTCTATTTTGCGCAGTTAAAAAGTTAAAATCTAAAATGGTAGCTACAATACTTAACATTTATTTTGATTGTGTATATTAAAATGTAGCCCATGCATTTCGTTTTCAAAGGTTTTCTACCTGCTGCTCCGGCTGCCACTAATCCTGATGCTTGTTCACCTTATTCCTGAAGTTGCCGTACGCGCTGTCGTCTTGTTTCTGTTGTAGTTCACACGGAGCAGACGAGCTCAACAGAAAATAAGTTCTACATGGACTAAAAAGACGTTTTCAGACTGACCAGGAAATCGTTGCGTTGTTGACTTGTTGTTGCTCGTGTTCATTAAACATTTTACACAAATCAATCTACTTTATGTAACATTTTAGCGGCAAGACTTTTCCCTCGTTCGTCATTAGCTTTAACAGAGTTCTCGTCAAACGAAGTGCGTTTACAACAAAAGTGCATATCTGTGGTATAAAGCGGCAAAAGTGGGCGGGGCAGAATAAGGTGAATTGTAAAATAAAGCCAAGAAGTACTGAAGCTGAGTTGAGCCTCTGTTCTCTACTGGGTTTTTTCAACTTCACCTTGCATTAACTAAACAACAGAACTTGACAATTGTACTGCCCCGAAAGGCTATTCACCTTATTCTGCCCCGCCCACTTTTGCCGTTTTTTGCCACAGATACGCACTTTTGTTGTAAACGCACTCCCGTTTGACGACAACTCCGTTAAAGCTAATGACGAACGAGGGAAAAGTCTCGCCGCTAAAACATTTTATAAAGTAGATTGATTTGTGTAAAATGTTTAATGAACACGAGCAACAACAAGTCAACAACGCAACCATTTCCTGGTCAGTCTGAAAACGTCTTTTTAGTCCATGTAGAACTTATTTTCTGTTGAGCTCGTCTGCTCCATGTGAACTACAACGGAAACAAGACGGCGGCGCGTACGACAACTTCAGGAATAAGGTGAATAGACCCTTTAAAATGTGATGACCTCTTCTTTCAGCTCATACTGTGTTTTGGAGTCTGTGTTTAGACCAGTTAACGATTAAACTCGATTATTTAATTCGTTAACAACCATTTCTATAATCGATTAGTTGCGATGAATCAGTTAAGCCCTAAAATCCACATTGATCATCGTAGTTACGGACAAGACAGAACCACCCAGTCCGAAACAATTCAAACGAAAACTAATCAGGAAGAGGAGCCGTTCTAATCGGCCCATAACTCTACATTTCGTCTCTTTTACGACTGGTTTAAATGAGCACAGGGCCTCACCATAACTGCGCTAACTGGAAGCCACAACTGTCTTCGCGCTGGAATAAAACACGCCGAAAACAGTTGCTTTCCTGACGTCTTGTGTCGACGCGTTTTGTGTCGGCAAAGACAAAGCCGAGTGGTATGAGACGATGCCGTTTCTTAATATAACTCGGTGCTCCCCAAAGACCTGACATTCATGGAACACATTTACACGACACAGACAAGAGTGGACAACGAGAGCGCTCAAGGAATATTTCTTAGATATTTGTAAAAACGCTGATAGAATTGATTCAAACTTGCCTCAAACACAGCACTTCATTGGTTTTATTATGCTGATGATCTGTCTGTACAGTTGAATGAAGGTAAATCAGGATGCATTATGGGAGATTATATAGATATAGAAAACCATTTTATTTGTTTTAAATAAGACAAAAGAGATCCAACTGAACATGATTGATTGATTTTGTTATATTTTCCAATTCTAACTATATTTCCTGTTGGCCTAACATTACATTAGATTCAGTATTCAGCACTTATTACAATAATGGTTGTAAAAGATAAATAAATAAATAAAAAAACGATACCCCGATACTAATTGATACAAAAACTAGAATCAAAACCTTTCCTGAACCTGTCTTTGAAACTTTTTCTACGATGAATCACGAGGGAACACGTTGTTTGGAGTGTTCTGTCTCACCCAAAACATCTGGAGTGGTGTTTGATTCGCTCACACACGTTTGACTAATCCTGTCGTCACTTCACCTTCAACAAACCCTTTTCAAGAACTCCGAGAGAAACAAGAAACGAGCCAAAGACGTGCAACGCCAAACCCACAAAAAGAAGCTGAAAACAACCCAAAGTCACCTCTTCTTCACCCACTCATTTCTGAATGGTCTAATCCAGTCGTGCTCAAACCTGGCCCTCCAGGGGGTCTAATTTGATCTGCGAAGGGGGGCTGAACTTGTAAGAAGCATGTATTTTAAGTTATCCTTCAAAAAAAAAAAGACTGTCAGGATATGTACAGTAAGAAATGCCTGTAAAACATACTTGGATCCAATAATCAAACTACAAAAAAGGGCACTAAGAATAATTAATAAAGCAGGGTTTCGTGATCCTACTAATGAACTCTTTTTAAAAAATATCAAAAATATTAAAATGTATGGACATAGTTAAGTTAAAAATGTTGGAAATTTTGTTTGGTGCTGTGAGTAAGGACCTTCCCATAGGCATTCAATCTTTCTTTAAATTACGAAATAGTGGCTATAACCTCAGAGGTCGACTTCGGTTTGAATTGAATAAAGCAAGAACTAAAGTTAGGCAAAGATGTGTGACTGTTTTAGGAATCAAACTTTGGAATGAGCTCAGAGATGAATTTAAGTTAATTAACACTGTCAAAATTTTAAAAAACCTCTAAAAAATGAAATGATTAATACATATAAATGATTGTTACAAATTAAAAGATTTATAAAACGTAGTGGATTTTTCTTTTTTATGTCTGTATTGTTGAGTTTGTATAATATTCAGGATGGGCTTATATAAGACATTTGCTTCAGCCCAATCCTTTTGGTTGCAAACAGATGGAAATGTATTTTTTCTCTATTGTATATAATTTTGTTTGGTATATGGACAGCCAAATAAGCTTATTCATTCATTCATTCATTCAAATCCCATACGAGTCTATCTCCTTTAAAAGTACAATAATCTGACACAATTTGATCCTTAATCTCTTTGCAGACAAACCTTTTACAGGCAAAACATTAATAAGTTTGGCCATTGACATGGTAACGTATTCATTTTGGCTTGAGATTGGGCAATGCACTGATAAAAACTAAATCGTGATCTCATTCCTGTGACGATCTGCGATCTCAGTAAAATGGCCATATCGTCAATCACACATTTTCTCTTGAATGTGGCTCTGTGCTCAAACAAACAGAGGTTTTTTTCACCCAGGGCACATTTTTGGTCTGCCTCAGCAACGCAAGTGAATGAAATTTCAATAAAAGCATAAACTTTCAGAAGAAGCGTATGTCTTTAGTTATCTCTCAGAGGCACTGGAAAGATTAGGGTTGTCAAAACTATCGAAAATCAGATACTTATCGATAGACTCTTTAAAATGTGAAGTCATCAAAATGTCACATCTCACATTATTCTACTGGTTTTGGAAAAAAGCAACACATTTGAATTCTCAGGGTAGAAAGGTCAGTTAGTTTGCTTTTCTATAACAAATGATGGACAAAATACAATTTTCTAGCCTTAAAAATGTGTTTTAGCTTCAAAAGAATCTAATTTATGGAATAGTATCTAATATATCTGTAGATAAAATGAAAACATTATTGTGGACTCAACAAAAACAGTGACATTATTATAGAAAAATGCCAAAAAAGAATACACCATTTCTGATTATACACTTTATTCATAAATATTCTCTCTCTAGAAGCTTCATTTACAATATTTTAACATTTACTTGGTCAAAAATGTTATTCTAAGTTTCAATCTACTATAGAAATAATCTCTGACTAGTGATGACTAAAATAATCGTTAGTTTCAGCTTTAGTCAAAAAGTGTATTTAAATATAGCAATAATATCGATATTGCAGATCTTAATAGACAAATCGCATCGTGCAGCCCAAATACGTATTGATATATATATTGAAATTTTAGTCGTGTGACACAAAACACTAAATAATAATAGAAAGGTTATTCCAGTGCAATAGCTTTGACTTCCGTAGAATTATTTACCATGCAGCAAACAACCTTAATTATGTTTGGAGTGTTCTGTCTCACCCAAAACATCTGGAGTGGTGTTTTGATTCGCTCGCACACGTTTGACTAATCCTGCCGTCACTTCACCTTCAACAAACCCTTTTCAAGAACTCCGAGAGAAACAAGAAATGAGCCAAAGACGTGCAACGCCAAACCCACAAAAAGAAGCTGAAAACAACCCAAAGTCACCTCTTCTTCACATCATTATCTGCTGTAAACCGTTTATAGCTTGTATTTCAGTGATTATGGGGTATATTAATTGCAGGAATGGAGAATATCTAACTACAAATACTCACGTTATTGTAATTGAGTGGATTTTTTGAGTATTTGTACTTTTTTAAGTAGATTTTTTAACCCGTACTATTGACTATGTTTGCAAAATGATAATGCCAAACAATAATGACACAATAACACTAATATTTTTCTAAATTAACACGTCCTAAACATGAGATGCAATAAAAAAAATATCAGAGTGAACCACTAAAGTAGTTAAAGGGCCTGTACCTAATTTTTACTGTTTTGAAACGAGAAAAACAGAATTAGTCCTACTCCCACTAGATTTTTTGCACGTAATAAAGTACAATTTGTGTTGCCCCAGAGCATATATGTTATAAAAGCATCGATTCAGGAGAAAATTAGACCACAACTTTAACTCTGCATCTGTTTATAGAGCAGAAGTGTGCCGTTAGCATGCTAATGTTTGTTAGCTTTACCCGGGACGGTCTGTGAAACTGCTTCTAAACTAAATATATGATGCTGGGACTGAATTATGAAAGTGAGATACACATGTGACTGATGTAAAGACTTTAACATCAACTAGTTCTGGTTTTCACGTTTCAAAACAGTAAAAATCAGGTACAGGGCCTTTAAGTTAGAATCATTAATGAGTCGTATGTGTTAAGTATTCAACCCTCAAAAGCACAAACGTTCACACAAGACAAAAAAACAGAAGTAAAAGTTCCTCTAGTGCACAGAAAAGGTACAGGATAAATATTGAGCTCGTCATAGACTGTACCCTGCTGTCACGTCATATCAACTCTAGTTTTTTTTTTAAGTAGCTGGACCACGAAGGATAAGGAGACTCCACGCCAAAGTATGTGTTCTCTACTTTTGTTCCCACTTTCAAACCTGTCAGGAGCAGCAACCTCAGAGCAGCATCCAGAAATAAATGTTGATCTATTAAGGTGAGACACTACGGGTGAATAGGAAAAAACATTACATTTGAATAAAGCAATTGAAAACTTCTCCTCTAGTTTACTCCCATAAATGTAAGAAAACAATTTATTACAAGTTGTTCATCGTGTCATGTTAAGACTCTTAACTTTTCCTTGTATTTGTGTTGCATGTTGTAATTTTTTATGTATTTGCCTGCCTAGGGACTACGTATGAAAACTAGCTTTGTAGCTATAATCCGACATATTTACATCTGTTTTAAACTGATGTTCATTAATGTGCATTGTCCCTATCAAATAAATAAAATAAATAAAGTAAAGATTGCCAAAATTGCACATTCAAATCTGACAAATTTAAAGAACCAGGTTTAAAGACTTTGGTTCATTTTGTACAAATATTAGTTAATAATATTAGTTAAAAATGCACAGAGGGGATTTTGGATTTATTTAGTTTTTGATTAAACTAGATCCGACTGAAAATTGGCTTAAAAATTAAAAATTTGCCTCATTTTTTTTAGCACAGCTGGGCCTCCTTCTATTAACGGTTCGAAATCTCAACCCCCTCCCCCACTCATCTCACTACAATGGACATTTCTGATAAACCCACCCCGGGTCCGCCACCTCCCCCACCAGCCTATCATTACACAGGGACAATGTACGTGAACACCTTCGGAAGTCCAACCCCCGAAAAGCAGATGGTGTCCCCCCGCCGCCCCCCTGAGACACTGTGCAGGTACAGGGCCTTTAAGTTAGAATCATTAATGAGTCGTATGTGTTAAGTATTCAACCCTCAAAAGCACAAACGTTCACACAAGACAAAAAAACTGAAGTAAAAGTTCCTCTAGTGCACAGAAAAGGTACAGGATAAATATTGAGCTCGTCATAGACTGTACCCTGCTGTCACGTCATATCAACTCTAGTTTTTTTTAAAGTAGCCGGACTATGAAGGATAAGATTGGAGACTCCACGCCAAAGTATGTGTCCTCTAAAGTTGAATAAATCAATTTTAAACTTCTCCTGTAATTTAGCATGCTAATGTTTGTTAGCTTTACCCGGGACGGTCTGTGACGCTCTGGACTCAGAAACAGTGAATATTTATGATGCGGGACTGAATTATGAAAGTGAGATACACATGTGACTGATGTAAAGACTTTAACATCAACTAGGTCTGTTTTTCATGTTTCAAAACAATTAAAAAAATCAGGTACAGGGCCTTTAAGTTAGAATCATTAATGAGTCGTATGTGTTAAGTATTCAACTCAAAAGCACAAACGTTCACACAAGACAAATAAACTGAAGTAAAAGTTCCTCTCTAGTGCACAGAAAAGGTACAGGATAAATATTGAGCTCGTCATAGACTGTACCCTGCTGTCACGTCATATCAGCTCTAGTTTTTTTTAAAGTAGCCGGACTATGAAGGATAAGGTTGGAGACTCCACGCCAAAGTATGTGTCCGCTAAGTTTGAATAAATCAATTTTAAACTTCTCCTATAATTTAGCATGCTAATGTTTGTTAGCTTTACCTGTGACGGTCTGTGACGCTCTGGACTCAGAAACAGTGGATATTTATGATGCGGGACTGAATTATGAAAGGGAGATACATATGTGACTGATGTAAAGACTTTAACATCAACTAGTTCTGTTTTTCATGTTTCAAAACAATAAAAATCAGGTACAGGGCCTTTAAGTTAGAATCATTAATGAGTCGTATGTGTTAAGTATTCAACTCAAAAGCACAAACGTTCATACAAGACAAAAAAAAAACAAGTAAAAGGTCCTCTCTAGTGCACAGAAAAGGTACAGGATAAATATTGAGCTCGTCATACACTCTTCCCTGCTGTCACGTCATATCAGCTCTAGTTTTTTTTAAAGTAGCCGGACTATGAAGGATAAGGTTGGAGACTCCACGCCAAAGTATGTGTCCTCTACTTTTGAATAAATCAATTTTAAACTTCTCCTGTAATTTACTCACATAAATGTAAGAAAACAATTTATTACAAGTTTTCATCATGTCATGTTTTCAAATAAAAATAAGGCGTTTTACGTGTAAAGATTGCCAAAATTGCACATTCAAATCTGACAAATTTAAAGAACCAGGTTTAAAGACTTTGGTTTATTTTGTACAAATATTAGTTACAAAAATCTGATCTGACTGAAAATTGTCCTAAAAAAATCAAATTTCACCTCATTTTTTTTACTTAAAACTTTAATAAATCAGTTTTAGAATTAAATATCAACAAATCCTTCTGTCCGTTTCGTCTAAATCTTGTTGTTCTTGTTGATTGTACAGTTTGGTGTAGGATCTACTTTAAGGCTGATCTTTGTGTCTCGAGGGACAAAAATGCTGTTTGTGTTTGTGCACGACCGGCCCGTTGTTGTGCAGTGGACGGACGCTCGTGTTTCTGTGCAGTTGCCGACGTGATGCTCCATTTGCACCGGAGCGCAGGTGCAAATGGAGAGAAGACGTCTGCGAGGATGTGCAAAGCTGCGAAGGGCCGAGCCATCTGCCAACATTCACGGGAGCAGGTCATTTACGACACGTGATAATGAGACCAGAGCAATACACACCGCACTGCACAATGAAAGGCAATTAGAGCCGTAACCCTTTACTCGATTAATCAGTCGATGGGGTCTTGGTCAAGCAACATTTTTATTTGTCGACTAATTATTTCATTTAAAGTGCCTCTGACAGGTTGAACTATGCAGTTAAGATAAATATATTTAAAATTCTGCTAAAATCTTTACAAATTTTACCCCACTTTAGCAATTTTTTGTAGGTTTTTAATTTTACTTCCTGGTTGTAAATGATGACGTCACGCTAGGAAATTACCATAGCAACCACACTGTAAACTGGGCCAAAAGTCTTCTAATGTCACAGAATACATTATTACATTTATTTTGCTGAATTAATGTTTAAAAGGGGTTAAAAAAAAAAAGTTTCTTTTGTGTAAATTATGCACAACATTTGTCTCCCCAGTGTGATGTCATCAGTTTGTTTACTTCCTGTAAATTTCAACAGATTTTTCAAGTTTTCTCCACAAACAGCGACCTGATTGGTGTAAAATTATAATTTATATTTACAAGAGGCATTAATACACTGAACAAAGTCAAAATTAGAAAATGACAAAAACCTGTCAGACGCACTTTAAAGGATTTATTTGGCAAAAACAGCAAAAAAGAGAAGATATGGAGTGAGTTTGCTGAAGATTTTGGAGTGCAACACAGTTTCCTATAGTACTTTTCTGGATAAGTAGTTGTTTTTGCATAAATTCCTGTGTAATTGTGGTCTTTTGAGTGCAGTTTGCGTCAGATACATGGAAATACTTCAGTTTTTACACCTTTTCAGTCGATAAGGCAGTTCTTTAGTCGGCCATGAATTCCTTTAGTTGACAAATCGCAAAAAAAAAAAATGCGGTTTGAGTCGGTGCAGTTATCAAATTGTGCATTATTTAGGTGATAGAATGTCCGCCGTAAACAACAATATATCGTTTATTATGCTTGAAAACAGGGATGTCCAAACTTTTTCCATTAAGGGCGGCGTATTGTCATATAGACCAAACGGAGGGCGACAAATCAATCGTGAAACATTCAAAAAAGTTGCATTTGTCTGACGTTTTAAGTGCCACCGCATCTATATTCAGTCTCAATGTCTTAATAGCTAAAAGGGGGTGCAGTAAAAATATATCAAAACTTGGGCTCAAGTATCAATACCGCAATATTGTCTGACGCAATAACAATATCAACCCAAACAATATATATCGCAGGAACACCCAAGTCTTCATCTGATAGAAATGTTCTGTTTTTAAAATGAAAACATTGAAAAGGGAAAATCGTGAACAAAATCTAGGTTTTTCAAACTAAATTAAAACAAACTAAATTAGCCTTGGTTTTGTATTTGTTGGTTTTTATTTTAATATAACAGACATTATTGCGTCAACAATTAGTAGAATAATCGTGGAGTCGACAATAAACAATAATGTCAGTCGTATTTTGATGATGGTCGTCGGACTAAACAGACTCTAAAACACAAACTTAAAGACTTTTATAACAAACACAGTGACATTATTAAAGAAAAATGGAAAAAAAAAGAATAGACCACTTCTGATTTTCGTCACTTTTACACTTCATTTAATCAATATTGTCGATCCAGAGGTCTTCATTCACAATGAAGCTGAACAGCTGGGCCTCCTTCTATTCACAGTTCTAAATCTCAACCCCGTCCCCCACCCATCTCACCACAATGGACATTCTGATAATCCCACCCCGGGTCCGCCACCTCCCCCACCGGCCTCTCACTACACAGGGACAATGTAAGAAAACAGTTTGGGAAGTCCAACCCCCGAAAAGTTGCTGGACCACATGGTGTCTCCTCCTCCACCCTGAGAGCCTTCCATCTGTCCAGGACCTGTACGTCTCCAGGTCGATCACAGCTGACCCTTCTCACCCTGGACATGGACTATTTGAGCCCCTCCCCTCGGGCAGGAGGCTACGGTCCATCCGGACCAGAACCTCCCACCACAAGAACAGTTTCTTTCCCTCTGCCGTTGGACTCATGAACACTCTGTAACACCTGCCACTTTAACAATATATTATATAAGAACTGTCTATTTGCACTGACACATCTGCCAACTGTACATTTCTGTATATAGTCTTAGTCTATCTATCGTAGTCTATTTTATTCTTAATTTTATGCATGTCTTTTTATATATTTTATTACATTTTATTCATTGTTATGTTGCACCTTACGCCGAAGCAAGTTCCTATGTTTGTGAATTTTTGATCACTGACAATGGCAATAAACCGTTTCTGATTCTGATATTTCAACATTTATTTGGTTAAAAATGTTAGTCTCAATCTACAATAGAAATAATCTCTGACTAGTGACGACTAAAATAATAGTTAGTTTCAGCGATTAGGTGTATTTAAATATTGCAATAATATTGATATCGCAGATCTTAATAGTCATATCGCAATCCTTTCCAATATCCATAATAATAAACCATAAAGTATCTCCATATATCTAACCCGAACTGCACTCAAAAGACCACAACTGCACAAGAGTTCATGTAAAAACAACAAATTATAAAGAAAAGTACGAGGACACAGTGTATTTATGTTAGACTTCAAAATCTTCAGCAATCGCACTCATGTTTTTTCTGTTTTTCCAAATAAATCCCTTTGATCTAAATGAAAGAATTTGTCGACAATGAAAATGATGGTTGACTGACACCATTGACCGATTAATCGACTAAAGCAGTGTTTTTCAACCTTGTTCGAGTCATGGCACACTTCTTCGGTTGAAAATATTCCGCAGCACACCACCAACTAAAACAACACCAAAAAAGTGTTATTTACGTTATTTTGTCCATGTCATTGTGTTTGGTTCTTTAAACCTGGACAACGACGGCGTTTACTCTTTCATTTTTTGTGAAGAAGTTGCTCAGAAGGCTCTAAAATGGTAATTATTCATTTAATAAACAACGGCGCACTGGTTGAAAATCAAGGGACTAAAGGATTACAGCTCTACTCAGGACAAAGTGGGCCAAGAAAAATTAGTCTACGGGCCGCATTTTTCCCGCAGGCCATAGCTTTGACAGGTCTGATTTAAAACGACGACAACTTGCAAACCTTTTAGTTTTTAGACCTGAATTAATTCTGAGTTGCATTTAATACTTGAATTATCAGTTCATTTTCACTCTCAAATGTTACTGCTCCTCGACCTGTTTAAAATGAGCCTTATTATAATTATAAACCCGATTGTGATACTAGGAATAGGCCCCATGATACAGGCCAATGATAATTACTTTTCAACACAAACTAATAGACTTTTCTTTAAGTTTCCCTGTGATGTTACACTAGTTCTGATAAAGCTCATAATCTCTTAAAGTGCACATGACAGGATTTTATGATTTTCTAGTTTTGACATTATTTGGTGGAATAAAACCTTTTGTGAATATAAATGTTACTTTTACACCAATCAAGTGTCAGTTTGTGAAGAAAAGTTGTGTTCAAAATTCCAGGAAGTTGAGCAGAATTCCACTGTCCAATGACATCACACTGGGGAGACTCCATCCAAACGTTAGGGACAATTTAGACACGACAAACGCATTTATCTGACCATTTAACCGTGAATTCAACAAAATTAAAAGGTGTTTCCATGTATTTTTATTTGTCAAATAATCATTTCTGTGACATCAGGGAGTTGTGGCCCAGTGCAAAACATGGTTGCTTGGTAACAGTTACGGAATTTCCCAGTGTGATGTCACAATTTACAACCAGGAAGTAAAAGTTTCAACTGTTTTTGATTTATCGTTTAATAAATCAAAGCTGAAACCATATTTTTGGGGCTAAACACTTATCGTGTGGCGCTTTTCTTTGAACCAACACCAACAGTTTTGTTCTTTTTTGGTAATTTTTGGTAAATTTCAGCAGTAATCGGTTTGAAGAATTAACATCTACAACTCATAAATTATGCTTAATGTAACATATTACCAAAAAATAATACAATTTGTCCCATTAGTCAAAAGTTACACACGATAAATACTGAGCTCTAAAACTATTCTTCTAGCTTTCATTTATTGAAGCCGATGTAGTAATAATCGTGACAGGCCTAATTAAAACGGATGTATTTCATATTAAAGGGCGTATGACGGGTTTTTATGATTTTCTAATTTTGACTTTCTTCAGTGTATTAATACCGCTTGTGAATATAAATTGTAGTTTTACACCAATCAAGTAACTATTTGTGGAGAAAAGTTGAAAAACCTGTTCAAAATTACAGGAGGTAAACAAACTGATGACATCACACTGAGGAGACAAAGGACATGCATTATTTACACCAAATGAACTACTTTTTTGACCCTTTAAACATTAATTCAACAAAATAAAGATGTTCACGTGTGTTTCTCTTTGTCAAATGAACAAAATCTGTGACATTAGATGAGTTTTGACGTTGTACAGTGTAGTTGCTATGGTAATTTCCTAGTGTGATGTCATACTTTACAACCAGGAAGTAAAATTTAAAACCTAAAAAATAGCTAAACTGGGGTTAAATTTGTAAAGATTTGAGTAGAAATTTGATTATGTGTATCTTTACTGCATTTTAGTTAAATGTGTATTTCAACATGTCATAGGCCCTTTAAGTTCGATAAGTTTGTGGTTTAACCGAGAAATACTGTTGTAAAAACGCATTTGCTCCTCAGAAAACAGAGATACGTCACAGAATGTCACAAAATTAGAAAGTTGAACAACATTATGACGTAAGACGTAGCATACAACACAGACATGTCATCAAAATCAAACATTACACAGCCCTGCGTGACTGAACATTCACTAAACACTGTGCCTGCGTGTTTACCTCTGTGCACGAGTAATTACTGCAGCATCACAACATCATTTGCGGGCGGTTATTTCATTCTATAGGTTAAAGGCAAATGGCACAAACCCCCTGTGAACATAAATTTAGAGCTGCATCATTTACCACCATGTGAGCCTTTCTATAATGTCCATCCATTGCACAACCTTGTCCTCTGTTGCCTTCAATTACACAAGTCAACAACACGGGCCAAATATGAGCAATAACACAACATTATCAGCAATATTACGTCCACAGAGTCATTTTGGAGCGTTTTTGCCAATGTTTCAGCAGTAACCGGGGAAGCTTTGGGCAAAAACAGCAGCATATGCCACTTGAACAACCTCTTTTAAACCTTTTGCATGTTTCATAATGTGCCCAGGGCCGTGGATGCATGTCTCAGTGCGTTGTGTGCGTGTATTTTTCTTGCATTCAAACGCGCAAGTCCAGGAAAACCCTTCGCTTCTAACAGACCGTATTATGCAAATGAGCGCGCCGCACGTTGAGTGGTTTGTTTGCGCTAAGGTAACAATGATGCTCTTTTTGGGGGGTAATTTATGCGTAAAACGGAGATTGACGGGAACTGTGACGCACTCGGGTGAAACGCGGAGCAGAGACAGTCGCAGTTATGTGGGTTTTTTAGTGCGCAGAAGAGGGAATGATCGGGCTCGGAGCGAAAAATGCACGATTACCTGTTCAGTGAAGCAACTTGAAGGTGTTGGAGGTCGGTTAGCGGTTCGGTTTCATGAGAAAAATCTTGTCAACGCGCGCGCCGGGTTCAGAGACCGCTCGCCGACATCCATTTCTTGTGTTTACCCACGAAGCACGGCTCGGTCTTGACGCTTTCCTGTCCAAAACACAGCCCCAGCTCGACGTGACAAGGCGACAGAACGCGCACGGGGAAAGAGGAAAGAAAAAGGGCAGGAAATGGTGGCGATGCCGGAGCCGGTTGCGCGCACACGGATCGGTGGAAGTCGTCGGTGTGTGAGGTCTGGATGGAGGGATGGAGGGGGGAGGAGAGAGGAGGAGGAGAGAGGCAGGTGTGGAGTCAGTCAGCGGCGGTAACAGGATGCAGTCACTACGGCCCTGCCCCTCGGAAAAGCCCGGGACCAGCCCCCGAGAGCGGCCGCTGCGCGCGCCTCCTCCTCCGGGCGGAGAGCGCGCAGAGGCGCCGCTCCATCGCCGCATGTGCGCCTCACGGAGCTGGGGGTGAGGAGCGCGTGTGAGGCAGGGGTCAGGAGCTGCAGGGGCCTTTAGGAGCACAGACCTGATGTGGCGCTTTTCTGATGAAGTGTGAACAAAAAGTGTTTACGGCCAAAACGTTCAGTAAAGCAGAAAATCAGAAAACAGAGAACATGGCCTTGGTTTATTTATTATTTAAAGGTTTAAGGAGTGTGCATGAGTATGAGGAGAGACTTATGGCAACCTATTTCATTGCATGGCAGGTACTTCATTGTTCATATTTATTTATTTTTTGTGTTTGGCTGGATTAATGTGATGGTCTAGACTGACTGAAGCCGTAGAATATAAAAGCTGAATACAAGTAATAATGATGATCATCAATACACTAGTTTTATTACCCGTTTTGCACATACGAGGACGCTTTATTTGACAAAATATGCCAATCTGCTCCATCTGCGACCAGCACCAATCACTCACCAGATTCACCAGGCAGTGTGTGGGACACTAACCAGGCCAAACCTGGCAATGTTCTGATTGTGTCCTTTTATCAATTTAATCACATGTTAAATACATTATAAAGACTAAAAAGCGTAAACAACTAAAACGTTTAACTATGACCCGGGTCAGGAGCCAAATGTATTGCCAAATGTTATGCAGTACTTTTTACTGCAAATACTAATTCTCCCACTAAAACCTCAAAAACCTTTCAGCGATGCAGTGGATGCTCCTCTGGTGTCCTGGACTGTGTGTTACCTCATTGACATGTGTGCATGAGTCCTGTCACCTTCAGTTCTCTGACGACTCTGCAGTGGTTGGATGCATCAGCGGCGGTGACGAGAGGGAGAACAGGATTCTGGTGGACAATCGTGGATCTGGAGAGAGAGGAACAACCTTCAGCTCAATGGCCAAGACCGTCTCTACTTTGTGAAGCAGGACAGTGCTCAGGATGTTCTATAAGTCTATGCTGGCCAGTGTCACCAGCTCTGGTCTGGTAGGACTGCTGTGTGTGGGGGACACTAATAGACTCATAAGATCATCAAGGAGGCCAGGCATGTTGTGGGGGAGGAGCTGGACTCTTTGTCAACCCCCGATCTGAGAGACAGGAGATCATTCATGCTGTCGCCATCAAACTGCTGTAAAATCCTCTTTGTAAAGTCATTGTGCAATATTCAGCTCACTTGAGAAACTGTACATGACCATAAACAATGTTAATGAGGGCATATATATTTATTTTTTGGTTTTTTTTAGCTAAATGTAAATTGATTCTGTCACTACTGGTGGTTTAGCTGATAAAAATTCAGTGTGTGATACTGACATTTAATTTTAGCCCCTTTATTTTTTACTTTATTTCCTCTGCTGGTTCGCTTTAGCAGTGGTTCCCAACCTTTTTTATCTTGTGTACCTCCTAAGCTTTGTTTCACTCTCAGAGTACACCTAGCTTGCCTCCTTCTATTACTCAACCCCTGCCCCCACTCACTCGGGTCCACCACCTCCCCCACGGCCTTTCACTACACAGGGACAATGTAAGAAAACAGCTTCGGAAGTCCAACCCCCGAAAAGCTGCTACATGGTGTCTCCCCCTCCACCCTGAGAGCCTTCCATCTGTCCAGGACCTGTACGTCTCCAGGACTCGGGGACGAGCTGACCCTTCTCACCCTGGACATGGACTATTTGAGCCACTCCCCTCGGGCAGGAGGCTACGGTCCATCCGGACAGAACCTCCCGCCACAAGAACAGTTTCTCTCCCTCTGCCGTTGGACTCATGAACACTTTATAACACCTGCCACTTTAGCAATATATTATATAAGAACAACCTATTTGCACTGCCACATCTGCCAACTGTACACTCTGTATATAGTCTTAGTCTATTTTATTCTTAATTTTATGCATGCCTTTTTATATATTTTATTCATTGTTTTATGTTGCACCTTACGCCGAAGCAAGTTCCTGTGTTTGTGAAGTTTTGATCACTGACACTGGCAATAAACCGTTTCTGATTCTGATTCTTAACTTGAGTTTCAGGCAAATAAATGGGTTTACTAACTGAATATAGTCAAATATTACTCGTATATTTATTGTTTTAATTATATTTCCGGTGCTAGATACTCCTAAAAGATGCTTTGCAACTAATGAGTCTTTTATTATTCAGATAAAAGTACATTTCATCTTCATAAAACGTGAAACCCCCTGGTAATTCCTCACGTACCCCTTTGGGATCCCTGTACCCCTGGTTGGGACACACTGAGCTGTAGAACTCTGTGTGTTTACAGAAAAGTATTTCCCCTTGGAGAAGCAATTCTGACTCTGATCATGAGTAAAATTATTGTTCCAAGCCTTATTCAAGCTCCAGTGGCTCTGTTAAAGTTATGATAAATGCACCAGTCTGAATTACTCACGGTGTGTTCTGTTTCATGTGCGCCGTCTGTGAAGAAGGTTTCGGACCCCCCCTGGTTTAGGCTGCGGTGGGAGTTGTGTTGCCAACGTGTGGGACTAAATTTATGATAACTGTGAACCAAACTGCAGTGATATCACTTTCTAACAAACTTGCATTACAATAAAATCCGTGTTTGTTGCCTCACCTGCAGCAGACGGTGGTCTTTCGTCCTCCCGCCGCCAGAGGCCAGAACACGTGATCCTGCGTGAGTGACGCCGCTCCGTCTCTTTCCAACATGTCGGTGTACGGGCCCGTGGTCAAGATCCATCCCGTGGTTTTAGCCTCGATCTGCGACTCGTACGAGCGCAGAAACGAAGGGGCGAGCCGTGTCATCGGGACTCTACTCGGTGAGACGTCCGTATTTTTCATCCTGTGTCGTTGTGCTGTTGAATTAGCTGAAATAAACCCGGTGATGTGCGCGTTAGCAAGTGTTAGCTCGGAATGCTAACGATGCTAACCGCTAACACATGAGTTTTCCATGTTAGCGGCGTCTGTCGTAGCAGCTGTGTTGTTAGCATCACATTTTTATGACTTGCCGGTGGTTTTACGTGATGTGATGACTACATAAACTAAGTAGTTTTTTATTTTTAAGATCCTGATTTTATCTTTAACTACAATAATGAATCAATCCATTATCTATCTTATCTGAGTAATTCAGTTTTTATGCGTTTTTCCAGGCTAACTAAGTGCTAGCATCACTGTGAGCTGGAGCATCACTTAAACCTACTTTATTTGACCGATTATAACATTAAAATAAATGGACATGTTTACAAAGAGTATACATTGTTATATGTGTGGAGGTCAGTAAAAGTACCTGCTAATAAATAAGTCTAATCTTTGTTTTATTCAGGAACCATAGACAAACACTCTATTGAAGTGACCAACTGCTTCTCTGTGCCACACAATGAGTCCGAGGATGAGGTTTGGATTATTTTCGATAAATTTGGTACTTCGTCATGTGTGTTATGGTGAGTTTTTTTTTATTTTTATGTCATTTTCTTTCAGGTGGCTGTGGACATGGAGTTTGCTAAAAACATGTATGAGCTCCACAAGAGAGTGTCTCCCACTGAGGTCATCATTGGCTGGTGAGTGTTTTTTTTTTCTTTCTTTATCACAACGATTTAGATTAAGGGTGTTTTCACATATTTTAGCGCCCCCTTTGGGTCCTTGTGTATATGCACCACTAATCATTCACAACAAACACTGTCATCAGCTGACTAAAAAATGTTTTTCCCACGAAATAGGGCTCAGAGACTGTTAGAAATGCACACGCATGTCTTTTCCCTGGTGCTCTAATGCAGTTGTCTTTTCTCTCACCTGTGGGAAATGCATGATGAGGGTGAGCCGCTGGTGGAGACACAGAAAAAGCTTTGTGAACGGCCGTAGACAGACCAAGGCTTAACTAAACAGACAGAGGTGGCAGGAGAAGGAATTCATTGATATTAAGTTGGCTTCATCAGACACAGGTTGTAAACGGCATAGGCCATGTATTATATACTATGTGTGCCAGCGCTTTGAAAGTCATTCTGCCCGAGGTCGGCCTCTTTCACACCACAGTCGCCTCTCACCAGAGTGTGGAAGGCGCCACTCAGACCACTCGTTAAAGGCGCTCTCTAATGCGCTCCATACTCCGGCTGTCGTGTTCACACTGGGTCAAAGCCCCACTCTAATCAAAAGCCCCTTTACGTCAACCTAACGAGTGGCAGTGTAAATTACTTTGTTGGTCATTTGTTTACTAATTTGATTTTCCGCAATTACAGTTTTTAGGTGTAACTAAAAAGTAGTAATGCTACAAAGGCTGCGTGGTGTAAGATTTGCTCTTTAAGTCCGTCCCACTTCCTTCAGGTACGCCACTGGCTTCGACATCACAGAACACTCGGTGCTCATTCACGAGTATTACAGCCGCGAGGCCACAAACCCCATTCACCTGACTGTGGACTCGGCGCTGCAGAGCGGCAAGATGAACATCCGCGCCTACGTCAGGTTTGTCTGCTCTGAGAGAGCGAGTGGAGCAGGATTATTAGGCCTTTTTATGAGTTTGTTTAAACGTTTTGTTTACTTTGTCCTTAGTGCTCAGATGGGCGTTCCAGGGAAGACGGTGGGAGTGATGTTCACTCCTCTCACAGTGAAGTACATTTACTACGACACAGAGAGGATCGGCGGTAAGAGCAACAAATAAATAATGGGAACAGGAAAGTGTTTTAGAAATTCTATGTTTGTACCACAAACTTCCTTAAGTCATTAATGCAGTGGCTGTCCATGACTGAAAAAGTACAAACACTGTGTGTGTAATGACAGATTCTGAAGTTTTTTCTTTGTTCTCGCTGTCTTCCAGTGGACCTGCTGCAGAGGACGCGTCTGGCTCCCACTCGCACAAAGGGCCTGACCTCTGACCTCTCTCAGGTGGCAGGTGCAGCGGCGCGGGTCCAGGACATGCTCACAACAGTCCTGGCCTACATCGAAGACGTGCTGGTGAGAGAACTGTGTGTGCAGGGCTGGCAGGAGACATGATCCAAGAGTCTTAAGAAAACCAACTAACTTAAGTTTAGAGCTTCAGACATTGCAGAAAAATGATGTAAGGTGTGATTAAAAAGGACAATACCCTGCTCTCCAAACCCCATAAATAACCACTGTGTAAATGTTTGGCTCAATGACATTCCAACAGTAACACGAGTCCCACACGTCCTGGAAAAGCCTAGTATTAATTTGCCCATTTTCTAGACATGACCTTAACCAGGCGACTGTTTGCTCTGTCTTGAGCCTCAGAGAGCATGACCCCCCTTTGTCTGTTACGTGTGGCCTTGGCTGTTTTCACTTTTTTTCAAATCAAAGAACGACAGTCACTTGGTCAGAATATCTCTAATGTAATGTAATTATCATTTTCAACAACAACATTTTCAGCATTCATCGTGGATCTGTGGTTTAGCTAAAAACTTTATTTGTAAAACTGTAGAAAAAAAGTAGAATTGATTGCATCATCCAAAATGTGCTGGAAAAATCCTGTAAAATATTTTAAAGCAATGTGTGGAAGCCTGTAACAGTCTCAGCTGCAGCGTAAACGGCTGTGTGAGATACTGGGAAAACCTCTCTTTCAAATCAAAGTTTCAACAATCAGTGGTTGTTATTAAAGACTTGTTCTCAATGAGAGCTCGTTAACAGTGAACTGAATCGTGACAATAAAAATTCCCCACTTGGTTTTGAAGTGTATTAATCTACTGTAGTTCAATGAGAGTACTTTGCCATGAACCTTTCCAGATGCCCCGTCTCTAACCTGATCATGTAAATGTTAAGTGACGCTAACAGCCGCTCTGTTTCAGTCGGGGAAAGTGACGGCCGACAACTGCGTGGGCCGTTTCCTCATGGACCTGGTCAACAAAGTGCCCACCATCTCAGCAGAGGACTTCGAGAACATGCTCAACTCAAACATTAATGTGAGTACTTTGATTTAGATTTGTGAGTAATAGTTTATTCATTCATTAAATTTGTAAATTAAAGCAGTTTTTTTGTTTTAGTATTGAAATCCAACCAAATTTCTATTTGAAATGAAGCAATTAGCAAAGGCTGCAATTTTTGAAGTGCTATAATTTCCTCCACAAACGACAAAACAGCCTGTTTTATTCTGTATAAAATGTCTCAACCCTGTTTGTAGTTTAGAGCTACATGTGATTCTTTTATCAGTTTCTAGTGTTTAAGATTATATCCAAAGTTCACATTTTAGACACAACCAGAAGAATTGACCAAAAAACTGAAATAGGTTTATGGATTGACATACAATCACGTCGTCAATTCTCCTGGTTATTTTTTTAAATGTGAACTTTGAATAGAATCTTATTATTTTAACATAAATTGCAAAACTGGTCAGAAAAATGTATATTTTTCCCAAAGCCTACAGCCCTAATCTTGTCAGTTCAAGAAAAAAAAAGTCTTATTTTGTTTTGTCTCCCTACATTTTAATTGTGCTTAATTTGGAAATCAAATGAAATTCCCCTGGAGACGTCAGAGGTTGAGATCTGATGTCTGACTTCATGCACTCAGATGGAGAAGTCAGATTTCCTCTTGATAACGTTGTAGGCCCTTTAATGTGTCCTTTAATTCAGTGTTTCTCAAACTGTTGTCCTACTTTAGGGTTTTCCTTGTTTAAAACGTGTATGCAATTGTATCGTCCTAATCAGACCCTGTTAAGCCCTAGTTTGGACCGGTTATGGACCTGGTTTAGACTTGGTGGAGCTCAGAAGGCCAAATATTTTCTTCGGTGATACTTTATGTGAAAAGCATGAGCCGCTGCTTTAACTGACTTTCCTCTGTGTTCCAGGACTTGTTGATGGTGACGTACCTGTCGAACCTCACACAGGCTCAGATCGCTCTCAACGAGAAGCTGGTCTTGCTCTGAGGAGTTCTCCTGTAGTATTTAATTTTGTACAATTTGTTTTGGCTGCCGTAAAGAAATAAAAAGGTAAACCAATCATGCTGTGCTTTATTGTTTACATAAAGGTTATAATGGAAAGTATGAATTGAAATGAAACAAAACCACCTTCAACCAGGAGTCTAAGTTTGGATTTAGTTTTTTATATATTTTAAACGACACATTGACTTTTTTTAGCTTTAAACCGTGTTCTAACAATGTTCCGTCATTAAAAACATACCAGGAGTTTCATTTACCATAAAATTCGGACTATAAGCCGCTACTTTTTTGTCATGATTTCCTTCGATGTGACTCATCTTCTGTTTTTAAGTCGATAAATCATTGCCAGGCTCTTTCTGATCATTTCTATCGTGTAATTACGATCAATACAACTGCAAAGCTTCGCAGGAAAAAACTACCTTGTTTGTTTTTAACTCGTGTGATTCCCTTTGCAGCCAGTAGATGGTGCCAAACTCGTGGCAAACCCCAAAGATACAGATGTTAATTGTTTTTCATTTTTCAACACATTTTTGTTGTTTTAAATTATGAGATACTAAACGAAGATACTCAAGAGCATCTTTAAAGGCTAATAACAATATAAATAATGCATAATATTTGTCAAATTTACTGCTTTGTCAGTAAAAGTCTCTTCCACACACTGTCAAAAGTTATAATTGTGATTGCAGAGACGACACTGACAAATCATTAAACTGAGAACTTAAAAGCTAGAAAATAAATTCCGGAAGACTCTTGTAGAACAAATATAATTTATTAGCTTCTTAAATATACATTCAAATATTGCAGAAGTCGCATCAAACATTAAAAGCTAAAAACATTGTGCCCAGCCTGAGATCGTTTTTAGTGCAAAGAAATGGGCATCAAAAAGTCGTTAAAGGCTAAAATCACAAAATTGAACATAGAAATATACTGCAGCTGTTTGATTATTGCTCATTTGTTTGAAATTACAGTCAAGTATTTTGGAAAAAGGTGTTTTAAAAAATGTCTCTGTTAATATGTGTTAATAATATAACATTTTACAGAATAATATTGCATTTTGATGCGCATTTTTAACATTTATCCAGTGGACAATCTTAAACAATAAAATCTAGTTAAGAAACAATACTGAGAACATTTGCAATAATTACAGTATTTTTGCACAATTGTTTAACCACAGTCTGCTCACCAAACTTACTCTCAATACCAAATTCATTAAATATTGAAGTATGCAAGTAATTTTACAAATCTAATAGCCATTTGATTAATGGATTAGATTGGTAAAGGCCTGTGAATTTTACATCAAAAACCCATATTATTCATGTTTTCTTTGTAATTTTGATGTATAATTACTGCTTTGTCTTTTCTCGGCTCATGACAAGTTTTGGACAATTATTCCAATTAAATTAGTTGGTGATCGACCAATAATAGTGACAGTAATTACTATATCGACTTCAATACATTACAGCAGGAACATTTTTGGGGGGCTCTGTATTTATCGTAGCAGGAAAAAGTTTTGTTATTTTATATAAGTTAAGATTTCAGCTGCTGAGGGTCAAATATGTAACTTTTATGACAAATCATAGAATCTAACTTAATAACTGTTTCATCCTAATGTTAATTATTGCAGCTTGGGCTTTTAAACAATATTGTACATTTAGAAAAGGTTTTTTTGGGTTTTTTTCCTGCTTTAAAGTTATTATGACAGGGCGGAATTAGATTTAACATTCAACATTATCGTTTATTGTGATATTTTTCTGTAGCAATAAATCACACTTTAAAATTTGTTGCAGTGAAGAGTCTAGTTGATTATTTCAACAGAGGCTATGCAGAGACATTCTTTTACTGGAAAAATATAAGATGCACAACTGAGAAAATGTGTCTGTTCCCAATTTTTTTGTCTGTGGCCCTTTTGTTTCGCTCAAATCAACTGAAAGTAGTTTCTGGTTGTTGCTCCGACTGTGCAAAGCTTGGCTAGCTTGTTTGCTAACGGCAGTTGGAGATTTAGGACACTTCAACTCAACACAACAAATCATTTCCTCAACATTTAGACTCAGAAACGTGTTATTTAAGAAGAGAAACGTAAAGAGTTCAACTGTGTGTGATCAAAGTCTGTGTCAGTGATAAATGTGAGTGTTCCTGTTGTTTATCTGGTTTTCTACAACTGTTTACTTGATTTTCTGTTTTTAGACGTCAAATACAGACTAAATATTTATCAGAGTTGTTGACTTTTATATTTTTTTATCAGACTGTAGCAGCTTTTTCACATTTTAGTTGTGTGTTTTGAGCTTTTACAGGAGAAAATGTCATTATTCACAATTGACTCTCATGTGTTTTTGTCACTAATAAGTAAAATTCAGAATGTCATAATGTCACCTGCATAACCTCTATAATCGATCAGATGCGATTAACTGATTAACCTGTTTCCGCCTTAATTTAGAGATAAATCCACATTAAAATCACGGCTTGTTTTCCGTCGCAGTCTCTTTCTTGGCAGGCTCCTGTTTGAAAACCCTCTCCACGGCGGCGTAGCCCTGAACCGCCCCGGCGTACACCTTGTCCCCGGTCGTCTTGGCGATGCCTGCGGCGCTCTCGGGATAGTACATGGAGGCGCTGACGGTCATGAGCGCGGCCGGGTACGCCAGCCGTTTGACCCGCGAGCCCCGAGCCAGGAGCAGGCCCAGGATCCCGGTGAAGCCGATGACGCCGGCCCTGGGGTAGAAGTCCTTGGGCGGGTCGCGCAGGTAGCTGTAGGCGTCTTTTCCCGCCTGGAGGCCGCGCTGGACTTTGGGTTTGACTTTGCCGTACGTTCCACGACACCAGGAGATGTAAGGCTCCACCGCCCTGGGACGCATGGAAGAGGGTCACGGTACGGACAAAACGTGCAGAAACAGTCAGAGCGGGACGGGGGTTTACATGAAAAGAGTGGTCCCAAATATGAGGTCAGTTTAGTTTTCCCAATATTAATTTATCTGATAATATTCAAGTTGATGTTCTTTAGTTTTTGTTTTGGCTCTTGATGCTTTTACTGCAAATGTCTGATTAAAAAGAGCTGCACAACATGGTGCAAAAGTACATCAATATTACGCTATTGTTTGACAAAATAATCAATACTGAAACTAGGGTTGTCAAAAGTATCGAAAATCAGATATTAATCAATATAAAAACCAGTATTGAAACTTGATACTCATTTGAACAAGTATCGATATAGAAAAAAAAAAATCACAAACAGGACAAAATGTGAACAGTTTTAGACTGAGCTTGAGCTTTAACAGAACACACGGAAAACTGTGCAAGAACTCAATTTTTAGTAAAGAAAGAACAATTATTTCGTTGTCAGTATTGTTTAAAACCTTAACCCAACCAACCACTTCAGTTGTATTGAAATTAGCACCGAGAATTGAGTTTGAAATTTTAGTATAATTACAAAATTAAACTAACGTAATATACCGCAGTAACACCAAGGTCCTCCATGTGATGGAAATGTATGTTTTTTTTAAATGAACAAATTGGGGGGGGAAATCTATCTGTCTGTCTGTCTGTCTGTCTGTCTGTCTGTCTGTCTATTTTTTTAAGAAGATTGTTTTTATTTTGTATTATGTTTTTAAATGTTATTTAATTACATAATAATAGCTGTTTATTTAATGTAGTCTTAGCTTGGGGTCTTGAACTAGTTCTGAAATCTATAGATCAAGCTCACTCTAGGTTTCTGAACGCTTCAACAGTTTGTAGAGAAACAAGTTTACAGACAACATTTACAAGAATCAAGGAGCCTGCCTTAATGATGAAAATACATTAGATTTTGATTATGTCCTAAAACAGTCTTGGTTTTGTCTCTTGTCTCTTGTCTACGTTTCATTTATCAATTAGCTTAATGTTGGCTTACAACATTAAGCTAATTGATAAATGAAATAATGATTGACTTAATTTAATTGGACTTTTAATAAACTCTAAGACACTTAATTTGTTTTATAAAGAGAACCCTCTTTAAATCTATTCAGTAATGCATCATACTCCTACAGACTGGAGTTATTTACAGAAAAAAAACATTAAACTCCAAAATCTTTTACCTTTGGTTCATTTTGACTTCCTTCTGAAAGACCTGGAAATGCGATCACTGATCTGTCACTGTTTCTGTTTGTGTCCCTAACATTTTATATTGTCAGCTTTAAGGTTTGTCTTGTTGATGGCTCCAGGCCAGGACTACCTTGAAAAGGAATTCTCTGAATCTAAAAGGAATTTCCTGGTTTAATAAAGATTTAGTCGGCCATTTTTAAATGTATGGTTCGATTTGACAAAAACAAAATTAAAACAAAAATAATTTCTTTCAGGCTTAAAATTTATGTATTTGAATAAAATGATACATGGAGAAGTGTCAGTGTTGTAAATGGAAAGTACAAGAACAGCAGTAGAATTAAAAACGATTTAAAAAAATGTACAAGATAAATAATGATTAGCTTATTTGATTCAGTGAGTAAATAAATAAATACTGCGTAAATGATAGACTTGAGCTGCTGTCACTGACCTCCGCACAGTGGCCACGGTCTCCTCGATCTGACCCGGTTCAGGCTGAATAAAGTTTACGTTTGGCTCCGGAGTCGTGTACAAAGACAGTTCGTCCCGATTTAACGGAGACACGGGCTCTTTCTCCTCGGTACCGGCGGCGGACAGCACCGGGAGCGGACACAGACTGAACACATGAGGCATTTTCGCTCCGGTTTAGTTTATTTCAGTCTGTCACCTTCAACGTGATCCGCTCCAGCCATGCGTCTGTACGGCGAGCGCCGAGGGACAGTGCCACAACAACTTCGCCTTTGGTGTTTTTACGTTAAATTTGCCACATATTCATGACTTTTTCTAAACAATGTCCCCCATTCAAATTATGCAATATATCATTCTTTTGTATGTTATTTTACGCTGTTAATAACTGGTCAAAATGTCCATATAAATGGTCAAAAATGTCCATTATTCTGAAACTCACAGAAATACATTTTTGATAAATGACACAACTTTATCTTTTGTGTTTTATAACTATTTTTATCTTTTAATATGTGAAATAAGAGATAATATATTATAATAAGAAATAAGTCTAGTTACAACATTATTTAAATACTTTTTTTTAATGTAAAGACGCATGCTTTGCAGATATTTTACTGATGAAAAGAAAATTGTTAAGAAGCATGAAACATGTTTTATTTTGATTTATTTTCTATTGTGTATAAATACGAAATTTAAAAAAATTAAAGCTTTTTAAAAAATTTAACCTATTAACCTAAAATTATTTATCAAATTATTTTATATTTTGCTGCTAAAAATAAATAAGCAAAGAAAAAACACACACAATAAAAATAGTGTCAATTTATTTGATTTTGGACTAAATTTATTTGTGTCCTTCTAACCATAATCTGTTTTTATGATGGATTTTTAGTGTTTTGTGGCGCCCTCTGCTGTCCATCACGAGCAACTGCGACTCCACTTTCGCGTGACGTCAGCGGTGATGGCGGTTACCAGGGAGACGGGTCGTCAACAGCAACAGCAGGTGTACGCACGGGGAGCACAAGTTTAGCATTTTAGCGCTGGAATCTCTTTAAAAAAATCAGTTTCTTTGGTAAAAGTCTATAGTTTAAATGGAGATTCACGGAGTTTCGTCTCTTCAAACCCTCCAAGCGCTTTCGACTTTGTTAAATCCAACGCAAGAGCAAGAAGACGACGACAGCGAGGTAAAGTTTTGAAGTTTTTGAGTAAGCTAGCTAGTGTTGACATTCATTGATAAAAATAGCCTAGCTCAAATGCGTGTAGCCTAATTTATTTTAACATGCATATTTAGTTACGAACGCCTGGATATGATTGTTCAGTTAATAATAAAACATAAACATAAAAATAGAAAAGTGTTTGTTTTGTTTTTCCCGCTCACAGACACTGAACCCCTCTGCACAACTGGGCCCTGGAAACATTGGACCCAAACCCAAAAAGGACACACCAGGTAAAATAATTTGTCATTTATATTAAAAAAAAAAAAAAACAGTACTATAATACTTTTTAAATGTATTTATTTCATTCACATCATATAAAAAGACATAATCAGTGACATAGTATTAAACACAGTAAAATGAATGAAAAATAGGAGAAAGAAAAGTAATCTTGTGTTATTTGCCCTTTTTTTACATATTTAACGTCTATATTTCCTCTGTAGTTGTAAATGCCAGCGTCTCGAGCAGTAAAGACATCTGGAGCGAGGAGGAAGTGGCAGAAGGGTCGCAGTTTGATGACCTCAGCGACCCCCGACCTCAGCCAGAGTAAGACACAGGAACTCATTTAACTGTCCCCCATGATATGACCATTGAGCACACACAAAACAAAACATCCGACCTGTTCTATCTGTTAAACACATACACGTCCAGGCAAAAGTTTGGCCACGCTGTTTCATTTAATGTCTTTTCTGTATTTTCATGACTCTTTACATTGTGGATTCTCATTAAATTCATCAACACTATGAATGAACACATGTAGACTGCAGTAAACACAGTGTAAAATAATCCAAAACATCTTAGATTCTTTAAAATAGTCACCATTTGCTTTGAGACCTGACGAGGCTCAGCAGTGAATCCATTTCCTCGTGAAGCTCGCTGAGAGAAAACCAAGTGTTTGCAGCAACGTCAACAAAGCAAAAGAATCTGAATCTAAAATAAGAACATCTTTAGAATTACTTCACTTTTTTTCTTTGTTGCATAATTGTATACAACTTTCTTTGCTTTTTTGCGGTCCCTGCTGGTTGTCATGGTGACGTGTGACAAATGTGCCATATTTAATGGTTCTGGACATGTGTGACCCGTATGTTTGTTGAGTCAGACCCATTTGTTGTATAATTTGATTGTGTGATTTTAGTGCCAACACATGAGCTAATCCAACCCTAACCTTAACCATTTGCAGCACGTTCCCAAACCTCACCTTTTCCTAACTTTAACTATTGTCATAACACTGTTCCCAACCCCAACCAAACAAAACAAAATTTTGCATTTCCCCAATATCTTCAGGTGAGACACTACAGGTGAACAGGAAAAAATCTTCAATTTAAAGATATCAATTTGAAACTTCTCCTGTAGTTTACTCACATAAATGTAAGAAAAGTTTTATATTATATTATATGTTTTTCATCATGTCATGTTTTCATGTAGAAATAAGGCATTTTATGTGTAAAAATGTTTTAAAAATACACATATCTGGGACATTTAAATCAGAAAAATGGACAGAACCAGGTTTAAATTTCTTGGTTCATTTTGTAACATATTAGTGATTGTGTATTTCTTATTTAGTTTTTGAGTAAACTAGACTGGACTGAAAATTGTCCTAAACATTCACTTCACTTTATCTTTTTTACTTAAAACTCCAATAAATCAGTTTTAGAATTAAATACCAACAAATCCTTCTGTTTGTTTGGTCTAAATCTTGTTGAGTCCAGATTGTACAGTTTGGTGTAGGATCTACTTTGAGGCTGATCTTTATGTCTCGAGGGAGAAAAATGCATTTTAATAAAACGGCCTTTGAAGTCACAATGTCCCAGAGAAATCTATGGATGAAGTGGATTCAATGAAGAATAAAACATCTTTAGGAGCAGATTGGACACATTTGTTGTTTCCACATGAAAGTCGATATATTGAGAGAACAAACTGACCAAAACACACAAAATGGAAAAAAACTGCCTGTAGCGTCTCACTTTAAACATCACTTAACCGCATCCACCAAGCCTATAGCAGATGTTATTTGAGATTTAACATTATATTAATAATCATTTAACTCACACTTTATTATCATTTGTTGCTTTCATCCATGTCCAACACACACAGCGCCTCTATCGCAGAGAGAGTCGGGAAGAAAAAATACTTTAAACGAGAAAATGTGTCCAAACGATGGACAAGTGTGTAATAAACCCAGAGCATAAAGCATATTAAACCCGTTCTTGTGAGCAGGTACGAGGTGATGATGAAGCAGAGCGTTGGGACCGAAGACGTGTTTCTGGGCCTCAGTGGAAAAGACCCCTCCTCCATGAGCTGTGAGGCTTTACTGGTAACGAAGAGATGGAGATTTGACTTTAGTTCACCTTAAAGGGCCCATGACAGGTTGGGCTACTCATTTAACCAAAATGTAGTTCAGATAAACATATTTCAAAATGAGCTAAACATTCTTTACAAATTTTACACCGTTTTCGCAATTTTTAGCTTTTTAATTTTACTTCCTGGTTGTGAATGATGACATCACGCTAGGAAATTACCGCAGCAACAACACTGTACACTGGGCCAAAACTCATCTAATGTCAAATTTTTTTGATTTGACAAATAAAAATAAATGTGAACGCTTTTATTTTGTTGAATTAATGTTTAAAGGTTCAAAAAAGTAGTGTATTTTGTGTAAATGATGCATGACCTTTGTCTCCCCAGTGTGATGTCATCAGTTCGTTTACTTCCTGTATTTTTCAACAGGTTTTTCAACTTTTCTCCACAAACAGTGACCTGATTGGTGTAAAACTATAATTTCTATTTACAACAAGTATAAATACACTAAATAAAGTCAAATTAGAAAATCATAGAAACCCGTCATACGCACTTTAAAATATCATAAATCAGCCGCACAATATTCAAAACAAAAGGATACGCAAATGAACGCACACCAGATGTATTCACTCAGTGTTTATTTCATTGTTTCTGACGTCAGGTAAGAATCAAACTGCCCGACACCAAACTGCCTGACGTGGTTTTGGACGTGAAAGAGACGTTTCTGGATCTACGGACGCCGAAATAGTGAGCGATACTTGGCGTTATTATGGCTGTATACGTGGAGTTTCATTG
This sequence comes from Rhinogobius similis, assembly GCA_019453435.1. NCBI lineage: Eukaryota > Metazoa > Chordata > Actinopteri > Gobiiformes > Gobiidae > Rhinogobius > Rhinogobius similis. The sequence goes on along the minus strand of CM033632.1, from coordinate 6,672,166 downwards.
TTCTTCTTCTCTCTTTGCGTTCACAGTCGGCTCGGGCTGCACCTGCCTCACCCGGTGCTCAGTCGGGAGGGAAAGGCTCAGTTCTTCAGTGACAAAGAGGAGCTGGAGGTGACTTTACAGATGAAACGACCCCTGGACTTCATCGACGGGAGATAAAACCATGATCCTCAGAGGCTGACCGTAATCTGAAGGTTTTATACTTGTTTTTAGCCCGTTAATTTAGCATACATTCAGTGTTTGTTTTCAAAATCCCTCCAGAATGTAAACTATGCTAATGACATGAGTGGGTTAAAGGGCGTATGACAGGTTTTCATCATTTTCTAATTTTGACTTTATTCTGTGTATTAATACTTGTTGTTCATATAAATTTTAGTTTTACACCAATCAAGCAGCCGTTGGTGGAGAAAAGTTGAAAAATATGTTGAAAATAACCGGAAGTAAACAAACTGATGACATCACACTGGGGAAACAAACTTTATACATGATTTACACAAAATAAACAACTATTTTGATCCTTTAAACATTGATTCAACAAAACAAAGGCTCTCACATATATTTGTATTTGTAAAATAAAAAGTCTGTAACATTAAATGAGTTTTGGTCTTGTGTACAGGATGGTTGCTATGGTAATTTCCTAGTGTGACGTCATCGTTTCAAACTAAAAATGAAAAAATTGCTAAACCGTGATAAAATTTGTGAAGTTCATATCGTATACATGTCAAAATTTGAAATATATTTATGTTAACTTCATTTTTGTCAAATGAGTCGTCCAACCTGTCATGGGCCCTTTAAACCTGAGACATAACGGGCTTTTGTGTTCTTTGTGTATCGTATTCTTCCTCGAGCTCGTCAAGGCTTCAAACAAACAAACAAAACTCACGTGTTTCCTTCAGTGTCTTTTATTCAAGAAGAACTAATGATTGAAACTGAGGAACTGAATGAATGAAACTAATGATTGTTTTAGTCGTCACTGTCACCGAGATTGTTTCTGTTGTAGATTGAGATTCAGAGAAACTAACATTTTTAATCAAATAAATGTTGAAATGTTGTGAATGAAGCTTCTAGAGAGAGAATATTTATGAGTAAAGTGTATAATTGAAGAAAAATCAGAAATGGTCTATTCTTTTTTTGCCATTTTTCTTTAATAATGTCATTGTTTTTGTTGTTATAAGTCTTAAAGTTTGTGTTTTAGAGTCTGTTTAGTCCAAAGAACAACGACCATCATCAAAATACGACGAACATTATTGTTTATAGTCGACTTCATGATTATTCTACTCATTGCTGCAGCTCTATTTTTGATTCAATAATGTCTGTTTATCAAAATAAAAACCAAAAAATAAAAAACTGAGCCTAATTTAGTTTGAAAAAGCTAGATTTTATTCATGTTTTCATTTTAAAACAGAACATTTGTATCAGATGAAGACTTCGGTGTCACTGCGATATCTTTCGTTTGTTGCGATATCGTTATTGCGTCAGACAATACTGCGATATCGATACTTTTGCGAGATATTGTGCAGCCCTCGCCAAAAAAATGTAAATTACACACCAGTTATGACTGCAGTCAGGATCAGTGCAGGGCTCAGGGCTCAGGTCGTTCACACTTGTCCCGTGACCCGATTATTCCCAACCCCAGACCCCGCCCTCTTCCTCTGCCTTAATACATTTTAAACTAAACATAAACTTTCACTTAATAAGAAGAAAATAATGGATTTGTGTAATGTTTTTAGAATGTAAAATATTGTAAACAAATCATGAATAAGTAATGCAGTTTTCAGATGTGTTATGACTGGATAATAAGAAAAAATTAAGCTGATTTTCCCCAAAATAACAAAAACAAAAGGATTTTATGTCCAGGTGGAATGCCTTATAAACGGCCTATCAAAGGTTTGTGAATTTAAGCTTGAATTTGTTGCTGTAGAGTCAAATCTGATCCTGATTCATCCCAGAATGTGTTTGATTTGACTGAAAATAAGTGGGTTATAGCTTTACTTTTATCTTGTACTTGACACTTCCCTTTATCAGATGGTTTACAAAAAAGTCTCACAATATTTGTTTTGGCCTTTTATCCACTCATTTATTCAAGGTTAAACTTGTTTAGTTTATTTGGGCCATTTACATTAGAATCAGAATCGGTTTATTGCCATTGTCAGTGTCAAAATTCACAAACACAGGAACTTGCTTTGGCGTAAAGTGCAACATAGAACAATGAATAAAATATAATAAAATATATAAAAGGGGCATGCATAAGATTAAGAATAAAATAAAATAGAATAGACTAAGATAGACTAAGACTATATACAGAAATTGTATTACATTGTACATAAAGTATATTATCATTACATAGTGAACTTATTTTTCATATTACAGATCCAGTACCTCTAGGGCTTTGGTCCTTTAGTTAATTAGTCGGTCGATGTTATCTTAGTCGACTGAGATTTTTTATTATTCAACAAATCATTTTAATTATATCAAATTATTATTTAATGATTCATATGGCAAAAATGAGAAGATATAACGTGAGTTTGCTGAAGATTTTGTAGTCTTAATGTATAAATACACTGCCTCCTTGTACATTTCTGTATACATAGTTGTTTTTGCATGAACTCCTCTACAGTTGTGTCTTTTGAGTGCACTTTGGTTTAGATAAATGGAGACTTTTTTACACTTTTGATATGTATTTTGGCCACACCCACTTTTAGTCGACTGATCGCTCGATGGGGCTGGTCTTTAGTCGACTCCAGCCCTAGCAGCCGTCCTAAGCAAGAGCGAGCGCTGCCACTAACGATTGTTTTAGTATTATTTGGATTAGATTTAGATTATCAGGCAAACAAACTACAGCGCACTCCCTGAACAAGTGCAACAGAAAAGATTCTGATCTGATTTAGTGCCACATGAAAAAGGCCTGGGCCGCATTCGAAACAATCCGACTCGAGCTGTTCACGCAGTCACGGAAAAATCAGATCCAGGGTTCAGGTTTGATTTGGGTAAAAATCTGAGCTGGACCTGCAGCGTGAACACAGCCATCACTGCGTCCTGGAGGAGCTGTCTGGTTCCTTCTACATTTATGTATAGATTGTTATTTTTTTTGTTTTTTTCGTGAACTCCTGTGTAATTGTGTTTGTTTTTTGGGGGTTTTTTGTGCAATTTGAGTGAGATACAGAGAGATATTTCATAGTTTGCCACCTCTTTTTAGTCGTTTAATCGGCCGATAGAGAAGGTCTTTCGTCGACCAAGGATTTCTCCAGTAGACTACAGCCCTGAAAACCTCCAATCCTTACATCATTGATTTTCCTCCAGAATGTCAAATTTGAGTTAACAGATTCATGCATATTTAATTTAACATTTTGGAGTGTCCTGAACATACTTCTCTACCCAAAAAAAAGCAAGACAAATCACCGTTGCCAAACTTAAAGGTCCCATATTCTGCTATTTACTCCTTTACACAGTCTATTTTAAGGGCTTTGTTGATAAATTTTTGCGTTGTGTAATATCCATAACATAACAGTTTCCAAAAAACACCCATTTCTTGGACTGGCCCACCTCCTTGTAAAAGCAAACGGCTCACTCTGAGATCTGGTAAATAACAAGCTAACTCTTCGATCTGTCGTATCCATCGTGTAATTACTGTGTAGCATTAGCATTAGCTGTTTTTATTCTGCGGCTGCGCGCTTCCTGGAGGCGTGGCTTAAACACCGCGTCATCCTGGTGAAGCGCGTCATCCTTGTGAGGAGCCCCCGTCTGCTGCTCAGCCGAGGGGGACGGAAAAGACAGTTCTCTAGTGAAAACATGAGGGAATCAATCAAAAAACCACTTTGGGCACAACATACGAGGCCCAAATAGCACTGTAGGAAGGGTAAAACCTCTGAAAAGTTGATTTTGCATGTTATGGGACCTTTAAAGAACTAGACCGTGCTACAGACATTATTTATCACATTATTTTTTTACTTATTGTGTTTGAACTGTAGTGTTTTAGTAGATCGTGTGCTGTGGTGTCTTTTCAAATAAAGTGTGCCGTGACTCAAAAAAGGTTGAAAAACACTGCCTTACATTATACATTCACTCCGTAATTAACAGAGTGTCAGGATTTTTAATTGACTGCGACTATCCATCCATACCAAATCAAATGATCAGGTTGGCTTCTTCAATATGCAAAATGTCGTCAAAACTGGATGATTAGGTTCAAAACACTCTGATCCTCTAAACTGGGCTGAGAAGTGAAGCTGAGACTCTGTGGTTTTGGCCTCTGACGCTTGATTTACGCTAATTAAGTGGAAAAGTGGAGATCAGCACCGCACGGAGGAATATCAGATTAATCAGGTACAATATACGTATTTTCCGAGGCACGCCGCTTTTTGATGACATCACAGAGGGATTACCGGGGGGGTGGTTTCAGGTTTTAAAAGAAGATGAAATTTACTTTTTTTCTGAATAATAAAGTGTTATTTGTTATACATTTAGCATATTTTAGAGTATCTTGGACTATTAACATAATTAAAATATAATAGTAATAAGTGACAATATGTGAAACTCAAGTCAAGGGGTACTCTTGAGTGTGAGACGTACGACGGATTTTTATGATTTTCTAATTTTGACTTTATTCAGTGTATTAATACGTTGTGTAAATACAAATTATAGTTTTACACCAATCAGGTCGCTGTTTGTGGAGAAAAGTTTAAAAATCTGTTGACAATTATAGGATGTACTTTGATTCAAAAAAATAATGGCGTTCACATGTGTTTTCTTTGTCAAATGAACAAAATCTGTGACATTAGATGAGTTTTGACCAATGTACAGTGTGGTTGCTATGGTAATTTCCTAGTGTGATGTCATACTTACAACCAGGGAGTAAAATTTTAAACCTAAAAAACACCTAAACTGGGGTTAAATTTGTAAAGATTTTAGTAGAAATTCGAATGTATTTATCTTAACTGCATTTTAGTCAAACGTGTATTTCAACCTGTCAGAGGCCCTTTAAGCGATACTCTAGACCAGGCATGTCCAAACTCAGGCCCGGGGGCCAAATGCGGCCCTCAGACCAATTTTTCTTGGCCCTTAGTCTTCCTGGTGAACTGGCCCACATTGTCCTGATAAGTACTATTTACAGCACATTTCAGATTTTCTACAATTCCAACCTAAATAACTAACATTTAGGTGCAAGACAGACCTGATATTAAGGCAATGAGACTGAATGTAGATGTGGTGGAGCTTAAAACATCAGATAAATGCAGCTTTTTTGAACGTTTCGCGATTGATTTGTGGCCCTCCGCTTGGTCTATGGAAAAAGTTTGGACACCCCTGCTCTAGACAAAAAGGTTGGGAGCCACTGATATAGACTTTAAAAAGGTCAAAAATCCACACAAAAGTCCTAAGGGTAATTTTCTTTTTAGTTTCTTTATGGTAGACTTGGAAATAGGTGGGTTATAACTTTCTTTTTAAGTTTAATATACCCAGCAGCTTGATACAGTATTTTCCTTTTATCATGAATAAATAAATGCAAAAAAAGTCGCTCCAAAGTCATAAATCCCATCTGTGGCAGCATCCCCATGGTCCTGTCTCCTCCGGTGACTAAGCAGACTAAGCAGCCTCAGCAGCAGCAGCAACAGCAGCCTCCCCGTGAGCACCGCCACACCCTCTCCTCCTCTTCACGCTCACGCACCGCAGGAGGAGCCCCATCACATGACGCCTCTCTGCCCCGCACTCGCAGCTCCATCGGCGGTCTGCAGCGGCGCGCTCCCCCGCTCTCGGTCTCCGGTCCTTCTCCTCCTTCCCACGCCCCGGCTCCGGCTCTGTCTCTCGGCATGGCGGACGGAGAGAGGTCGCCGCTCCTGTCAGACCTCGGGGACGGAGCTCTCGGCGGCGGCAACGACGGCAGCGGCCCCAACAAACCCCAAAGTGAGTGAGCCATCCTCGGGTCTGTTTCCTCTCATCATCCGCCCCGACTCTGTTAGCGTGTTAGCATCCGTTAGCGTCGCATGTTAGCGCTCCCGGTTAGCATCATGCCCGACAAACACGTATTTAACGACTTATTATGAAAACATCAAATGAAATCTATTCTTTATTTAATCATATTGCTTGTTACGTTAAAATATTTAGAAATTAAACAGTCTGCGTGATGTTAAAGCCTTAAGTTAGCTTTAGCATGTAAGCAAATTGCAGCCTAACCCGGTAAATGTCCATGTTTAACACTAGATTAAAAGCTAGATTTTATCACTACATAATGCATATGTCATTTACACAAGCAAAAGCCTTGTCTTTGCGTTTTTGGAGCCTAGCATTGAACGTTTTGAGGAAATGTGGCGTTTAAATTGCACGTCTTTGTAGCTAGCATCCAAAAACACCTGACTTTATTGACGTTTGATTGCGCCATTGTGGTACCATCTGTCAGGCAAACGGACCAATCACAGCACAGAGTGGGCGGGACATAGTATTTACAATGAATTAATAATAAGAGACATAAAACTGGGCTATTGGTTTTCTCCTTGGGAAGTGTTGCTCTGTCTGTTGTTACATAATAGTATTACTAAAGAGCAGGCCTGGTCATTGCACAATTTACTTTAGCTGTTTTAGCTGTTTTGATCTAATATAACTTTTTGATTTAGAGTGTAATTAGCAGATTGAATATAATTTTCATTTAGCATAATGTTTAGACTGCAATTATTGTGTGTCCTTTCTGTATTATGTAAAAAAAAAACTACAAACATGTTCTGAAATACATTCTGTATTAGTTCACCGGTTAATATTTCAATCTTCTCTCAAATATTAATGCTCCTAAACTTGTTTTAAAACGTGAATGTAGAATAGAATTACAGTACAGAATTGTAGAAGTACATTGCAAATCGAATCATAATGCCAACATTGTTTAGCCTTACTCAAATTCAGTTAAGAATTGGGTGAAGTATTATTCCTCCACTCTTTAGTCGCTCTCCATCATTCAAGTCTAACGTTTTTTGGAAACAATTCAGTTTGTAAAATGTGCCATATAAATAAAGTGGATTGGATTGGATAATGTGGTCGGTGAATTCTTTCTCAAAAGAAAGAAACTACCAACCGTTTTGAACTAATCAAAATTATCTGTTATCTTGCTGTTTATATGCAACATTTTTAGCACTTTTTCCCATTCAAATACATATAATATATTGTTTCAAATTGTTAATCGCTATCACAGCAATCCTAATTTCTTATCATTCTGAAACTCATGGATTTATTAAATATTAAAACGCTGCAATGACTGCTCTTGTCCGATACTGTATTGATATAGTGACCCACTGACTGTTCGCTCGCCTTCTGTTCATGTGTTTAAACCCATTGCATTGAACTCCTGTGTAAACTTTGCTCTGTAAACTCAGAATCACACAAACCATCGGTAAAACACCTCTTTATTTCTGCTCCACATTCCTCCTGTTTCTAAAGCTTCTTTCAGTGGAACTCGAGACCAAATCTGATTACCCTGTTAATCGTGACATAACACGTCACTGTCACGGGAATTCAGACTATTTCAGCAGCTTGTGAAACTCCACAGGGTGATACTATTACTACTACTATTACTACTACTATTACTACTACTACTACTACTACTACTACTACTATTAGTACTACTGCTTCTTGAGTCCACTGATGAAAGACGCAGTCCAGTTAAACCTATTATAAAGAAAAAAGTTTGTTTTGTTCATTTTTCCAAGCTCCCACTTTGTGTTTCTTTATTTACTAATATCTAATAGCCGAGCAAACAAAGCACAATGTAATTATCACAGCTGACATTACTGATTAGTGATTAGTAGAGTCTGACATCTCTTTTGCTTTTCATGATTTAAGTATTTTTGTTCCCTGCCTGGATTAGAAGGACAGCTCGGAGCACACGTACAGACTTTATCACCTGAGAAACATGTCTAAGTGAAGACAGTGTTGTCAGAGTCTGATCTGGAGTTGATCGTTCATGCTTTCATCTCGTCTCGTCTTGACTTTGCTACTCAGTTTTTACTTGTTTTAATAAGTCTGCTCTTCAAAGACTTCAGCGTGAGCAGAACTGCAAGGGTTTTCACAAGAATTCACAAAACATCTGACATCACTCCAGTTTTATCCTCTCTTCATTGACTACCAGTGAAATATAAAATTGATTTCAAACAGGCCCTGGATACACTGCTGACTTTCTGAGCCTTTACTCCTCCTCCAGAGCCTTCTCCTGGTCCCAGACACGAGGGACATGGTCTTTCAGGCTGTCGCCTCCAGACTCTGGGCGCTCTGTCCCTCCAGGAGGCGACTCTGTCGAGAAGCTGCTGAACACTTTGACTTAGAAACTTTTAGTTCAATGAATTGTTACTTCATTTAATTCATTTTATTTATTCCTTTTTCACTGTGTGTATGTACAACACTTTGTAAAGCACTTTTTACAGATAAAACACAAATACAATTTGCTTCCTGACAACTTCAACTTCAGGTAAAACTCTAAGTTTGGGGAACTGACAGCACATTTCCACAGCAAGAAGTCTTTTTATTGACCACAAACTTAACATAGAAAATCATAAATGTAAATGTTTTGTTTTTGCATGTTTTATAAACACACAGATAGAGGTGACTTGCTGATGGAGCGTCTCTTATATTCCATATATGTCTGTGCAGGTTTCCCTCCGTTCCCGAGCCCCACGGCGCCCTCGGTGCTCCTGGGCGAGGATCCTCCTCCGTATTCTCCGCTGACGTCTCCAGAGAGCGGCTCTGCTCCGGTCATCAGCTGCAGAGTCTGTCAGAACCTCATCTCTGTGGAAGGAAAGATCCACCAACATGTCGTCAAGTGTGGAGTGTGCAACGAGGCCACGGTGAGCGCACGCACACGGCCAGGAGCCGGAGTCAGAGCAGGATCTGTGTCAAAAACCAATCTGCACATGTCCATTATACTTTAAACATATTTAACAGCTAATAAACTTGAGCAAACAGGTCAGAGCAGAGAAACATGGAGGTCAGCTGACTTTAGTGTCATGTTTAACATGCTGATGTGCGATTACTGCAGATCTGACATGTCTGTCTAAAAATAAACATCATAAAACTTTCTTAGCAAACTCTATTTAACTTAAATTTCTGGTGCACTAAGGCTTTTGAACAGTTTAATGTCTGGCATGATTGATGCAAAATGACTCAAATTGGGCAATGATGGGGGGCTGCCGTTCAGATTTGAGTGTCCCTAATAAATATCATGTTTCTGTAGTAATAATAATAAAACTATTATAAAACAATTTTAAAAATATTAATAAAGACCAGAAGCTCGCCGTATAATCTTCCAAACAAGCATTAAATGTCAGTTTTTTTCACTTTTGTGAAAGTTTTATAGTGTTTTCCTGTTTAATGCTATACTTATAGTTTTATTTATTTTACATTTTAGTTTTATTGTTATAACTGAAACGATTGTGTATGTATGTTAAAATATAGATTCTTTTTAGTTAAGTTTAGATTAGGGCTGCAGCTAATGATTATTTTAGTCATCGATTAGTCTAGCAATTTTCTTTTGATTAATTGATTAGTTGTGTCGAGCGCAAAAGACCGTGAATATGACATTTTACTCAATTTGACAAGATAAAGCTGACATAAAGTGTCCGATGACGTCCTGCCGGAGAATAGTAACAGACAAAATGGTATTTTCTTCAAAAACACAACATTTACACAATTCCCGAGTCATTTTTCAGTGATCTTTGCTCTGTCCGAGTAACAAATCTCCTTTCTCAACTCAAGGCATGTTTTTGGAGTCAGCGTATTCACCTTATTCCGCCCGATTTTTACTCTTTTTGCCACAGATCTGCACTTTTGTTGTAAACGCACTTCCATTTGACGAGAACTCTGTTAAAGCTCATAGTGAACAAGGGAAAAGTCTCACCGCTAAAATGTTACATAAAGTAGATTGATTTGTGTAAAATGTTTAATGAACACGAGCAACAACAAGTCACAACGCACAGATTTCCTGAGGCCTGAAAAACGTCTTTTTAGTCCATGCAGAACTTATTTTCTGTTGAGCTCGTCTGCCACAACGGAAACAAGACGGCGGCGCTCACGGCAACTTCTGGAATAAGGTGAATAGATCAGTTAACCATTATTCGATTACTTTATTAATTGACAACTATTTATATAATCGATTAGTTGCGATTAATCGATTAACTTGTTGCAGCCCGAGTTTAGATAATTTTTTTTTTTTTTTTTAGATTTTTCTGTCTTCTCTGCTCGTTAAAGCGCTCGTCAGAAAACTCGCACTTCAATATCTCACCAAATCGCCCTCAAATAACAAACACAGTGACTTTCTCCACCGTCGCGCCTCCAAAACAAGTCCTTACCGTCTCCCTCTTCAGTGAAACGTGTTTGCACTAATTGGGTCCATCGTACTGGGGCTTACACATGTTCACGTCACCGTTACACACTCCGGTTTTATTGTGACAAATCGTCCTAATTAAGAATGGCTGGCGGTGGCAGTTTAATTGTTTTTGCGGCAGACAGGCCCGTGGTGTGATGGCCGAACCTCGCTGTGCGGAGGGTGGGCGGGTAATGGGGGATTGATAAAGCGGCAGGAGGCTCCCGGCGCTCCGTCTGATCAGGTTACAGCAGGTAAGTGATTGAAAGAGGAGCGAGGAACAGAGACCGGAGGAACAGGTTGAGGCGGCGAGAAACCGGCTCAAACTAGAGCTATCATCACGATTTCCTTGGGGCCAGATCATGATTTCGATTTTATTACGATTCATGTTCACTTTGGATTTTTCTATTTCTTTTAATTGAGCTGCACGGTTTAGGAAAAATATCTAATTGTGATTTTTCTGACCAGTGCCATTTATGTTTTAAAGGGCCCATGACAGGTTGAAATACACATTTAACTAAAATGCAGTAAAGATACATATAATCAAATTTCTATTAAAATCTTTACAAATTTTACCCCAGTTTAGCTGTTTTTTAGGTTTTAAATTTTACTTGGTTGTGAAGTATGACATCACACTAGGAAATCACCATAGCAACCACACTGTACATTGGCCAAAACTCATCTAATGTCACAGATTTTGTTCATTTGACAAAGAGAGACACATGTGAACGTCTTTATTTTGTTGAATTAATGTTTAAAGGGTCAAAAAAGTAGTTCATTTTGTGTAAATAATGCGTAACCTTTGTCTCCCCAGTGTGATGTCATCAGTTTGTTTACTTCCTGTAATTGTCGACAGATTTTTCAACTTTTCTCCACAAACAGTGACTTGATTGGTGTAAAACTATAATTTATATTTACACGAGGTATTAATACACTGAAGAAAGTCACAATTAGAAAATCTCACAGACCCGTCATACGCACTTTAATAACAGGATTCAATTCAAATTCACATTTTAAACATAATTTAGTCGCTTTTAGGCTCGTTTTTGTCACGTTCAGTTGTGTTTGTCGGTTTTGATGGCTCATTTTTGTCGCTTTTGAACACATTTTTATTGCTTTTGTGTCGTTCAGTTGCGTTTGTCATATTTAAACGCATCTTTGTCACTTTTAGTCGCGTTTTAGTCAATTATAGTTGCACTTTTGTTCCTTTTATTCACGTTTTTGTCACTTTTATTCACATTTTGTTCCTTTTATTCACATTTTTGTCACTTTTATTCACATTTTATTCCTTTTATTCACGTTTTTGTCACTATTATTCACATTTTGTTCCTTTTATTCACGTTTTTGTCCCTTTTATTCACATTTTGTTCCTTTTTATTCACATTTTTGTCACTTTTATTTACATTTTTGTTCCTTTTATTCACGTTTTTGTCACTTTTATTCACATTTTGTTCCTTTTTATTCACATTTTTGTTCCTTTTATTCACGTTTTGGTGCATTGAGTTGCGTTTGTTGTTTGTTGGCGCATTTTTGTCACAGAGACGAGCTCACGATTCGATTTCTATCACCATATTGACCAGCCTTGGCTCAAACTGTGCTTTTCGACGCAATCAATTGAGTTTTTGTCGAAATCAAGATTCAAAGTTTCTACTGTGATTTGTTGAGCTGCACGGTTCAGGAATAGTGTCTTAATTGCAATTTTTCTGACCAGTATTATTGTGATTCGATTTGCGATTTATGTTTTAAAAATGCGTTAATCGATCAATCGCAACTAATCGACTATTGAGGTGATCGTCAACTAATGTAGAAGTCGAATAATCGTCATCTGGATTATACACAAACCTCAAAGCATGCCATGTCCTCAGAAAAGAGGTTCTATCACTCACAGATCAGGAATTACACAGGGCTGCAACAAGTTAATCTATTAATCGCAACTAATCGATTATAGAAATGGTTGTCAACTAATTAAATAATTGAGTAATCGCTAACTTGTCTATACACAGACTCCAAAACCTTGTATGTGCTGAAAGAAGAGGTTTTATTACTCAGACAGAGCAGGAATGACAAAAAAACACACAGGAGTAAATTGTGTGTTTTTGATTAAAATCCTTGTTCATTTATTAATATTCTCCACCAGGACACCATCAAACGCCTTCACTTCAGCTTTTCGGGGTAAAATTGAGCAAAATTCTCATATTCAAGGGTCTTTCGCGCTCTAAACAACTATTCGATTGCCAAAATAATTGTTAGTTGCAACCCTAGAATTACATTAAAATGACAAGAAAAACGGGATCATTTAGTGTTTTTTTTTTTCAACTAGCGTCTGATTTTCAGTCATCATTACATCTCTCTCAACATGAAACAGAACTGAAAAACATGTTAAAAATTAGCTCTTTTTATGACCTGAAGTGCTGCTCTGAAGCAATCCCAGAAAACAACTTTCCAAAAAAGAAGCCCAAAAGAAGCAGACTCGGCAACTGCGTCAAAAACTTATTTTGTTTGTCAGTTTACTACATCAGGACGTCCCAAAGCTGCGTCATCTTCGTTTCATCTGGGTCAAATTTAGCAAAAATCTTCTATTCATGGTCATTTTGCGTTCTTAACAACTATTAATCGACAGAATAATTGCTAGACTAATTGATTACCAAAATAATCAAACCTAATTCAGTTCAAAGTTTTAAATCCTCACCGTAAGATTTCAGCTAAAAAAGGAAAATTATTATGCATTTTTGTATTGTAATTGGCCTTTAAACATGCTCTTGAGTGCCTTAAGTTTGGCATCTTGTGTTAGAACTAAAAAAATGTGTTTCTAAAGAACAGAATGAACGTCTGTATGACTGCACATTACTTACTCACTGAGGTCTGGCGCCATCTACTGGCTGCATAGCACTTACACAAGCCAAACGTGAGCTTTGGGAAGAAATTCTAGTTAGCTAAACGCTCAGAACAAGTTTGCCAGTGATTTAAGGACTTAAAACAGCAGAAGATTCTAGAATAAGTGAAGTATCGGAAAAACTATAAATGATTTAAAAAAGGGAATTCAGAATGAGTGTTTTTGACGGTCAGAGGGAGAGGATTTTCTAACCAGGATTCATCAAACAAGTGTGAATGAAGCTAAATGCAACTCCAGGTGTGTTTGTGAAGACGGAACAACGTTATAACAGGGTTAAAAGCACAAAGAAGTACATTTTGCATAATATTTGTCCTTTAAATGAGCCCAACTAATAGACCCTTTAAAAGTTTGTGAACAAAAACATTCTGAATTCAGAAAAGAGGCAAAAGTGCAACATAATGTGATTTCACTGAGAAACTGGGATTAACCTCAGAATATCATAAAATATGACAAATTTAGATGATTTTGAACAAAGTAAAAGCCTCAGACACATGTGAGTGACATCAGAGCTGCTTTAAACACATTTATTATTGTATTTTACATCATGTTTATGGAAATTATGATAAACTCTGCGTTTTTGACAAAGGAACAATCCAGATTTATGGGTTTTACTGGAAAAATACTCACAGAAATGTTGAGCCCACAATAATTTTTCATTTTATCTAGAGATATATTAGACACTATGCCATAAATGAGATTCTGTTGAAGCTAAAATATATTTTTAAGGCTAGAAACTTGCACTTTGTCCATCGTTTGTTACAGAAAAGCAAACTAACTGACCTTTCTACTCTAGAAATTCAAATGTGTTGCTTTTTTCCAACACAAACACTTAAAACCAGTAGAATTTAGATCTAATGTGAGATAATCATTGAAAAATATACACTCAACTATTACATTTTACTTCCAGTTGCCTCCGTTCTGGAGTTTTGCTGACATCACATTTTAAAGGGTCTATTAATTACGGGTGTTTTTATAGTAAGTTCATCCTGGATCGTTCCATCATAGAAAAGGGTTCAACTGTGATAAACCCATCGCACCCAGAATCCCGTGCAGTTCAGAACATTTGCAGAGGTCTGAACTACACGGTTAGCAGCTTTTACACAGAATAAGACCCTATGGACGCACAGGGACCTTTCGCTCTCTGCACAAGTTTCTACAGAGTTAAATCTCCCGTTTTCCATAATGAGTCGCCTGGTGCAGCTCCTCGGTCCCTGCGGTGGAAACGAGGCGGTTGGTGCTGGATAGTCGGCTCCAGAGGGACCGAGTGTGCTGTGTCTGGTCAATCCAAGCGAACTTTACACAGGTTTAAGCCTTCTGCACTCCAGGATTTTTGTCCCGATTTAAAACGATTACAGCCTTTCCAGACTTCAGGAGGCGTGGCCCGAGTGAGTAGGTCTGGGCGATACGGTGATAAAAAAATCGAATGGTGAGCTCGTCCCTGTGACATTTTTTTTTTAGCTTAATTGTATTTATTTAGTTGATCAGCATACATTTGAATTTAAACACACACTTTACATAAAAAAATAATAATAAAAAGAAAAGAAAAACACAAAAGACAAGCTTATGCTAATCAACAAGGTCTGGGGGAAGCCAAAGCTTATTTTCCCCACCCTTCCCTCCCAACCATCACAGCACCCAACTCAAAACATCTAATCACAACAATTTACAATATTAAGATAAAAAAAAAAAAAAGCATCATAATATATAATAATAACGAAAGAAAAAAAGAAAGAAGAAAAAAAAGGAATAAAATAATAAAGAATATTTATTCTAAATAATATAATTTAATTTAATTTATTTATGAAATTTCTTCTTTATAATATTCTAATATTTTATTCTTTTTATATACCCTTTTAAGTTCATATATTGATTTGACGTTTTTTAATTCCTCACTACATTTATTCCATAGTTTTACGCCTATATTTGAAATACATTGTTCTTTTAGTTTAGTTCTTATTTTAGGTTTTTCAAACATAAATATTCCTCTTAAATTATAATTATTACTTCTCAAAGTAAATTTATCTTGTAACATTTTAGGAATTTTATTTTGTATAACTAAAAACATAAATGTAATTATATATGAATCAACCAAATCATAAAATTTAAGGATTTTTGAATTTATGTACAATTGATTAGAAGGAAAATTATGATTTTTCAAATTAATTAATCTAACCGCCTTTTTTTCTAACATAAAAATTGGATATGTTCTAACCCTATATGTGCACCCCCAAATTTCAATACCGTATATTAAGTACGGTGTGAATAGAGAACAATAAATTAAATATAATGCAAGCTTATCCAAAAAAAATTGTACTTTGTATAAAATTGCTAATATTTTAGCTAATTTCTTTTGCACATTTTGTAAATGTACCCTCCATGTCAATTTACAATCTACAATTACTCCTAAAAATTTTATATAATCCACCCTTTCCACTTCCTGACAATTTATTTTAATCTTAACATCTTTTTCCAATTTTTTACTAAATACCATAAATTTTGTTTTATTTAAATTCAAGGATAATTTATTTTTAGCAAACCAATTATTTAATTTATAAAGTTCTCTTTCCATCTTCATCACCAACTCGTCAATATCATAACCAGAACTATACACGGTAGTATCATCAGCAAATAATATAAAATTTAAAACATCAGAAACCTTGCAAATATCATTTATATACAACAAAAATAATTTAGGGCCTAAAACAGAACCTTGTGGCACCCCACAATTGATCCCCTGCAGACTAGATTCAACTCCATTAAATGAAACAAACTGAAAACGATCTGATAAATAATTTTTTAACCAGAAGTATACATTTCCCCTAAACCCTTACATTTTTAGGGGAAATGTATACTTATGGTAAAAAGTTATTTATCAGATCGTTTTGCTATTCACCGTCTCTTTAATGCAGTTGTCTGTTCAAACACACTTTTTCTCCTGTTGTTTAGCCTCTGAAGCCTCTGAGCAGATGACTTTATTTACCTCTTAAAGACCAGAGCTGCACAATTAAACCAAATCCACACTAAATCACAATTTTAATGGATGCAATTTATAGCAGTGTTTGAAGTGCAATAATTTCTTTGATTTGAATAAAAACTGCTAACACTGTAGTCTGGATTTGTACAAACATGTTCTGAAACATGCGACAAAAGAGCGACCAAAAGCGAAAAAAATGTGTCCAAAAGCGACAAAAACACAGCAACAAGCAACAAACACGACACAATGCATCAAAACGTGACTAAAAATGACTATAATGCGACTAAAAGTGACAAAGGCGCGTTTAAATATGACAAACACAACAAAAAACGCAACTAAGTAAGTGTTTCAGTAAGTGTCATTTCATAGTGACTCATAAAAAAAAGTCATTGGATGAATAAGAACCTTTTTTTTTTGTTTTAAACATAAGATGGCAAATTTAAGGCACTCAAGAGCATGTTTAAAGGCTAATAATATGAAAAATTTAGAATATTTTTTCCTTTAAAACCAAATTTTTCTACTTCTGTGTTTGTTTCATCCAATGCAGAAGAGAAAAACTCAAAAATATAACAGTTTGGCTTTGATCAGAGCAATATAAAATGATGAATGTTATAATATCGTGACTTCTGTCCCTCCGGAGCCTACGATCTGGCACAAACCAAACCAGTCCCTGAAGCTTCCTGGTCGCTGCTGACACACTTCCTGGAAATTTAACTCGTGTTTGTTTTCCGCTGACTCGCCTTTTGTTTGTTTCTTCGGTTTTAGAGTTTGATTTATGCTCCTCTGTCTGGATTTCAAGGAGCCAAATAGTCTCTTCTTTTGGCGTTGACAACATTTTACAACGACTTTATTGTCTTCGTGTCTGCGCTTTTCCTCGACCTCACTCGGCTCCTGTCCATCAAGAGTAATTGTCGGATCCAGTCTCATTTTAAAACAGATTTTGAAGGAAACAAAAGAACTGAATTCAAAACAACTTGTCTTATTATTATTGATTTCATTAGTTTAGACTGTCTAACTTGTATCTTTGTCAGAATTTAACTGTCAGATTTGAGATGTTTTGACCTGGTTTATGGTTCATATCTCTGTAATCACCTCATGAAATAAAATCTGGCAACAGTTCAACATCTTCTCTGTCAGAATAGAACATAAAAGTGACATTTCTTTCACAATAACATCAGAAAGTGGCTGTGATTGGTCAGTTGAAAGGACTTTAAGATTAAAATGACAGGTTTAAGGAGAAGATCACAAACTATTAATGACAAAGTTCAATATTTTTGGATCATAAATGTAGAGATTTCTTACAAAAAAAAGTCATTTTCCCATTAGAATAATAGAATTATACAGAATTATTTAGGCCTCTGCTTGCATTGAACAAAATCACAATTACAGTTAATTCAGAATCAGACTTACGTTCATTCATTGCTAAAGTGTAATTATATTTGTTACACACATGCAACAGACCAGCAGAAGAAAATAGAGGTAAAAAATAAGACCAAACTTGTTTAAAAAAAAAAAAAAAATTTAAATAATAATAGTCATTGTCGTCATCAAATTAAATTAAAGTAAAGTAAGTAAGTAAAGTAAAATTAAAGTCAAACTGAAGTCAAATTAAAATAAATTAAAAATGAAATGAAATGAAATGAAATGAAATTAAGAAGCACAGAGGAAATAATTCTGTTACCGAGATATAGCCGACCAGCAGAAGAAATAGGTATCAAAAATATAGTTAAGGAAGCTAAAATTCCATACATAAATCTGCGTTTTAATATATTAATCTCCCAGTTAATAAATCATACCTCACAACACGACAAATTCTGTAACGTGAACACAACCTGTTACATCGTGATTATGTGAAATTTTGTAATTACGGATACAATTATTTCTTCATTTTACTGTTTCTTCTGAAACTTCAAAAGCACAAGACATATTTTTGCTTGAATTTGTATAAATAAGTGTGATCTACACAAAGGATAGGAGAGAAAAGAGAAAAGAAATAATTTTCCAGATTAATTACATTTTGCTTGAAAATCTGAATAAAAATACAACTTAACAAGGCTTAACAAGGAATTATGTAGAATGAATTTCAGTAATTCAGGTGTAATAAGGCAAGGCATTTGTCGAGCACAGTTTGTACACAAAGTAATTCAAAGTGCTTAAAAGAACAGGAAAATATGCACCAAACTCACAAAACAACAGGGCTGTAGTCGACTAAAGAAGTTCTCGACTAAAGAGCTTCTCTATCGACCGATTAATCGACTAAAAAGGGATGTGGCAAAACTATGAAGCACTCTGACCCAAACTGCACCAAAAAAACACAACTGCACAGGAGTTCAAACAAAAAAAAAAAAAAATCAATTTATACAGAAATGTACTGGAAACAGTATATTTATGTGTTAGATATGTATAAATTAGATTAAACTCAACAATCTTTTCTTAGTTCACTCCATATCTTCACTTTTTCCCAGTTTTTGTCGTATAAATACTTGGAATTGAAATAAAATAATTACTCGACTAAAAAAATTTTGTTCGACTAAAACACCATCGACCGATTAATCGACTAAAAAGGGATGTGGCAAAACTATGAAGTATCTCTGTATTTGACCCAAACTGCACCAAAAAACACAACGGCACTGGAGTTCACGCAAAAAAAAAAAATCAATTTATACAGAAATGTACTTGGAAACAGTGTATTTATATGTTAGATATGTATAAATTAGATTAAACTCAACAATCTTTTCTTAGCTCACTCCATATCTTCATGTTTTCCCAGTTTTTGTCGTATAAATACTTGGAATTGGAAAAAAATAATTACTCGACTAAAAAAAATGTTGTTTGACTAAGTATCTCTGTATTTGACCCAAACTGCACCAAAAAAACACAACTGCACTGGAGTTCACGCAAAAAAAAATCAATTTATACAGAAATGTACTTGGAAACAGTGTATTTATATGTTAGATAGGTAAAGGCTGTTGAGTTTAATCTAATTTATACATAACTCACTCCATATCCCAGTTTTTGTCGTATAAATACTTGAATACTTGAAATAAAATAATTACTTGACTAAAAAAATGTTGCTCGACTAAAACACCATCGACCGATTAATCGACTAAACGACTAAAAGACTACAGCCCTACAAAACAAACCAATAAAACCATCATAAATACAAAAAAAACAAGCGTGCAGATTAAAAATAATTATAAAAGAGCCTAAATTTGAACATTGTCTAGTCAAAACACAAACGGAGATCAATAACCCGCGTGCCTCCTCTTCATCTCTTCAGCCTCGTTGTAATCGTCTCCGTGCTCTTGTGCCCGCAGCCCATTAAAAACGCTCCCGCAGGAAAGAAGTACGTGCGCTGTCCCTGTAACTGTCTGCTCATCTGCAAAGTGACGTCCCAGCGGATCGCCTGTCCACGCCCGTACTGGTGAGTCTGCTGCACACCCTTCCATGTTAGACGTTTGATTAATTAGCGGCTACATGTACTTATCTGGGCCTTTAATCATGGCGTAACACTAGTCGAGGGGTTAGCAGTAGGGCTGGGCAATATGGTGATAAAAATCGAACTGTGAGCGCATCCCTGTGACAATCTGCTATTTTTATGACATTGGGGTGTCGTGATTCACTGTTTGTCTCTTTAATGCAGCTGTCTGTTCAAACACTCTTTTTCTCCTGTTGTTTAGCCTCTGAAGCCTCTGAGCAGATGACTTAATTTACCTCTTACACCTCTTAAGTGCAATAATTCAACTCAATGCACCAAAACGCGACTAAAAGTGAGAAAGACACGACTAAAAGTGACAAAGACACGACTAAAAGTGACAAAGACTCACTTAATTACAACAAACACAACTAAAAGTGAGAAAGACACGACTAAAAGTGACAAAGACAGCGACTAAAAGTGACAAAGACTCACTTAATTACAACAAACACAACTAAAAGTGACAAAGACGCGACTAAAAGTGACAAAGACAGCGACTAAAAGTGACAAAGACTCACTTAATTACAACAAACACAACTAAAAGTGAGAAAGACACGACTAAAAGTGACAAAGACGCGACTAAAAGTGACAAAGACGCGACTAAAAGTGACAAAGCCTGTCCACACCCGTACTGGTGAGTCTGCTGCACACCCTTCCATATTAAACATTTGATTAATTAATCAAGTCGCTAACGTTAGCAGCTCAGTTTAGCTTGAACAGGTGTAAGAGCGATAGATTTCCATTAGAGCCAAACATCTAGTCTGTTTTCTTCTAGGGCTGCAACAAGTTCATCGATTAATCTAGGGCTGTTCATGGGTAACCGATTAGCCGATTAACCATGACTAAACG
The DNA here is from genome assembly GCA_019453435.1 of Rhinogobius similis. Taxonomy (NCBI): domain Eukaryota; kingdom Metazoa; phylum Chordata; class Actinopteri; order Gobiiformes; family Gobiidae; genus Rhinogobius; species Rhinogobius similis. The sequence goes on along the minus strand of CM033632.1, from coordinate 6,651,651 downwards.
CTTAACCGAGAGAAGTGCTCCTGCCCGGTTAAACTGGCGCGCTTAATTTTTTGTCTTGTTTACTATGTTGTAATACTCAATTGCACCACCAGAGGGCGCCTGAGAGCGCAGTTCATGTGAACATTCAGTTCAAACAAGCGCTCTGACAACTTTAAAATAGTGGATTTTATTTAAAATTCAGTAAAATTCTCATATTCAAGGGTCTTTCACGTTCAAACTAATCGATTAATTGTAGGAATAATCACTAGACTAATCGATTACCAAAATAATCATTAGTTGCAGCTCTATTTTTTTCATCAACGTGCATCATCTTCTTCTTCTTCTATTTTGAAGTTTCAGCAAACATTTTTTTTTTAAAACTCAGACGTCACAGTGGAATGAGGGCACTCGGGCGCCCTCTGGTGGAGCAACTGCGTATTACAAGTATACATAGAAATCAAAGCAAACTTTTCTGCAGCCCTAGTCGTATTTTGATCGTCATAATCGTGATCTGGACCAAACAGACTCCAAAACACATGAGAAAATATCTTTATAGAACAAAGACAGAAGCATTATTGATTAAAACGACAAAAAAGAATGAATAATGTCAGATTTCCAGATCTCCAATAATACGTAAATATCTAGAAGCCTTTCAGTCACCATATTTTAACCTTTATTTGGTTGATAATGTGAACTAAGTAGCTTCATCGACAGAGCTCCCCCTGCAGGTCTCATGTGAAAATACACTGCACACACTCTTTTTTTCCCTTCTTTTTTATTGAAATTAGGAAGTGCAAACCCATACAGAAACATTTCCTGTCGCCAGATATAACAAAGAGAGCCAGTGTTTCTCAGGAGAGTTGTCTTCGGGTCGTCATCAGGAAAGTTTCCGCTGGTTTTCCACACAGAGACAGCAGGGGGCGACAGAGGAGGCTTTAAACTCCCCGAAAATACATTTGCAACCACCACAGGGACTTACAAAGATGTTTGATAATGTAAAAAAGTCACAATATACAGTAGAAATAATCGATTGACTGGTCGACTACTAAAATAATCATTGGTTGCAGCCAAGATGTGCACTGTACGTTTGTCATTGGATATAATCTTTCTATCGTCATTAGCTACCACATAGATTGTTATATTATTATTTTTTCTTTTCTTTTTGTGGAGGGGAACTAAAATGACTGCCGTTCACATTTTAGTTTTCTTGCTGGTATTTGCATTATTTGCTTTTGTGAAATTTCTAAACCGAACAAATTACAAATACATACTTCATTTATTCAAGCTGACGTCAAATGTAAAGTTTGCGATTATTAGGCAGCCTTCAAATAAGTTGTTAACAAAGTGTTGCCAGTTACTAATTTAATTCTCAGCAGAAATCCGAGGGAAGCACTGATCTCTCTATGGACTCGTACAAAAAAAAAAAGTCGACTCGAAAAAGCAATGAGCCGAGACGGAGCGAGGAAATGGAGAAGAGGGAGCGGCGTTTTAAACAGGGCAGGTACATGTGGCGTTCAGGGACAGCGGGGAATAAGAGACTCATTATCGCACTTCACTGTCTCGTCTCTGCAGCAGGAGTGCGGTTAGATTGTGCGGAGAACAAGCCAAAAGTGAGAGGTCGGCAATAAAAGTTTAAATACTCCACACGGCCCTGAGGTTTCCATGTGTGGATTGTACATGTTCGTCGTTCTGCAGCGCTTTTACCCTCAACCCAAACACGAGGGTCCGATCTGAAGTGGCTTGTAATGTCATTCTGTACAAAATACTTGCCAACCGGTTCTATTTTTAGCAATCCATCGGAACAGTACGTCTTTTCCCTTAAAGTGCCCCTGACAGGTTGGACGACTCGTTTGACAAAAAACGCAGTTAAGATAAATATATTGAAAATTTTGTTAAAGTACTTAACAAATTTGATCATGGTTTAGCAATTTTTTCGTTTTTTCGTTTTACTTCCTGGTTGTAAATGATGACGTCACACTAGGAAATTACCTAGCAACCAGATTTTTTAATTTGATGAATTAAAAATACATGTGAAAGCCTTTATTTTGTTGAATCAATGTTTAGAGGATCAAAAAAGTTGTTTCCTTTGTGTAAATTATGCATAAACTTTGTCTCCCCAGTGTGATGTCATCAATCTGTTTACTTCCTGTCATTTTAATTAAAACATATTTTTCAACTTTTCTCCACAAATAGCTGCTTGATTGGTGTAAAACTAGAATGTTTACGTACAACTGGTATTAATAAACCAAATAAACTCTAAATTAGAAAATCATGAAAACCTGTCATACGCACTTTAAAGGACACATATTCTAACACAGTGACTTTTTTGAGCTTTTAACCTTGGCCTGTCACGATAATTACTACATCGGCTTATCGTTCGATTGGTAAAAACACGCACAGTGACATTTTGAGACTCGATATACACGTGCGTGTGTTTGGTTGCCACGGCTGCTGCAGTCACGGCTCACTGTGAGGAAGAGACAACAGTGAGGAAGCAGCAAATCACCGTTCATGCCACAACCCAAGCGCCGTCCTGTTCAGACCTGAGACCGACACGTGACAATTGAACCGGGTTAAAGGTGCTGTACCTGATTTTTACTGTTTTGAAACAAGAACAACAGAACTAGTTCATTTAAAGTCTTTACATCAGTCACATGTATTGCTCACTTACTTAGTGCAGTATCAGCTTCATAAATAGTCAACCTGATGAGCACTGTCCATGAGTTAAGCCCAGTGCATCCTGGGTAAAGCTAACAAACATTAGCGTGTTAACTACACACACATTTTACCTGAATCTGAATGAATGATGAATATCTTTGTGCAGGGTCAAAACAGATTTTACTTTATTACATACAAAAAAGTGGGAACATGAACTAATTCTGTTTTTCACGTTTCAAAACAGTAAAAAAGTACAGTGTCTTGTGCTGTGTGCGCCGTGCATCAGGCACTTGTACCGGGATAGTTCACTTCAATGGCTCAGGAGATCAGTCCTAACTCCTCGTGATGTCTGTTATTGTCTGACTTAATAAGAAAGAAGTGGTGCACAGACTTTTCAACTCATTTAGAGCAACGAGAGAAGCGCGAGGAGCATGCACATCACTGATGAGACGCTCCTCTCACGTTTGGTCCTGCGCTCAGAGACAGAAATGCCTCCTATTTAAACATCATGTGCATGTTGGTGTGTTTTAGGCTCAGTACATGCTGCTGTTGGAGTGCAGAAGCAGCTTTTCCCCCTCTGCGCAAAGGTGTGAAGGGTTTTTGTATGTAACGCGAATCATCCAATCACACGGCAGCATTCTGTAGTCACAGAGTCCAGAGTGTGACGTCCAGAGCAAGAGCAGCATCCCCCAGACACATGTCAGCTTTGTATTCTACCTCAACTTTTGAAAAAACAATACAATAAAGCAGTACAATAGGCCTCTAGACAATTTTTCATAATTATTCTACATCCAATATTATTATTTGTAGAAATAATATACTGTGAAAACTGTGGAAAATACAAAAATGTTTTAGGTCAATATAAAAGACCTTGACTTGGGGAAGAATTCTCAAACCGAACCTGATACAGCAGTTTATTAAAGTTTTTTAATTGCCACTGATATTTTGTTAGATATCTGGAGAGATCATTGACAAAACGCCGTGCTCATAAATGTTGTTGATCAAGATATTTTCAGAGGCAATATATTGTCTGTCAAAAAAAATTACCGTGACTATTTTAATCGTGTTCTAACAATGTTCAGTCATCAGAAACACACCTGGAGTAGCATTTAGCTTCATTCACGCTGGTTTGAAAATCCTCTCCCTCCGACCGTCAAAAACACTTCCTGCTGAACTCCCTCGATCGTGACGTTTTTTCAGATCATCAGCGTCACTTATCCGAGAATCTTCTGCTGTTTTAAGTCCTTAAATCATTGCCAGACTCGTTCTGAGCATTTCAAAGCAACAAACGTGTGTCTAAAATGTGAATTTGAACATGATCCTGTTATTAAAACATAAATCACAAATCTAATCGCAATCGACTGGTCAGAAAAATCACAATTAGATATTTTCCCTGAATCGTGCAGCTCTGTTAAAGGCAATAGAAACATACAAAGTGAACATGAATCGTGATAAAAATCAAAATCATGATCTCACCCCAAGAAAATTGTGATTTTTGTGAATTTTTTCCCATATCATCCAGCCCTAGTAAAACGTTTTCTAAGCGAGGTAAGTTTAATGCAGTAGAACATTCCAAGCGTAGCAATAAAAGTAACCTTCGAGACAAGAAGATTGTCGACTTTTGGAATAGTTTCATGGTTCACCTTTAAATATTATTTGCCTCTGACTTTTTGCCACTAAACAATGTGTAAATCTTACCTGAAATTGTCCCTTTTAAACTGACTTTGACCTGGTTTGATCTTAAATAAAATGGACAGATATTAATAAAGCACTATTTTAATTAAACCTTTAAACCCATTCAGACCTCACAGCGGGACAGTCTTTGCCAGAGCGGTTTTTGTGTTTTATCTGGAAGCGCATGAAGCCACTGTCGTTGTTTTGGCAGCTCATCTGAACACGGCTCCTGTTTCTGAGCCAGAGATACAGGTCTGTTTATGCCCCGGGCGCAAACCGTGCAACCGCCGCTACCACCGAGCGAGATCTCAGGCTGCGCGTCCACAAAACGCATTTAGAATTAAACATCAATAAAATTTGGCCATGAAAATGTGAAAGGTAATTGACTGTTCCTGTGCCTAAAGGTGGGATTTCGGTGCAAGCGAAGATATAATCCAGAGTCTATTTAATGTGAAAACAGCACAGTTTAAAGGTGCTGCAGATGGAAAATATGTATTTAACGCGGGGATAGACCTTTAAGTACTGAAGGAATGTAACAATAGCCAAGCCTTAAACAATCACCGTTTGTTGTGAAATTGTAAGACACTTTTGCTGAAATTATATGTTTTTTCTACTGATGGTGCTGTCATTACGGACATTTTCCAGAATATCGCTTTATCGACCCTTGACCTTGACCTCACAAAGAGTCATTGTGGTATCAAAATCTGTATCAAGAATCAACTATATTCGTTTGTATCGAAATGGAGAACTTTTATTGTAGTAGTTTATAACATGGCACTTGTAAATATTCGCTTAGAATGAATAACCTAAAGATCCTCTTTATTACCACAACATAAAGGTCTCTGTGCACAGGGCGGTCTGTGCTGAGAGACGAGGAGAGTGTCCTGAGTCCACTGAGACATGCACGAGTCAACAACCTCAGACTGAATGGTTTTAAATAAAGCATAGCAGATTGAACATTAGGTTCAAATACTTGTGAAACAAATGTGTTAGTTCTTTGACAATTTAATTCTAAAATAAATTCACCAATTAAAAGTAATTTAATATATTGACCAGTATTTCTAATTGGACTGTAATGGTCCTAAACTGCTTTAACGGGTAAACAAAGGCAGGTTATTCTCATGGGAAACTCCTCCCAGAGGGCGGAGCTTGTACCTGACGATACGATACAATACACTGATACAGGGTCCATGATACACATCCAGATACCCAGAACTGATTACAACGCTCTGATACGTGGATCTCATCTAAAACAGGGGTCTCCAACCTGTAGCTCAGGAGCTCCTGGTAGCTCTCCACCCCTTTTCAAGTAGCTCGCCAAAGGATTTATGAACTATATATTACGCTGAATAATTCCAATTTGATTACACACATATTGCCATTGTAAAGGTAGGATCGTTTGTCATGTGGGCTATTACTCTCCTCAACCTGCTCCTAACTGACCTTTGTTTGAGTTTTTCTATGATTATTGTAACAGTTCAAAATGAAGTGACATTGATTGTTATTTTACACAGATGCCTACCTTTGTGCACTTGTGTATTTGTTTGTAGGCCTATCCCCCATGAGGATAGCCGTCACTGTTCTATTGACTCAGTTTCTTGCGAACGCTAAAAGCCCTCTACCATTTTTGTTTTGTGAAGGTAGCTCTCTGGGGGAAAAAGGTTGCAGATTCCTGGTCTAAAACCACCAACCAAAAGTTTACTGAATTGATTTTTTGATTAATAGTAGAACAACAAAATGCATTGCAATTTCATGTTTACAATAGATCAAAATTACTGTAAATTGTCCTATGGATAATTCACCATTTCAGTTCAATAGATTCAACTCAGCAATTTACAACAAATCTATGTTGTTGGTAAGTATCTCGATTCACATCTCTGCATCGATAACAAGTCTGTCACGATACATCACAATATGGATATATACCCAGCTCAGAGCAGGATGAGTGAGTCCAGTTTGACAAACTCCTCAAAGCGTCGCTCTGAAGTCGATATACACTCAGAGCTGCCCTGGGTCAGACTGATGGACGGGAGGCTGCCAGTCTGCTCCTCTGGCCTCTGTTTTGTTCAACACCACATTCACACAGGGGCAGGCTGGCTAAAGTGTCTTGCCCAAGGACACATCAGCACCTGTTTTGAGCAACACGCCGTTATATTGTGAGGTGTAAGTTTTCACATTTTTCTCCATTCCGTTCACACAAAGCCGTTTGCCTCGTGGTCCATAACGGCGCCTCCTGCAGCAGACACAGGCGCGGCCCACACACTCCTGTACCGAAATGTAAAAGAGTGTGTGGATTGGCAGCCCGAGCCCCGGAGCTGTTTGAGGAGCAGGATGTCGGCTCTTAATGAGGTTTTCACAGAAACTCTCCACGAGTCAAACCGAGAGAGCGTCAGCAGAACAGCTCTGGCCTCGTTCAATGCACCAGGGTTTAGACAGTGTCCACACCAGCTCAACTTCAGAATATTAATCTTCATGAACCTTTTTATGAACTCATTTTGATTTGTTTATCTAGACATGAAGTAATCAAATGAACTCTGTTAGTTTAACTTTTATTTTATGAAGTCATGCGCGGTTATTGTACACTTTATTGTCAGCGTAGGGAAATTAATCCTCTGCATTTGACCTGAAAGTCCCTAAAACTATTTTTTCTAGTTAATTAGCTTCAGCTCTGAAAGAGGAATTGTTAAAAACCCAACAATTGCTCAAACTAGTGTTAATCCAGCCCTGCTACAGACTTATCTTTTTCTCATTCATATATTTTATTGTTTTATTGTTTTATTAGGATCCCCATTAGCCGCCCATTTAACGGCCGCTAATCTTCCTGGGTCCTCCTTAAAAATTGCCATTAGATTATTCAAATAAACAATACATTACCAAATTATCAAAATCATAATTTCATAATACAAAGAATGGTTACGTAAGCATCAATAATAAAAGAGAGAAAAATGTATTTCAATGCATATTACAATGAAAAATGGTCTTACTTAGTTCATCTTGTCGTCTGCATTATTGTAATATCAATGTCTTCTTCAGGTTGTGTTTGACGTCGATGGTTCGTGCTGAGCTGGAGCTGATTCCAGTGAAATATGGCTCTATGGCTCCTTATTCTGCCCCGCCCACTTTTGCCGTTTTTTGCACTTTTGTTGTAAACGCACTTCCGTTTGACGAGAACTCTGTTAAAGCTAATGACGAACGAGGGAAAAGTCTCGCCGCTAAAATGTTACATAATGTAGATTGATTTGTGGAAAATGTTTAATAAACACGAGACACAACAAGTCACAACACAACGATTTACTGGTCGGTCTGAAAATGGCTTTTTAGTCCATGTAGAACTTATTTACTGTTGATCTGCTCCACGTAAACTACAACGGAAACAAGACGGCGGTGCGTACAACAACTTCAGGAATAAGGTGAATAAAATACAGTTGACTTTAGCGAATTTGTCTTCGGGCGAGGGAGTTTGAGAGCGCCACCTAGTGCCCGTCTAGTCTGATACCCATGACTGTTTTCAACAAAAACTAACTTTTCAGCAAAAAATATTGGCTGTTTTAAAAAATAATGCATTCCAATTAAATAAAATGAGCCGTAGATGAATTCTGTTGCTGACTGTGAGCCATGAGAGGCGAGAATGTATCAGAGTATGTAGTTTGTATGTAGTTTGTGAAGCTCTTGTCATATATTTAACCAAGAATGTTTAGGCAGATGTTAAATTTTGGTTTTCGTTTTTGCAGAGCTTGTTTTCACTTGTAATTAGAGTAAATTAGACACAAAACTACAGAGTCTCAGCTTCACAAAGAGTCCAGACAATAGTTTGAGCTCCAAAGGGTTCAAGAACAGCTTCAGTTTGAATTTAGGCTCATTTTATTCAGACGTTTTAGGAAAAATAGCCAGTGGCGGGCTTTGAAATTTGACGGCCCAAGTAGAGCTGGGCGATATGACAAAAAACACGATTATCACGATTTCCTTGGGGCCAGATCATGATTTCGATTTTATCTCGATTCATGTTTATTTTGGTTTTTTCTGTTGCCTTTAATTGAGCGGCACAGTTTAGGAAAAATATCTAATTGTGATTTTTCTGACCAGTGCGATTAAGATTAGATTTGCGATTTAGGTTTGAATAATAGGATTCTGTTTTGTTGCTTTTTAGTTTTTGTCATGTTCAGTTGTGTTTGTCATATTTAAATGAGTCGTTGTCGTTTTTTGTCACTTTTTATTCACGTTTTTGTCGCTCTTGAGTCGTGTTTCTTGTTTGCAGGCGTGTTTTGGTTGCTTTTGAGCGCATTTTTATTGCTTTTGGTTACGCTTTTTTTTGCTTTTTGTGTGGATTTGGTTTAATTGTGCAGCCCTGGTCTTTAAGAGGTAAATAAAGTCATCTGCTCAGAGGCTTCAGAGGCTAAACAACAGGAGAAAAAGTGTGTTTGAACAGACAGCTGCATTAAAGACAGAGAAACAATTAATCACGATACGTCGATTTCACAAAAATGGCAGATTGTCACACGGACCAGCTCACGATTCGATTTTTATCACCGTATCACCCAGACCTAGGCCCAAGGCAAAACTACGTCCAGGCCCCTCCTCATCAAGTGTGATTTTCAGTAACTTTTCTGTCGTCTCTTGAGTTGTTCTTGAAAGGAAGCTTGTTTTTAGTGGTTTTAGTTGTTTTTTAGCGTGTGGTGGCTGGACAGGTTCATACATTTGGGGTGGTAAGTGAACTATTGTTAAATTTTAATTCAAATTCTAAATAATTAATCTAAACCGCTTTAAACAGGGGGCTTGGGGGTCGTTCCCCAGAAGAATATTTAAGAAATCAGACCATATACCCCGTTTGTTTGCGCATTTTACACACATTCATCAGATTTTAATCCATGATATTCACATGTAATTTTATAAAGTTACATTTTCTTTTTCTACTCTATACATTCTATTTCTATACAATCCCAGACTTTTTTGTTGATCTTTTTCCTGTTTAAAAGTACAGTGCATTTCTGTATTGTGATATTATTTCAGAGCGTTGCGTCTATGATGATCGGAAAGTGTATCTTATCGGGAGCCCCTTCAGGTTGGGGGCCCCAGGCAGTTGTGTCTTGCTGCCAAATGGTAAGTCCGCCCCTGTAAATAGGCCTTCAGTGTAAAGGTCTAAGGTACTGGGTGTTGGCAAATTCTCAAAGTCCAAGAATGGCTTTTTGGACCTGAAAAAGCTGCGCCAACGCTGTCACTATCTGTTTTGTTTTGTGGCTGTAATTGAAACCCTCCTCCAAACCTCTGTCTAATCTACGGCGTATTCTGTGTCTTTGTTTCCAGTAAGAGGATAATAAACCTGGGTCCAGTGCATCCGGGTCCAGCCAGTCCAGACCCCCAGCCGGCCGGGGCCAGAGTCTCCTGTGGACACTGCAGCAACACCTTCCTGGTATTTACTATAAACGCAAACACTTTTATTCTTTCTGTTCTCTCAGACTTGTTCTTGTCGCTCTCGGCTGATTTAAACCGAGGCAATGCTCCTTGTTTCGCTCAAAAGGAAATATTACAAAAGATTAAGTCCCTGACCAAAGGGAGCGGAGTCGAGGCGTGAAGATTTTTATCAAATTTCACACAAACCTGGCGTTTCAGGAGTGTGAAAACAACACTTTTTGAAACCTGAAGATTTTTTTTATTCTGCATTTTGGGAATGTAGATGGTCAAATTTAGACTTGTTTTAGCAATTAAGTCATGTTTTTGTCACTCTGAGGCGCGTTTTTGTTGCTTTTAGTGGCCATTTATTAGCAGTTTCAGCGCTTTCACATTTGAATCAGATCCCATTTTTGCTGCTTTTAGTCTCGTTTTTGTCATTTTAGCACTTTGCGCATTTTTGTCACTTTGAGGCACGTTTTTGTCACTTTGAGGCACGTTTTTGTCACTTTGAGGCACGTTTTTGTCACTTTGAGGCGCGTTTTTATCACTTTGAGGTGTGGTTTAGTCACTTTTAGTCACATTTTTGTCACTTTTAGTCACGTTTTTATCTTTGAAGTGTGTTTTTGTCGTTTTGAAGTGTGTTTTGTCACTTTGAGTTGCGTTTTTGTCACTTTTAATCATGGTTGTCGCTTTTAGTCGCAAGATGAGTTGTTGTCGCTTCTAGTTGCATTTTTGTCACGCTTAGACACATTTTTGTCACTTTTAGTCATATTTTTGTTGCTTTTAGTAGCCAATTATTAGCAGTTTTGGCGCTTTCAATCACATTTTTGTTGCTTTTAGTCACGGTTTTGTTATTTTAGCTGCGTTTTTGTCACTTTGCTGCATTTTTGTCACCTTGAGGCACATTTTTCTCACGTTGAGCTGTGTTTTTGTCACTTTGTCATGGTTATGTCGCTTTTAGTCGCAAGTCGAGTTATTGTCACTTTTAGTCACATTTTTGTGACGTTTTTGTCGCTTCTAGTCACGTTTTTGTTGCTTTTAGTCACATTTTTGTCGCTTTGAGTCACGTTTTTTTCACTTTCAGGTGCATTTTTGTCACAATGTTTTTGCTTTTGGTTGCAACCTATTAGCGGTTTTGTCACTTTTAATAAAATTTTTGCTGCTTTTGGTTACGTTTTTGTCACTTTGGTTGGGATTTCGTCACTGTTACTCTTGTTGCTTTGAGTTGCGTTTTTGTCGCTTTGAGTCGCGTTTTTGTCACAATGTTTTTGCTTTTAGTAGAAACCTATTCGCGGTTTTGTCACTTTTAATAACGGTTTTTGCTGCTTTTGGTTACGCTTTTGTCACTTTGGTTGGGATTTCGTCACTGTTACCCTTGTTTTGTCACTATAGGTTGCATTTTTGTCACTATTAGACGCATTTTTGTCACTTTTAGTCATGTTTTTGTTGCTTTTAGTAGCCATTTATTAGCAGTTTTTGGTGCTTTCAATCACATTTTTGCTGCTTTTAGTCACGTTTTTGTCATTTTAGCGCCGTTTTTGTCACTTTGCCACATTTTTGTCACCTTGAGGCACATTTTTCTCAGTTTGAGCTGTGTTTTTGTCACTTTGTCATGGTTGTGTCGCTTTTAGCCGCAAGTCGAGTTATTGTCACTTTTAGTCACATTTTTGCGACGTTTTTGTCGCTTCTAGTCGCATTTTTGTTGCTTTGAGTTGCGTTTTTGTCGCTTTGAGTCACGTTTTTTTCACTTTCAGGTGCATTTTTGTCACAATGTTTTTGCTTTCGGTTGCAACCTATTAGCGGTTTTGTCACTTTTAATCAAATTTTTGCTGCTTTTAGTTACGTTTTTGTTACTTTGGTTGGGATTTCGTCACTGTTACTCTTGTTGCTTTGAGTTGCGTTTTTGTCGCTTTGAGTCGCGTTTTTGTCACAATGTTTTTGCTTTTAGTAGAAACCTGTTCGCGGTTTTGTCACTTTTAATAACGTTTTTTGCTGCTTTTGGTTACGCTTTTGTCACTTTGGTTGGGATTTCGTCACTGTTACCCTTGTTTTGTCACTATAGGTTGCATTTTTGTCACTATTAGATGCATTTTTGTCACTTTTAGTCATGTTTTTGTTGCCTTTAGTAGCCATTTATTAGCAGTTTTGGCGCTTTCAATCACATTTTTGCTGCTTTTAGTCTCGTTTTTGTCATTTTAGCGGCGTTTTTGTCACTTTGCCGCACCTTGAGGCACATTTTTCTTACTTTTAGCTGTGTTTTTGTCACTTTGTCATGGTTATGTCGCTTTTAGTCGCAAGTCGAGTTATTGTTGCTTTTAGTCACATTTTTGCGGCGTTTTTGTCGCTTCTAGTCGCATTTTTGACGCTTTAGTCGCCTTTTTGCTTTTAGTAGCAATTTTAATCACATTTTTATCACTTTTAGTCACATTTTTGTCACTTTCAGTTGCATTTTTGCCGCGTTTAGACTCTGTAATAGTTTTCATATTATCATTTATCGTGATAATAATTGTAACAGGCAATTTTGGAAAACAATTTACAGTAGTACAATTATTTAGGATATTGTTTGTAACATTTCCGTGAGACTTTTCATATTCCCATCCCTTAAAATCAGTTTATATATATCCCTTGAGTTAAAAAGAGCGAATACAACAAATTCTGCAATATTTTTTATTTATTTCTATGTAAAACTGCAATAATAAACTTTGACATTTGCCGTTCTGCTCCGAGTGCCTGTTTTATTAGTCGTTTTATTGGTTTCTGTGAAGTGGAGTGGAGTCCAGGCAAAGTAAATGCAGAGTTATTGGTGTGGATCGATACCGCCTTTTCCTCTCGGGAGCCATAAACTTGTCTTTGTGAAGAGGAGGAAAAGGAGAATCTAGCGCTCTAACAAAGAAACAACTGTGAAATGTTTTGGAGACATGGATGAAGTTGATAATATAGTCTTTTTAGTTGCTTTTCACGCTCAGACAATTGATTTGAAATAGGTTTTTACTAGAAAACAGCATCAGAACAGAACTCGGTGTAGTTTATTAGTCTGTGTTTTATGTTATTTATTTTTCTTCAGACCTTCTTTACTGTCCTTTTTTGCATATATTTGGTTTAAAATCCACTGTAAAGTCCTTGTGCTTGTGCTCAAGTATGAGGAGTTTTGTCAATTAACTTCCTAGAAAGATAAATGAAAACTTGAATCCTAAAAAAGAGAAGTACATGTTACGTTTTTATCACTTTTAGTCACGTTTTTGTCGCTGTTTAGTCGGGTGTTTGACGCTTTTAGGCACCTTTTTGCTGCTTTTAGTCATGTTTTTGTCACTTGTAGTCGCATTTTTGTCACTTTTAGTCAGGTTTTGTCACATTTTGTCACGTTTTTGTCGCTTATAGTTGTGTTTAGTCAAGTTTTTGTCACTTGTAGTCACATTTTTGTCACTTTTAGTCTGGTTTTTGTCACATTTAGTCACGTTGTGTTGCTTTTAGTCGCAATTAACTCAGGTTTTTGACGCTTTTTGTCACATTTTTACTGCTTTTAGTTGCGATTTTGTCACTTTTAGTCACGTTTTGTCACTTGTCATATTTTTGTCACTTTTAGTCCAATTGTTGTCATTATTATTTGCGTTTTTGTCACTTTTAGTCACGGTTGTGTCATTTTTAGTCGCTATTTGGTCGAGTTTTTGTCTTTTAGTCACATTTTGGCTGCTTTTAGTCATGTTTTTGTCACTTCTAGGCACGTTTTGTCACTTTTCGTTGCTTGTAGTTGCTATTTAGTTGAATTTTTGTCATTTTCTTTTGCGTTTCAGTTGCATTTTTGCCACTTTTAGACGCAGTTGTGTCGATTTTTGTGATTTATTTTTCTTCAAATCTTCTTTCAGACCTGCTTTAGTATTTGTTTAGTCAACTATTTGGTTTAAATTCCACCTTAAAGTCCCTGTGCTTGCTTTGGGAACACTCAAGTACAAGGAGTTTTGTCAATTCAATTCCTAGAAAGAAATGAATAAATGAAAACTTGAAACCTAAAATAGAAAAGTACACGTTGGAGCTGAGTGGTGCTTTGGGCAGTGAGCCAGTCGCCTGTCAGTCTCATCCTTCCGTCTGCAGATACCTGAACAGTGTGATTGACGGCTCTCTGTGAAACAAGGCTCTAATTACAGTCTGAGGAGAAAAGCAACCAACTCCGGTCTGTGCTTATTAGAGCTGCACCATTTGGTTTTGTCACTTTTAGTTGCGTTTTTGTCACTTTTAGTTGCGATTTGGTCACTTTAGTCACGTTTTTTGATGGTTTTCGTTGGGATTTTGTCACATTTTGTTGCGTTTTGTCACTTTTAGTTGTGTTTTTGTCGCTTTTCGTTGGGATTTTGTCACTTTTAATCATGTTTTTGACGCTTTTAGTTGCATTTTTGGTGCTTTTCGTGACCATTGTGTCACTTTAAATTGCGATTAATTAAATAGTTGTGATTTTGTCAGTTTAGTCACGTTTTTGATGCTTTTCGTTGGGATTTTGTTGCGTTTTGTCACTTTTAGTCGTGTTTTTACCACTGTTAGTCATGTTTTTGACACTTTATTTGCGTTTTTGGTGCTTTTAGTCACGATTGTGTCATTTTAAGTTGCGATTTGTCACTTTTAGTTGTGTTTTTGTCACTTTTCATTGGGATTTTGTCACATTTAGTCACGATTTGTCACTGGTAGTCATGTTTTTGACACTTTATTTGCGTTTTTGGTGCTTTTCGTCACAATTGTGTCACTTTAAATTGTGATTAAGTCACTTGAAGTCGCATTTTTGTCACTTTTGGTCGCGATTTTGTCTTTTTTAGTAAAATTTTTGCTGTTTTATTTGTGTTTTTGTCACTGTTCATTTTATTTGCTTGTAGTCACAGTTGTTGGTTTAGTCATTTCTTTGCTGCTTTTAGTTGCGTTTTTGTCAGTTTTAGTTGTGATTTTATCAGTTTAGTCACGTTTTTGATGCTTTTCGTTGAGATTTTGTCACATTCCGTTGCGTTTTGTCACTTTTAGTCGTGTTTTTACCACTGTTAGTCATGTTTTTGACACTTTATTTGCGTTTTTGGTGCTTTTAGTCACGATTGTGTCATTTTAAGTTGTGATTTGTCACTTTTAGTTGTGTTTTTGTCGCTTTTTGTTGGGATTTTGTCACATTTAGTCACGATTTGTCACTTTTAGTCATGTTTTTGACACTATATTTGCGTTTTTGGTGCTTTTCGTCACCATTGTGTCACTTTAAATTGCGATTAAGTCACTTGAAGTCGCATTTTTGTCACTTTTGGTTGCGATTTTGTCTTTTTTAGTTGAATTTTTGCTGCTTTATTTGCGTTTTTGTCACTGTTAATTTTATTTGTGTCACTTCTAGTCACAGTTGTTGGTTTAGTCACTTCTTTGATGCTTTTAGTCGGGTTTTTGTCACTTTTAGTTGCGTTTTTGTCGCTTTTTGTTGGGATTTTGTCACATTTAGTCACGATTTGTCACTTTTAGTCATGTTTTTGACACTATATTAGAGTTTTTGGTGCTTTTAGTCACGATTGTGTCATTTTAAGTTGCGATTAAGTCACTTGCAGTCTCATTTTTGTCACTTTTAGTCGCCATTAGTCAAATTTTTGCTGCTTTATTTGCGTTTTTGTCACTGTTAATTTTATTTGTGTCACTTCTAGTCACAGTTGTTGGTTTAGTCACTTCTTTGATGCTTTTAGTCGGGTTTTTGTCACTTTTAGTTGCGCTTTTGTCGCTTTTAGTCGTGATTTTGTCAGTTTAGTCGCGTTTTTGATGCTTTTTGTTGGGATTTTGTCACTTTTAGTCATGTTTTTGACACTTTATTTGCGTTTTTGGTGCTTTTCTCACCATTGTGTCACTTTAAATTGCAATTAAGTCACTTGCAGTCACATTTTTGTCACTGTTGGTCACGATTTTGTCTTTTTTAGTCAAATTTTTGCCGTTTTATTTGCGTTTTTGTCACTATTAATTTTATTTGTGTCACTTCTAGTCAGGGTTGTTGGTCACTTATTTGCTGCTTTTAGTCAGGTGTTTGTCACTTTTGGTTGCAGTTGTGTTGTTTTTAATCATATTTTTGCTGCTTTTTGTCGCTTTTAGTCACAATTTTGTCACTGTTAGTCGTGTTTTGGCTCTTCGGGACACATTTTTATCGCTTTTTGACGTTTTTTGTTGCAATGTTTCGATTGTTTCAGAACAATTCAGAACAATTTTTATACAGAACAAACAGGATATTTTTTGTGGCAGAAGCACTTTAAAAATTGCTGTTTTTGCGATTTGCTAATTGCGTCCATTAAAATTACGATTTGATTTTGACCAACAGTGGACGGTGAGTTCTGGATGTGAAATTGCGATACATTTTCCCATAGAGGTTTTCTACTCATTTATTTTAATGTATTTAGCCTGAACAACTGGGCTGATATTTTACACATATGATGCTAAATTTACTTTTTTGAGCCTTAATCATGTTATAATATTGCTTCGTCATCAAAAACACACTTGTAGTTGTATTTTGGAGTTGCTTAAAGCTGGAGTATCTGATTTTCAAACCACGAGATGAAAAAGTATGTGTTTAAACCTGTCTAATTAGTCCCTTGCTCTCACAGACCCTTTGGCACATTGTTAATATTAGTGTGCATGAATTCTAAAGCACGTTTTTTGAACAGAACAGCTTTTTTCTGAGGGCGAAGTGAAACTGGGGCAAAACTCAGTCAATCCTCGCATACGGCTTTTACTTCCGGGATTAAGACGAATAAAATACAAGTGCAGCATTTATAAGATACTGTATGAGGGAACGGGACAAAATGTATTTATATTTACAAGAAACAAGCTTTATATAGCTATTTGTCATGGTTCATAAACAATTTGCTTTGGACCAGGGCTGCACGATATTGGAAGTCATTGCGATATGGCTATTAAGCTCTGCGATTTAGATATTATTGCGATATTTACACACAGTTTTTGACAAAGGTTGAAACAAACGATTGTTTTAGTCGTCACTAGTCAGAGATTATTTCTATTGTTGATTGAGACTTAGAATAAACATTTTTAACCAAATAAATGTTGAAATATTGTGAATATATACATAGAGAATATTTATGAATAAAATGTATAATTGAGTTTTTTCTGCTAATTTAGTTTGAAAAAGCTAAATTCTAGTCATGATTTTCTCTTTTCAGTGTTTTCATTGTAAAAACAGAACATTTCTATCATGAAGTCTTTGGTGTTCCTGCCATATATTTTGTCAGATGTGATATCGTTATTGTGTCAGACAATACTGCGATATCGATATATTGTGCAGCCCCACTTTGGACCACACTTCATTGTGACTGGTTAAATTCACCTGTCAATCACAGAGGAGCAGTCAGTGGGCGGGTCTGAACATAGAGCTGCATTAAACAGAGAAATCGCTATAAAACAGTCTCGACCGGCGCCAAGACACAGGGGCAGATCACCGTTCAGTTTGAATTATCTCCTGTTCAGACCTGTTATAACTGCACTGTTTTATTGATTTACTGTTATTTTTATCATCCTGTTTTATGGTCTGTTTATTGGATAACTACTTGTGTTTATTTTACTCTGTCCAGCACTTTGGAAACCGCTTTTGTTTGTAAACTGTGCTCTAGAAATAAAGTGGATTGGATTGGATAATTCTGTGTTTTCAGAAGACATAATGAGCCTAATCCCTCTGTTTGAATAGTTCTCTGTTCTGTTTCAGTGGACAGAGTTCACAGATCGCACACTGGCTCGATGCCCACACTGCAGGAAAGTGTAAGTCTCTGCCAGCTTATCTTTTGGGGTTTTGGGGTTAGATGCGCTCTATGTCTTCTGATGTTGTGAATGTTTGTGTTTTGCAGCTCCTCCATTGGTCAGAGGTATCCCAGGAGGCGGAGCTTGTGGTGTTTTCTTCTCTGTTTGCTTTTTAGCGTCTCCACGGCCGGCCTCATGGTAAGACTTCACTCTATGTACTCCACAAGTTCAATGGTTTGTCGAAGGGCTAAATTGCAATCAGCAAATCGCCTTTGGCCTTTTAACATTGTTTTTAGTCAAATATAAAAATAATAATGAATCCTTATTTAAACTAGACCCCTGTGAGCGAGCTGCGCAGGGCCCCGTGATGCGGAGCTCTTAGATTTGTTAAAACATCTTCTGAAACAAGTGACGTATACTCAACAAAAAACAAAACACAACTGAAGGCGATAAAAATGTTGTAATAATATTTCAGTCTTTTTGTGAATTCTTCTAGTTGTGTGAACTTTGAACAGAATCGCTTTTAATAATGTTTTTGTTGCTTTTAGTCACGTTTTTGCTGCTTTTAGTCACTTTTTTGTTACTTTCAGTTGCCTTTTGTCGCTTTTGGTCACGTTTTTGTCATTTTTAGTTGCATTTTTCTCGTTTTAAAGGAAAAATATTATGCATTTTTTTGTACAGTTATTAGCCTTTTAATGTGCACCTTTAATTTGCCATCTCATGTTTTTAAACAACAACAAAAAAGTTTATCATGAAATAATGAAAGTTTTTCTCAGCAGTCTGGAATGACACTTACTCAGTGCATCCAGCCCAGTAGATGGCACCAAGCGCTCACACAATTTAGCTACATTATCTCTGTGTGACACGCCATTATCGAGCTAGTAGCAGCAGTGATCGTGTTTAGACGGAAGAAATGCTCAGCTCGAGTCTGGCGATGATTTACGGACTTAACACAGCGGAAGATTCTCAGCAGGAATTGTTTTTGACGCTCGGAGGGAGAGGATTTTCTAATGAACATCCCTCAAAACAGCGTGAATGAAGGTAAATGCAACTCCAGGTGTGTTTTTGATGACGGAACATTGTTAGCACAGGGTTAAAAGCTCAAAAAAGTCACTGTAGCTGAATATGTGTCCTTTACGCCGTGTTTTTGTCCCGTTTGTGTCGCTTTTTGATGTGTTTTTGTCACTTTCAATTGCATATTTGATGCTTTTAGTTGTGTTTTTGTTGCGTTTTGTTTCTTGTTTCTTTCTCCCGCTTGTTCCCGTTAGGGGTGGCGGGTGACTGGAGACACGGACATGGACAGACAACCATTCACTCTCACATTCATTCACTCGGGGCATTTAGATTTATCAGTTGACGTAGACATGCATGTGTTTGGACGGTGGGAGGAAGCCGGAGAACATGTGATATTCGAACATGTTTAAACAAATCTAAACAACAGGGCTGGCAATTTTTATGCAGAATTAGAGGATATTTCATTGTTTGTGGAGGAGAATATTGCAGTTTTGCGATTTGCTAATTGCGTTCATTCAAATTTCGATTTCGATTAATTGTGCAGCCCTACGTATGGGATCTCCTCTCCACTGATCTGACCTGTCACTTGACCTTGTGTGCTTGTCTTTACGCACTTTACGCACCTTTTAAATTCAAATTAAGAGCTTGTATCTTGTCTTTACTTACTATATTTTACCTGATTTGCATTTTATTTGTCAAAAAATGTGTTGAAATTGTCACAGATTTGGCTCTTTTTCATTAAATTTCTTCAGATTTTGTATTCTTTGCATCATTTAGTTAGATTTAGACCAGAAGTTTGAATCTTTTCGCCTTAAAAACCTGCCAAAACACTGTGCTGTATCACTGCAGAGAGACATGATTCAGTTTGACCAGCAGAGGGCAGAAGATGCACACCAAAGCGCTCCTGCTCTCTCCATTTCACATGTAGCAGCCCACAGAGAATAAAACCTTCTTGTTATTGACTGCGTAACAAATTGCTCTCACACTCCTATATTTGAAGCGTCAGGTTTTCATTGAAATTATGTCAAACAGAAAGCCAGTTTTAGTCGTGTAGCTGGCGCACAGGTCAGGCATCCGGTAGTCTGAAGTCTGTTAGAGGAGGCTGATGGCGCTGGGCTTAATTCACCGTCTTTGCTTAATTAGTGGAAACGGAAAAGCAGAATTTTATACCGAAATAATGAAGAGAGACGGAGGCGAAGTCCGCGGAGACAAAGACTGATTGTTTTATCATCGAGCCGCGCTTTCAGACGAGCTCAGGAATTATCTGACGCTGCCAGAATCCTTTTGAAGACTAAAGGCGGGGTCAGTCCGCTCAAACAGGATGTGGGATTTTGGAAATGTCAAGTTTTGAAGTGTAATGTATTGTTAGAGATAATATTATGATAAACAACAGGGCTGCACGATATTGGATGAGATATGGCTATTAGGATCTGCGATATCGATATTATTGTGATATTTAAATACACTTTCTGACTGAGGCTGAAACTAGCGATTATTTTAGTCGTCACTAGTCAGAGATTATTTCTATTGTATCTTGAGACGTAGAATAAACTAAAATTTTCAACCAAATAAATGTTGAAATATTGTGAATGAAGCTTCTAGATGGAGAATATTTATGACTGAAGTGAATAACTGAGGAAAATATACACATTTTTTCTTTTATAACAAAGACAGTGACGTTGTTAAAGTCTTAAGTTTGTGTTTTAGAGTCTGTTTAGTCCAAAGAACGATGACCTTCATCAAAATACGACTGACATTATACGACTTCTTGATTATTCTACAAATTGTTGCAGCCCTATTTTTGATGCAATAATGTCTGTTCTATTAAAATAAAACCAACAAATACAAAACCCAGGCTAATGTAGTTTGAAAAAGCTAGATTTTATTCATGATTTTGCCTTTTCAATGTTTTCATTTTAAAAACAGAACATTTCTATCAGATGAAGACTTTTGTGTTACTGCGATATATTTTGTTTGCTGTAATATATCGTTATTGCGTCAGACAATATTGCAATACTGATACTTTTATGATATATTGTGAAGAACTAATAAACTGTCATATTTAAACTACTACAGTAATCTTAAAGCTGGAAAATCCCAAACATAGTCATCATGATAAAAGCATGAGCTACAATGAATAATTAGCAGAATCAAACACTTTTTCAGTGTTCAGAGTTTGTGCCGATTATAATCATACTCTTTTCACACTCTGGAATCCAAATCTTGTCAAAAACAAAGAAAAATTCCTCAAAATTGCAGACAAAAGTTACACACAATAAATATTGAGCCCCAAAAATATTGTTCTGTCTATCAAATATTGAAAAATAAGTTGATTTATTATTGTTTTGATTATTATTGTCACAGGCCCACCGATATAACTGCCGGCTCATTGAACGACGTAATAATTATTACTAATTATTATTATTAATTGTTAAAGGCATTGTCAAAGTCACAGACAAATCTAGATAATAAAGATATGACTACAAAGGTTACAGACAAATCTAAATAATACACTTGTGGCTCCCAACAGTTTTGCACACGTGTAAATACTTTTGACTAAACCTCGGACGAAACATTGGACGAAGATCAGAAAATTATGCATACAACTATGTAAAGTCACTGACAAATCTGAATAATACACTAAGTCATTTTTGCACACGTGTAAACACTAACCTTGACGAAATTGTGGATGAAACTACAACCTCATCTCAACCAGAATAAAACCTGTACTACACCTGGACAATACCTGTACTAAAACCCAGGACAAAACCGTAGACAAAAGCATGAACTAAGATCAGAAAATTATGCATACGACTATGTAAAGTCACAAACAAATCTAAATATTACACTCGTGACCACACCAAGCCACGCACAAACTCGCACACTAAGTCAGTTTTGCACACGTGTAAATACTAACCCTGACAAAACTACAAACTAGTCTCAACCAGAATAAAACCTGTACTACACCGGGACAAACCCTGTACTAAAATCAGCACGAAACCTTGGACGAAGATCAGACAATCTTGCCTACGACTATGTATCACAGACAAATCTAAATGATAAAGATATGACTACATTAGGTACAGACAAATCTAAATAATACAGTACATTCAATCACGCACAAACCATTTGCACACGTGTAAATACTTCTGACTAAACCGTGGACGAAACCTCGGACAAAAACCCAGGACAAAACCTGCACTAAAATCAAGATGAAGCAGTGGACAAAACCGTGGACGAAGATCAGTAAATTATGCATATGACTATGTAAAGTCACGGACAAATCTAAATAATACACTTGTGACCACACCAAGTCAGTTTTGTACACGTATAATAATAATAATATAATAATAACCTTGACAAAATTGCAAACTAGTCTCAAGCAGAATAAAACCTGTACTACACCAGGACAAACCCTGTACTAAAACCAAGACAAAACCCACAAAACCTGTACTAAAATCAAGACGAAACCTCGGACGAAGATCAGAAAATCTGTCCTACGACTAATGTAAAGTCACAGACAAATCTAAATAATAAAGATACGACTACATTAGGTACAGACAAATCTAAATAATACACTTGAGACCAGGGGCGTTTCTAGGATTTGCTGAGATCCGGGGCTTAGCCCGGTGTGTTCTTTAAGTCATCACGGAAAATCCTGGACGAAGGGGGTCTGGGGGTCCCCCTGAATTTTTTTTCCCAAGGGAGACTTATTTCTTGTATTCTGGTGCATTTTAAGAGGTTTTGAGCAACTAAAAAATAAACGTTTTTTGTAGGCACACATGAGTCTTTTATTACAAAACAACAATTATTGTTTTGAACTCCGTTGACTGTCATTGTGTTACTTGTTTAACCTGTTACTTGTGAGAAGGTGGGACCATGAGATTGTACCTTCTGGATTTCATCTTTGCAAACTGGTCTATTATCTAGTTACGTTTAATGTTCGTCAACCAGCGATAAAAAAATAAATAAATACAATGTATTATAAATAGATGGATAGAATTTAAAACACAAAGTAAAATTGTAATAAATTATGTATTACTAGTTACAGAGCTAAACGCCTGATATATTTGTATTACAATATTACTGTCCCAAAAAATGAAAAAAAGAAGAAAAGTCACGCAACTTAGGTTCCCAATTTTCTTCCGAATTATGTAATTTACAGATTTTTCCAATTATCACGGAGCTGGTCACCCACTGCATTTTATAAAATTGCACATGTTTCATTGGATTAAGAACAAATTAGTAAATATTATTTTATACTTTTTGAAACTTTTGAACCCTCACCTATAGTTTGAGAACCACTAACCAAATATAAAGTCATATTATTAAAGGCGGTTTGGGGTCACTGGGTCAAATGCCCTACAAAAATAAAAAATAAAAAAATAATGCACTGTAGAATTTTTTTTTCTTTACATCACTATTGTGCAGTAATTTGCTGGCGGTCCCTAAAGAAACACGAAACCGCTGCAGTAAACTAACTTTCACTTGTACTTAACCTGTTAAGACCCACCTCATTTTGGCAGTTTTTCTCGAAAAGTACATACCCAAATGAAAAAGCGTATTGTATGGCTAACTTACAGTCTATAGGCTTGTATGATGTGTCATTTGAAAGCTAAGACCTTCTAGTTTCAGAAACTGTGCATTAGATTTGTCTGAGTGAAACACAACCGGCAGTACACCTGTTCAAACACACCCCAAAAGAAAACAAAAATGTCTTCCTGAAGACATACTTCATGCTGTGCAATTGAAACTCACCACAGCAGCTGTCCACCTTGTTGACAACAACTGTGTGGAATTTCTGACTTCTAGGTCCAACCATTTTGACGTTGAGCAGCTTTTTGTATGAAATAACCCTAATCCGGACAAGAGGTCCTTCTCTGTGCCAAATGTGCCAAACTGCTTTCCATGCATTTTGCCACTCTAATGACCCTGAAAACCACATTTGGTCATTTTGGTGACTATAAATATCCCTTATAGATTATTTTTTTCATAAACTTCCTCAAATCAAAGGCAGGCCGTGCGTAAAGACCGCTCTGCGTAAATGATCGTAAAAGCGGTGCCTTTGTCTCTTTACGCACGGAAAAATCAGCTCCTGCACCCAATGAACCTGCAAGTCCCGCCCCTCATTTGAAAGCTGTGGTGATTGGCCAGAAGAATTTGTGATAGACTTTCTGACTCACCAATGGCATTCCAAGCTGTGGCGCCATTACGCCGTGGAGCTGACGGTCCTCTCGTGTCAAAATGGATCCGTTAAGCTTTGTTCAAAGGGCTCTCCCTCTGGAAGTACTTGGCCCGGAAAATTGCACGGATAGGCTCATTTTGAAGACAAGACTGAGAGGAAAACGAACATACCCAAGCCGAAGATATCTCTGCAAAGTGATGCGCAACAGTTATGTTTTTATTGCTTTTGTGTTACTGTCAAATGACGAAGATGCGTTTACGGCTGGATATCAACAAATGGATTATATTATTTGAAATAACAACTGGATATTCTTATTTTGTGGACTGTGATGGGCAGAAAGAGTGCACACACTTCTGGATTGGATTTTGTTTGTGTCTGGAGGAGCTAGCGAAAGTAAGAAATGTGAGATGAACAGTTTGGTTATGTTACAGTTTGACAGCTTACAAGTATTTTGTGAGGTGATTTAGCGAGGATTGAACATTTTAGGCGTTTAGTGGTGACTCTAAACTTTCAAATGACATATAACTTGTCTGTATTGAAAACATTTGTTTTTAATGAGTGACGCATGTATGTAAAATCTCTGTAACTGTCCCTGATCAGGATCGGTGGGTTTTGACAGCCTCAATGTGCAGTTGAAATTTTGTGGCTGTGCAGGTTATAGAGAAAATTAATATTGGACACATCTCGGTCCTTGTCTAGGACAAATTAAATAGGATGAATTAGTTAGGATGAATTAGAGGTTGAGCTCTTCTGTCGCTGCAGTGAGCCAGAGCACTCTGCGATTTTGTGAAGAGAGAGAGAGTAAAAAGGCGTGGACCGACCACGGAGCCCTGACGCCAGCCTCAGGTGGGACTTTCTCGGAACTGTCTGGAGGATGTGGGCCAGGGAGCTCATGGAAAAGGCGCTGAGAGCAGCAAGCGCTGAGGCGGCTTGAATGACCGCCCGATTGCACCAGCACCCCTCACGGGCGTCGAGGCCGCGCGCAGGCGTCGAGCCAGCGCGCGGGCGTCCGAGCCCGCGCAGGAAGCGGACAGGCCCGCGCACGGGCGTCGAGCCAGCGCGCAGGCGTCCGAGCCCAGCGCAAGCGGACAAGGCCCCCGCGGCGTCGAGGCCCGGCGCAAGGAGCGTCCGAGCCAGCGCCGCGAGCGTCGAGCGACCGCGCGCGAAGCGTCGAGCCCAGCGCAAGGCGGACAAGGCCAGCGCAAAGAGCGGGCGAGCTCTCTGTCGGAGCGCACGAGCCTAGAGCACAGAGCCCACGCTCTCGCGCCTCGCTCTCGGAGCGCTGAGTCCCGCTCATCATAAAGTGCAATGTAACAGTGCGGACTTTGAATCAGAATCACAATAATTTTGGGAAATAATTTCATTCGGGGCTGGACGTAAAACATCCGGGGCTCAAGCCCCGGTAAAATTGGTCTGGCGACGCCTCTGCTTGAGACTACAACAGTTTTTCACACGTGTAAATACTTTTGACTAAACTGTGGACGAAACCTCAGATGAAACCTCGGCTGAAATCTTGGACAAAACCTTGGACGAAGATCAGAAAATGATGCATACGACTATGTAAAGTCACGGACAAATCTAAATAAAACACTAAGTCAGTTTTGCACACGTGTAAACACTAACCTTGACGAAATTGTTGACGAAACTACAACCTCATCTCAACCAGAATAAAACCTGTACTAAAACCCAGGACAAAACCTGTACTAAAACCCAGGACAAAACCTGTACTAAAACCCAGGACAAAACCAGTACCTAAACCCAGGACAAAACCTACAAAACATGTTCTAAAATCAAGACGAAACCTTGGACGAAGATCAGAAACTCTCACCTACGACTATGTAAGTCACAGACAAATCTAAATGATAAAGATACGACTACATTAGGTTACAGACAAATCTAAATAATACACTTGTGACTACATTAAATCATACACAAACAGTTTTGCACACGTGTAAATACTTTGACTAAACCGTGGACGAAACCTCGGACAAAAACCCAGGACAAAACCTGCACTAAAATCAAGACAAAGCCGTGGATGAAGATCAGAAAATGTCGCCTACGATTATGTAAAGTCACAGACAAATCTAAATGATAAAGATACGACTACATTAGGTACAGACAAATCTAAATAATGCACTTGTGACTCCAACAGTTTTGCACACGTGTAAATACTTTTGACTAAACCATGGACGAAACCTCGGATGAAACCTTGGACGAAGATCAGAATACTAACCGTGACAAAACTGTGGACGAAACTACAAACTAGTCTCAACCAGAATAAAACCTGTACTACACCAGGACAAAACCCACAAAACCTGCACTAAAATCAAGACGAAACCTGGGACGAAGATCAGAAAATCTCACCTACGACTATGTAAAGTCACAGACAGATCTAAATATAACACTCGTGACCACACCAAGTCATGCACCAACAGTTTTGCACACGTCTAACTATTTCTGACTTCATATTCATCCCACATTTCCTTTTTGGACCAGATGACAGTACAGTACAGCACAACACAGTGGAGCGACACATGCATATTGTACAAACACGCATTGACTTGTGACATCAACAATGAACGATTTGATATTATATTGCGTATCGTTGTATTACCATTCACCTTCACCCAACTCTTATCGATCGTTTCGGTGCTCCGATCGCGGCTAACCAGCTTCGAACCGACTATTTTTATCCCTATTTCCGCAGCCTGTAGCGCCGATAGCCGTTTTAATGAGCATATTTGATGTTATTTTCTTGGACGATTTCAACTATTTTCATTAACCCGCAGTTCAAGCAGCAGTTAGTTGTTTCTTGTAGATTTGTCTTCGCCACATCTGCCTCTGTATTCTCCTGGCAGTCACTCCGGCGGTGTGAAATACGGCAGGAACAGAAGAGAGAGGTGGAGGCGTAATGTTTGTCGATTTCAAAGCAAAATTATGCAGATTTCAGCCAAGTCTCCTGCGTTTCCACATCACAGGCTCTTGTTACATCTGTCGGAGTTGTGTTTTCGTGCTTTTATAAAACAATCAGGCGTCCAACCGGCTAACACTAGGTTTACAGACGGTAGAATAAGCTGGTGGTCCCGCTCTCAGACGGAGACACGTTTTCTGTCAATAATACAGTGTTTTTATGAGAAATAACCAAAAGGAAAGTGCACAAATGCTGGATGTGGTGATTTAAATTGATGGATGTTGACTGCTGTAAACTGGGAACACGTCTAACTCATAATCTGGGCTGGACCAGGACTAGATGAGTGCTAACCCAAAGCTAAACCAGGACTAAACGAGTACTAGACCAGGATTAACCCAAGATGAAGCTGTGAACGAAGCTGTGGGAGGAAACCATGGGACGAAGCTGTGGGAAGAAACCGTCAGAGGAAACCGTGGGACGAAGTTGTGGGACGAAGCCACGGGACGAAGCCGTGGGAGGAAACATGTACTAAGCCCATTCTAAACCAGGACAAACTCCAGGACAAAACCTGTACTAAAACCTTGGATGAAACCTTAGACAAAGCTACAAACTAGAGCTAGAACTGTGGGACGAAATAAAGGATAAAACCCATTCTAAACCAGGACAAAACGAGTACTAGACCAGGATTAACCCAAGATGAAACTGTGAACGAAGCTGTGGGACGAAGCCGTAGGAAGAAACCGTCAGAGGAAACCGTGGGACGAAGCCATGGGACGAAGCCGTGGGAGGAAACATGTACTAAGCCCATTCTAAACCAGGACAAACTCCAGGACAAAACCTGTACTAAAACCTTGGATGAAACCTTAGACAAAGCTACAAACTAGAGCTAGAACTGTGGGATGAAATAAAGGATAAAACCCATTCTAAACCAGGACAAAACCCAGGACAGAACCCCGGACAGAACCCAGGACAAAAGCCAGGACAACACCTGTACCAAAATCAAGATGAAACCGTGGACGAAACCTTAGATGAAACTACAATGAAGAACTTAATCAGGACAAAACCCAGGACAAAACCTGTTCTAAAATCAAGACGAAACTGTGGACGAAACTGTGACCGTGGACGAAACCTTGACAAAAACTACTAACTAGGACTCAACCAGCATAAAACCTGTACTACACCAGGACAAAACCTGTACTAAACCCATTCTAAACCCAGACAAAACTCCCATTAAACCAGGACAAAGGACAAAACCTGTATCAAAACCAAAACAAAAGCTTGGGACAAAACCAAAGTTTCCTGGTTTGGTCTTGATCTTAAAGGTGCATTCACATTTGTCCTGGTTTGTGCCAGATTTAGTTCTGAATTTGGAACTAATTTGTGTGGTGTGCAAGTGTGACCGCACTGCAAGACATAGTTCAGTAGTCCTGGTTTTGTCTTGGTTTATCCTTTGTTTAGTCTTTGTTTAGTTATGATTTAACCCTGGATTAAAGTTTAAAGTAAAGACCTGGTTTAGTTCTGAGTTTGGACCTGATTTGAATGTGGTGTGTGTCCAGGTGTAATTGCACCCTAGCCTTGGTTTAGTCTTTGTTTAGTTCTGATTTAGTCCTGGTTTTGACCTGGTAAATAGTATAAACTTTAGACCTGGTTTAGTCCTGGTTTAGTCTTTGTTTCATTCTATAAATCACGGCTGGAAACCACTTAAATTTTTTACTTCTTGAGGTTAGAAAGTCTCCAAAACCCACAAAAAACCACCAAATTTAATCTCATCAGGTAAACAATCTCATTTGCACATCGTATGAGGTAATTACGGTACAGCAACATTGCTACAGTTCGTCCAGTTAATATTGGAACAAAGTTACTGACAGAGAAAATCATAGACATTTAGAGTAAAACTGTGCTCATTTAGTTTAACGGTTGGATCGGCTCCTGTGTGGTTTTAAAAGTAGAACTCATTTTTCAAACTCGTCTGGAAATCCCCACGGCTCGGCTCAAAGTCACTCTCGCCTCTTCATTAAATAATTTTCCTCTCAGCGGCAGAACACTTAATTCTTGATTGGAGCCACTTCTCTCTCGCTTTTATATAAGCCTCAATACAAGGAGCACACAGTGAGGAATATAACAATTAATTGAAATATAAAAACGCCTGTCCGTCAAGTACATCATATACACATCGAAGGGACAAGCGCCCTCGGGTTTGTGCTCAGACTCTGGTATTCATGAAGAGTGGCTTTGTCTCAACTGACCCCGTGGAGTTAAACTAGATCAGGACTAAAGGAGGACTAAACCAGGACTGAACCAAGACTAAAGGAGGACTGAACCAAGACTAAAGGAGGACTAAACCAAGACTAAAGGAGGACTAAACCAAGACTAAAGGAGGACTGAACCAGGACTAAAGGAGGACTGAACCAAGACTAAAGGAGGACTGAACCAGGACTAAAGGAGGACTGAACCAAGACTAAAGGAGGACTGAACCAGGACTAAAGGAGGACTGAACCAAGATTAAAGGAGGACTGAACCAGGACTAAAGGAGGACTGAACCAGGACTAAAGGAGGACTGAACCAGGACTAAAGGAGGACTGAACCAAGACTAAAGGAGGACTGAACCACGACTAAAGGAGGACTGAACCAGGACTAAAGGAGGACTGAACCAAGACTAAAGGAGGACTGAACCAAGACTAAAGGAGGACTGAACCAGGACTAAAGGAGGACTGAACCAGGACTAAAGGAGGACTGAACCAGGACTAAAGGAGGACTGAACCAAGACTAAAGGAGGACTGAACCAGGACTAAAGTAGGACTGAACTAAATCTAAATTAGGACTAAAACCAAGACTAAACCAGGACTGAACCAGGTCTAAACTAGGATTGAACCAGGACTAAAGCAGGACTGAACCAGGTCTAAACCAGGACTGAACCAAGACTAAAGCTGGACTGAACCAGGTCTTAACGGATGCGTAAACCAGGGTTGAATCAGAAATAAACCAGGACTAAACTAGGAATAAACCTGGAATACACCACGAGTAAACCGACTAAACCAGGTCTGAACCAGGACTAAATCAGAAATAAACTGGAAATAGTACCAGGGTATAAACCAGCTCTTAACTCTTAAACCGAGACTGAACCGAGACTAAAGGGGGCTTAATCCAGGGCTAAACCAGGGCTGATCCAGGACTAAACCGGGATTCAACCATAAGTAAACCAGCGCTAACCTAGGAATAAACGAGGACTAAACAAGGTTATAACCTCGGCTAAACCTGAGAGAAACCCGGCCTAAACCATGGCCAAACCTCCAGGACTGAAGCAGGAACTCAACCAGGACTAAACCAGCTCTGGACGAGGACTAAACCAGGTCTGAACCAAAGCTAAATCAGTACCAAACCACGATTGCGCTTTATACTAAACGTGTGTACTTTTTAAGTCTTACAGCAGCATAATTGAACCAAATTAAATAATGTTCAGTTTATTTAATTCATAAACACCATTAATCTTTATGTAAAACTCTCTACTTCTAATTACTTTGTCATTTCTGAAACTAAAACAGCCTTTTTTATTACAATTTTGAAAGAAACAAACTCAAAGATTCATAATTATGTGATGAAGTATTCAAACGCAAACAACTAAAAGCGCCACAGTTCCTCTGATATGTTTAATAAAACTCAAATCTTAAATCTCTCTCTTGAGTCTTGTGCATACTTTACAGTTCTCGCTGGACTCCACATTTCATATGCACAGGACATTTCATACATTTTGGGGCCTGATTGCGGCCTTCAATCCCGCCTGATTGGACTCATTATCATCATCGCAGCTTAAAATGCCTCTTGTTTGCATATGAAGTACTTTTATTTGATATTCTGCAGCGATGAAAGATGGTCTTAATTATATATTCGAGAAGAAAAAGGCCTCGCTTTAAAGTTTCCAAGTGGTTAGCGTGCTTGTCTGGCCTCGAAAAGCTCACAGGGTCCTGGGTCACACCTTTAGAGACGACCTGTGCAATTAATCTGGTCATTTCTAATCATCATTTGGGGTTTTTGTTTTGTTTTTGTTCAGAAGTCTGTGAAAGCATGTGTTTTGGAGCAGAGTTCAAACTTTAGAGGGAGAAATTTCTTGAATGGCAATGATTAAGTCTTTAAAGCTATTTCTCTATTTGTATTTGTTAAAAGACAGATATTATGCAATTGACTTTTTTTTTAGCTTTTAACGTTGTTCCGTCATCAAAAACACACCTGGAGTTGCATTTAGCTTCATTCACACAAGTTTCGTGAATCCTGGTTTGAAAATCCTCTCCCTGCGACCGTCAAAAACACTCTGAAATCCTTCGATGTGTGATGTTTTTCGATGTGTAACGTTGCTCAGAGATTCTTCTTTTCTGTTTTCAAGTCCATAAACCACGGTCACACTCGCCCTGAGCATTTCTGCCTCTAAACCCGATCATTACAACTGCGTCACAGCTCAGCACTGCTCACATTACAAAACACTGTGTACAAATGTGTGCACTTCCCTCTGCAGACAGTAGATGGAGCTAAGTTACTCGGGCGTCTCTCAAGCCTGTGATACAGTTATATTCATTCATTCATTCATTCATTCATTTTCTACCGCTTATTCCCGTTAGGGGTCGCGGGTGACTGGAGCCTATCCCAGTGACTTTGGGCCTTAGGCGGGGTACACCCTGGACAGTGGCCAACTCGTCACAGGGCTGACACAGAGAGACAGAGACAAGGACAGACAACCATTCACTCTCACATTCATTCACTAGGGACAATTTAGAGTTCTCAATTAACCTCCACAGTCATGTCTTTGGACGGTGGGAGGAGCCGGAGAACCCGGAGAGAACCCACAGTAACACGGAGAGGACATGCAGACTCCACCCAGAGAGATCGTGTGATGTTGGGGTGGTTTGGGATTCGAAACCACGATGTTGGGGTGGACTGGGATTCAAACCCACGATCTCCTTATTGAGAGGCAGGAGCTCTAGCCGCTCTGCCACCGTGCACCCCCACAGTTATATTGTTCTTTGTAAAAACATTTTATTTTTAGTTATGAAACATGAGATGTCAACGATGTTTTTGCTATATCTACTAGTCCTAATTTATAATTTGCTTGTTCTCCCTGTTGTTGGGTGGTTTTCTCATCAAGCTAAAACAGGCACAGACTAAAAGGACAGCCAAAGATGCATTTTGATCTGAAATAATAATCTATCAGTTGTTTTTCTTTTCCAAAAAGAACATTTGACTGTTAAACTAAAACAAGAATCTCATGCATTTCAGAACATGTTTGTAGAATCTAAACCACAGGATTAGCAGCTTTTACACCAAATAAAACTCACAGAAACATCTGGTTTTGTGGCAGTCTTAAGACAAGACACGGCAAAACCCGTTTGGTTTTTTTTGCTCAGTTTGCTCTCTGCACATATCGGCTTTCATGTGGAAACAACAAACATGTCCAATTTTCTCCTAAATATGTTTTATAACTTCATTTAATCCACTTCATCCATAGATTTCTCTGGGACTTAAAATCAATTTTTCTCCCACAGAGATATTTTGCTCCTTACACCAAACTGTACAATCTGGAACACAACAAGATTTTGACAGAAGGATTTGTTGATATTTAACTCTAAAACTGATTCAGTTTTAAGTAAAAAAAAGAAAATTTAATTTGTATGCCAATTTTCAGTTAGATAGCTAGCTCAAAAACTAAATGAGATATCAAAAATCCCCTCTGTACATCTTTTTTTGTGCACAAAATAAAAAACAAAAAAAAATAAACTTGCTTCTGTCCATTTTTCTAATTTAAATGTCCCAAATATGTACAATTTTTGTTATTTTTTCACATAAAATGCCTTATTTCTACCTGAAAACATGACATGATGAAAAACTTATAACACATTCTTTCT
Organism: Rhinogobius similis; assembly: GCA_019453435.1. NCBI lineage: Eukaryota > Metazoa > Chordata > Actinopteri > Gobiiformes > Gobiidae > Rhinogobius > Rhinogobius similis. The sequence goes on along the minus strand of CM033632.1, from coordinate 6,619,214 downwards.
TACAGTTACAGTCATGGCTGAAAGTGTTGGCACCCCTGAATTAATGAAGTATTTCTCGTCAAAAAGTATTGCAATTCCAAATTTTTTGCTTTACATGTGTTTATTTCCCTTGTGTGTTTTTGAACAATTTTTAAAAACAGAGAAAAAAAGCTAATTTTACATAATTTCACACAAAAGTCGGGCATGGGTCGGACAAAATTATTAGCGCTCTTTCAAAATTGTAGAAAAATAACTTTGTTTAACCATGTGCTGCTCGTTTAAACCCACCTGGGGCAAGTAACAGGTGTGGGCAATATAAAAATCACACCCGAAACATCTTTTTGAGGAGAAATACTACATTTTACAGCAAAAACCTCAGGGGTGCAACACATTCAGCCCTGACTGCACACGAGTAAACCACAGAAGATGCAAATGGATACCTTTAACATTTTTTTTCCCGCCTTGACTCTCTGCTCTGTTGTTTCCAGGCCGGGACGTGGGCCAAGGCGCAGGTCTACCCGGGCATCTACGCGTCGTGGGCCGTGATGCTGCTGCTGGTTGTGGTGACTCTGGCGCGAGCGTTTTACTGGGCCTGCATGAGGGTCAGCCAGCCTCTGCAGAGCTTCACATAGAACCCGACCACGAACCCCCCGAACACACGGCGCGAATGGCTTTAACGAAAACATTTATTTATTTATTCAAATGTGAACACGAAAAAAAGCAAGTTCAACGCCTCGACTTTGCCCTTTTAGTCAAACGTGATTCTGAAACTCAATGGGGTTGGAGGAAATTGCTCTGTAAAATTATAAAATCTAAGGCAGTGGTGCTCAAACTGTGAGACTTTAGTGTTTTTACTTTCAGTTTAAGGACGGGACAAGAGCCACGAGATCAATAAAATAGCTTGTTTATATTTGATTCAGACAAAAAAATGTAAGTCTATATGACGGGTTCGACTATACATTTCATTAAAACGTAGTGAACATGGTTATATTTAAGATTTTACTCAACATTTTGCCTGTTTGTCTGCAGTTTTTGCGACGTTTATAATGTTACTTCCTGGTTGAATATGTTACTATAGCAACCATTTTGAAAACAAGGACCAAAACCCATATAAATTACACAATAGTTATGATTTGACTAATAATAATGCCTGATAACGCCTTTATTTTGTTGAATGACCATTCAAACTGTCAGAAAAATGTGTCAGTTGCTGTAAATTGTCTCTTGTGTTATCGTCGCTTTTTGATGACATCACAGAGGGATTCAGTTTTATGATTCGGCACTGCTTCCTGTCATTTTAAACTTTTATGTATCAAAATTACTTCACAAACTGCAACTTCACAAATGTAAATCTACGATAAATATTTACTGTTTCTATTTAAATACTGAAAATAAAAATTAAACATAAAAAAAAATTTAAAAAACAAAATAAAAAGAACGTCATGAGATCCTTCATACAGACTTTAAGGTCAGTTTAAGTCTCTCAGAAGCTGTTCAACAAGGACAGCAAAAATATAAAGTAAGAGCAAAATTGTGAACTGAACCGTGCAATTTATCGTTATTACTATTAGGGCTGCAGCTAATGGTTATGTTGGTAATCGATTAATCTAGCAATTATTCTTTTGATCAATCGATTAGTTGTTTAGAGCGCGAAAAGCCAGTGAATAGGATTTTTTAAACTCTATTTAAATGAAGTGGTTTGAGGACGTCTTGGTGGATATTTACAAACTAAAGGGTGTTTTCACTAAATGTACACATTTCCCGTGGAATTTTTTTGTGTGATTCCTGCCTCTTCTCCCAGCATGTTTTGGAGTCTGTGCATAGACCAATTGATTAATACTATTTCTATAATCAATTAGCTGCGATTAATCAGCTAACTTTTTGCAGCCCTAGTATTTATTATACATTTTTTCACAATCTTGTTTTTTCTTGTAGTAATTCTGGCTCATAAGTTTAAAAAAAAAAAATTTAAAGTGAAAAATTCATGAATTAGGTCAACAAAATCAATATACTTTTTCAGATCAATCTGTTTGATTTATTTAATGATAAAAATGTCATACAGTCATTTTTATTATACATATATTTATTATTTTATATTTTACATGATATACTGTATGTGTGAGTGAGCAAATCAAAATGTATTATTTGATTAACTAAAATAAGGATTTTTACTCTTGAACTTGAAATCATGTCATGGTTTATGTTAAAAAACAAAATAGCAATAAATTGGAAAATAGTTGAATAGACTATTTTCTAATTTATTTTATCTACAAACTGCAAAAAATATCTAGATTTGCTAAAATGATTTGAGCAGAAGTAGACTTTTCCTCCTCTAGATCATTTCTGATTCAAATTTGAAAAGTATTTATCAAAACATTAATTATCTAACACAATGAACACACAATTAAACCAAATTGCTCATCATTAATTCGTTTATCTAACATATATATTGTTTTTGCAGCGTTTGATCTCTAAAGTCTCATGAGGTTTGGGGATCACTGACCTTAGACCGTATAAATACTGTCTGTCTTAAACTAACCTCCTGAACAAAATGAGCCTAATTTTAACTTTTAATATTAACATTGCTTGTGTCGACATCAATGTTTGGCTGCTGTTTATATTTTTTGGCTTAAAGTCTGTGGCACATTTGTTGCGATTTCTAAACTTTTAAAATGAGGGCTCGGTGATCAAGTCATGTTGATGTGAAGTTGTATGTTTAAGGGACACATATTATGCAAATCTGACCTTTTGGAGCTTTTAACCACGTTCTAAAATTAAATAGTCGTGTTTAGCTTCGTTCACACTTGTTTCCTGTTTACGAGGTCATCTTCCTCAGTTTCAAATTTCACAGATTTGTAACGTCAAAGGTAGAAATGTGAAAGTCTCCTGTGTCGTTTCAGACGTGTCCAAACATTTTTCACCGTTGGCCACGTTTTGAAACCTATACGGAAAATAAATTTAAAAATTAGCATTCCGTGTAGTTTTGACGAGTCTCCACACCTTTAATAAAGCGTGGAACATTAACTTTAGGTCTGTTTATCATCAAAATGTTTGTTATTTAGGTTATAATAGCGGAACTTTTTTACCCAATTTGACCAAAAAGTACGCCCTTGGGCCAACAATAATTGTAATTCCCTCTGCTGCCAGTAGATGGAGCGCTAACACCAATGTACAGAGAATGTAATGTGACGTTTTCAGTTCTTTAAACATGAGATGCCAAAGTAAAGGAACAAGAGTGAGTTTAAAAGACAATAAAAGAAAAAAATAACGCAGAATATGTGTCCTTTTATGTATTTAAATTGGAAAACTTGACAAAAAATTCTCTCCTGACCAGAAACTAAATCATTCCATACAACTTGACGCAAACATGGCTTTCACTATTTCGTTCGCCCTTGCCTTTTACTGGGAAAGCTACTATTTCCCAAACTTAACATTTCGTCATCATATTTGTCATATTTCTAAAACATGTACAATTGTGTAAAGCAGCTATGACGCCAGTCCAGTAAACTATTAACAGAATTGTGACTACGCCGTTAAAAAAGAAGAATTTAAATGCCTTGAATTTATAATATCAACCTTGATTTGAGTAGTGTTTGCTTAATTTTCATTTATTTACTCTTTAGGCCTTGTGTGTTTGATTGATCGGGGATTTTTCCAGCACATTTTGATTTGTTAAGCACATTTTAACAAGTCTCCAAAGCAGAATGAACAAGCAACGTTTCAATATAAGCTCATTTCTCTGCTAATTGGTCAGAGTTTTTCCTTTCCAGTTGCAATTTTCTTATTCCGCTGATAATTTAGCTTGGAATATGAGCAAAATATATCGAAACCGCTGAGAGTAAATGCAGCAGTTGTACCTTGCGCTCCTTAAAAATGCCAAACTGTTAAAGTGGCAACGTAAAAATTACAACAAGGCTCCATTTTCGTACATAAACAGCGCTGCGTTGGATACGTTGTTACCGTAGATTTGATTATACCGTTTTTATTATCAAAGCTGTGTTCTGGTAAATAACCACTAGAGGGAGCTCAAAGTCAGTTAGAGGTTTGGCCAAAAACGGAAGAAAAAGTACAAGAAAAACAAACATGGAGCAACTAGAAAAACAAACGTGGGGCAACTAGAAAAACAGACATGGAGCAACAAGTTAAAAAAAAAACATAGAGGGACAAGAAAAACAAACATGGAACAACAACAGTAAAAACCATGGGGCAACTGGAAAAACAAACGTGGGGCAACTAGAAAAAAAGACGTGGAGCAACAAGGAAAAACAAACATAGATGGACTAGAAAAACAAACATGGAACAACTAGTAAACAATCATGGGGAAACCAGAAAAACAAACGTGGGGAAACTAGAAAAACAAATATGGAGCAACAAGGAAAAACAGACATAGAGGAACTAGAAAAACAAACGTGGAACAACTAGTAAACAATCATGGGGAAACCAGAAAAACAAACATGGGCCAACTAGAAAAACATCTGGAGCAACTAGAAAAACAAACGTGGAGCAACAAGGAAAAATAAATATGAAGCAACAAGAAAAAACAGAAGAACTAGAAAAACTGATATCGAGGAACTAGAAAAACTGACATGGTGGAACTAATAAAACAGACATGGAGGAACTAGAAAAACTGACATGGAAGAACTAGAAAAACAGACATGGAAGAACTAGAAAAACAAACATGGAGGAACTAGAAAAACAAATGTGGAAGAACTAGCAAAACAAACATGGAAGAACTAGAAAAACAGACATGGAAGAACTAGCAAAACAAACATGGAGGAACTAGAAAAACAAAAGTGGAAGAACTAGCAAAACAAACATGGAGGAACTAGAAAAACAAATGTGGAAGAACTAGCAAAACAAACATGGAGGAACTAGAAAAACAAACATGGAGGCACCATAGGTTTAGACCATTTTTGTTGGAAAAGAGCCGAGAGAATCAACTGTGATCATTTGTTTTGCGGCTTGCTCGGTCACTTTTTAAAAAGAGCCTCCACTGTTGAGCTGTGTTCACTACTGCCCCCAGTGGTCAGCACGTGTTGAGCTCTGTCTGTGAGCGTATAAATCATGTACGGCCCAAATGACGACCAAAACAACATGGAGGACAGATAGAAGCTTCTGGAACTTTAGCCTTTAGTTGTTGAATCTGGTTAATTGATTAATAGCAACTAAACGAAATAAATGTAAGAATTCTCAGCTTATTTAGTAACCGAATATTTTTAATTATCGATCGTTTTCTGAACAATACACATTAACAATAAACATGCCATGTGCCGCAATGAGATTTTTGACTCAGACAGAACAGAAATGACCTCAAAATGACACACGAAATGTATAAAATTAGTGTTTTTTTGTTGTTTTTACTCTCTGAAGATGTTCTCAAGTGACAGTCAAAAGTCAAAATATGGAAAAATATTCACAGACCTAAACTAATCAGTTAATTGAAAGAGCGATTAATCAATTACTAAAATAATGGTTGTGGCGATCCAAAGTGAGGCGCTCATTCTGCTTGAAAACATAAACACAAATAGCTTTTTTATATCGCATAGATATAATTTACATGTTTATTTGTTAAATATTGAACAAAAATCCAGGCCTAATAAGTAAATGTTTCTCATCCGACAAACGCTACTCAAATCAACTCGAATATTCTGAATTGAAGTAACTCATTTAGAAGCTCTTTTTTTTTTGCAGTGTGGAGAAACGCGTGCCTCTTTTTACCGTTGTTTTTCCGTTCCGTGGCTGGAGTGTGTGTGTGGAGTGGGATTGGGCGACGTGCAGACACCAACCCCGCTCCCGTCTCGTGGGACCGACTTTTTGATGTGAGAAAAGCGAGCTCAGAAAAGCCGATGTGAAAGAAAGATTTGAGAAAAATACATAAACACACATCCACATGAATCCGCTGTCAGACTTCAGAGGGAAAGGAGTGTCTGCCGGGGTTTTTTTCAAGGGCAAACCTGAAAACGGAGAAGATAAAAAGCTGTCGAAAGTGCATATTGTCTCGGAGTACAGGCGTTCTTAAAGGCAGAGTCCAGGGTAGTATTTCTATTTCTGTTCGGGTTAAAGTCACTGTTTGGAGAAGCACAAATGAGCAATGATTAGCACTTGATTTGAATAATCGTGACTAATCGACGACTAAAATAATCGCTGACTATTTAATATTCGTTATGTGGACTTCACAGACTCTAAAACACACCAAAAACACTTGCATTGTTATATAAAAATGGCAAAAAAAAAGCATGTATAATTTGTGATTTTTATTAATATTACACTTAAATGTTCTCTATCTAGAAGCATTAAATCAACATAGCTTCCTTTATCTGGTTGAAAATGTGTTTGAAAACCTCATTTTAGTGTAAGAAATAATCGTTTTATAGTCGACTACTAAATTTATTTGAAGTTAGAGCTCTTAACTTTAGGTCTGTTTAATATCAAAATGTTTATTTAGGTTATAATAGCAGAACTTTTTTACCCAATTTTACCAAAAAGTACGTCCTTGGGCCAACAATAATTGTAGTTTCCTCTGCTGCCAGTAGATGGAGCGCTAACACCAATCCTGTTAAAGGAACGCCTGACTGAGAGAATGTAATGTGTCGTAATATAATTGTATTTTGATATTCGTCGTCTGAACTATAAAGACTTAAACACATACAAAAAGACTCTTTATAACAACACTTTTATCAGCCTCAGTACAAAGAATTAATTCATAACAAAGAAATAGTTTAATAAGAACGATTCAGGAGTAACTACTAAACACCTTAATGAAGTTATTTGAGCAGAATTTCAGCTGTTATTGCTCTTTTGTGCTTCTCCAAACTGCTATTATTCACCTTATTCCGCCCACTTTTGCCTCTTTTTGCTACAGATACGTTTGACGAGAACTCCGTTAAAGCTAACGGCGAACGAGGGAAAAGTCTCGCCGCTAAAATGTTACATAAAGTAGATTGATTTGTGTAAAATGTTTAATGAACACGAGCAACAACAAGTCAACAACACATCGATTTCGGCGACTTGAAAACGTCTTTTTGCTCCGTGTAGAACTTATTTTCTGTTGAGCTCGTGTAAACTGCAACGGAAACAAGATGGCGGCGCCCACGACAACATCCGGAATAAGGTGAATAGACGATCAGATCTGATACATGATGACAAAACCAAGATGAACACTTTCTTCTGATTGGATTACTCGTTTTTTTTATTAGTCGCATGTGAAAATCTCAACACGGTCATTATTAGTCGCTCTGCGGCCTGAGACGCACAACGTACCTTTCCAAAACGTCGACGCACTTTTCACGTCGTTCCCGTTCGTTCGTCCATCCGACCGTATGTTGTTTTTCCTGTGTCTTCTTTTGCCTGTAAATATTTTAACGACATTATTTTCGTTGCACTGATGTAAATTTTACGTTTTGTCTTCGCTGCTCTTTGTCTGTTAATCGTGAACGAAATGATCAAACCTCGAACAATTCAACACTACATTCAACAGCACTGCGTCCGAAAAAGTTAAAATGACTTGAATTCATGTTTTTCCAAGTTATTTTTGATCACCACTAACACCTACATTGTTTGTTATTATTACAGTTTAAAAATAATTAAAATAAATATATAGATCTATCGATACAATTTTCTTTGCTCTTTCTTTTCTTGATAAATAAGTTTAATACATTTTAATACATCATGTGATCTAAACAAACCAGAATAACCCTTTAAAGGGCCCATGACAGGTTGAAGTACTCATTTGACTAAAACACAGTCGAGATCATTATATCCAAGATTCTGCTCAAAAGAAAACAATTTTTATCCCAGTTTGGCAGTTTTTTAGGTTTAAATTTTGACTTCCTGGTTGTAAATCATGACATCACACTGGGGAATTCTGTAACTGTTGCCTAGAAACCATGTCGTACACTGGGCGAAAAATCCTCGAATGTCACAGAAATGATTATCTGACAAATAAAAACATATGGGAAGACCTTTATTTTGATGAATTCATGTTTAAAGGATCAGAAAAATGTGTTTGTTGGTTGTAAATTGTCCCCGGTGAGTCTCCCTATTGTGATGTCATCATATTCTGCTCTACTTCCTGTAAAGTTCAACACATTTTTCAACTTTTCTTCACAAACTGACTCTTGATTTGGGTAAAACTATAATTTATATTCACGACAGGTTTTATTCCACCAAATAAAGTCAAAACTAGAAAATCGTAAAAACCTGTCATAGGCCCTTTAATTGTCAAATAACATATTAAAGGTGATGTTTTGTAGAGCACAAAAGGTACAGACAATAACAGTGATTAGAACTGCTTTTCAGAACAAGAATTAGTTTAGTTGCCATTTGTGGTTCAAAAACACGAAAGACAAAGGTTAAAAACGCTAAAAGTACCAATAAAAACAGTCACTAAAACAAGAAAAAATGGTTACTTAACAACAATTACAGGCCGACTAAATAAAAGTGGTGCTAAAATTCTTGCAGTGGTTTTATTTACGGCTAAAAATAACAGTTTAGGCAATTCAATCTAAACTGGTTGAACTTCAAATCAATGTAAAATGAACAAATTCAAGTCATTTTAGCAGCGGATGGATGTATTCTTTGCAGTTTGCTCTTGTTTTTACTTCTGGACCTGACGACGATGTAAAGAAACGCAGCTACGACTGAAAACGTGGAGTGGAATGAGTGGATTTTCAAACGGACCTGTTCATTTTCACGTTCTTTATGTGAAAAAACAACCGCGCCTCAAAACACTTCACGGACCCAAGGACAGGTTTATCCACACTAAAGATATTTTACATAAAGCAAGTCGATTCTTAAACGTTGAAAGTACAAAAAGAGACATTTGTGTGTTTTTTTGTTTGTTTGTTTGTTTTTCATAATATGTCGAGACCTGAGGAGAAAGAGAAGAGTACATTTGAAGTTTTTATTTTTGTATTTTTCAGAGGAGCTTGAAGTATCTTTGCTCTTTCAATGAGATGGGTCACATTTTTGAATTTCAGAAAACAAAATTTAGATTGTTTAAAAAAAAAAATAAGTGAAATGTCTTGGTATTTACACAGAAAGTAAAACTAAACTTTCTCAACAGACAACCGCGTTATTATTATTATATAAATACATTAAAGTAACATCCATAACAACATTTTTTCAAAGTGTGGACACATTTTTCAGAATTGTATGTTAGTGTTGATCTAAGAGAACAGTTTGCAAAGTTAATTTTCAGTAAAATGTACTGCTCAATCGTTTAAAAACTAAATAATTCTTGATAAACTGAAAAATGACTCTGATGTGTGATTATTTACAGGTTTGTGTTTTAAAATCGGAAGAATTATCTATGAAAATGTTCATGCAGGAAAGTCATTTTTCAGTCAGTTTAGGTAAAGTTTTCCTCATTTGTTATGTAGATTTGAAAACACTGAGCTGTTGACTTGACCTCCACTGAAACATGACTTTGATGTGCAGTTTTCATATTTATTATTTCGACTTTAAAATATAGAGTTGTACATTTTACACTGAATACTTTGATGCCTAATTGTTTCCAACTCAATATTTTTAAGTAACAATCTATGAAAACAATCGTGCATCATAAGTACGGTGTCAGTTTAGATAAAGTTTTCATTGATTTATAATTTAAATTTTTAAATATTGAGCTGTAATCTTTACCAATCCTAAAAAATGACTTTGATGTGTAATTGTTTTTATTAATAATTACTTTGACTTAAAAAAATTGAGTTGTATACAATTAGGCATTAAAGTGATTTTTAAGTTTACAGCTTAATATTTTAAAATCTAAATGATCGACTTAAAGTTTTCGAAAATATTGAGCAGTTATATCAAAGTAATATTAAAATCTAAACAATAATCAGTGAAAACAATTAACGTCAAAGTAATTTTTCAGTTTAGGCTAAGTTTATAGCTCAATATTTTTAAAACTAAATAATATTCAATGAAAACAATTAAACTAAACAAAAAAATTACTTTGATGTTAATTGTTTTCATTGATTATTATTTAGTTTAAAAAAATATTGAATTGTAAACTTAACCTAAACTGAAAAATGACTATGACGTGTTTATTATTTTTTTCATTTTTAAAATATTGAGTTGTAAACTTAACCTCAACTGAAAAAAATACTTTGACATTAGGTTTTCAATTCAATATTTAAAAAAACAAAATAATAATCAGTGAAAACAATTAACATCAAAGTTAGTTTTTAGTTTAGGTTAAGTTTATAACTCGGTATTTTATTTGTTAGTATTTTTAAAACTAAATAATAATCAATGAAAACAATTAACGTCAAAGTATTTTTTTCAGTTTAGGTTAAGTTTCTAGCTCAATATTTTAAAAACTAAATAATATTCAATGAAAACAATTAAACTAAACTGAAAAATTACTTTGACACTAATTGTTTTGTAGATTATGTTTTCATTTTTTAAATATTGAATCGTAAACTTAACCTAAACTGAAAAAATTACTTTGACGTTAAGTTTGCAACTCAAACAACGAATAAATAATCAATGAAAACAATTTGTGTCAAAGTAATTTTTCAGTTTGGACGACAGTGAAGTGTTTTAGAGGCGGCTGTTGTTTCTTGAGTGTAAAGACGATATTATTTGGATGTAAAATAAATGAATCATGTTTGATCCAGTGTCGATTCTGGCTGATGCTTCTCTGAGAGTTTGTTTACACTGAAATAAAGTTACGATCCAGAACAAGCGCGTGGGATTCTTTTATTAACAATTAGAGAAACAACACCGATTACACATCTGTATTTTATGTTTCCTCGAACTATACTTTATTTCATCCCATATTTCTAAACTAACTTGTCGTCTCTAATAAGCCCGTCATGTTCTTACACATTTTGGCGTCTTGTTTCAAACACAGCCTGATTAAAAGTACAGTGTGTTGCTTCATTAAAACTTTCTCCGCAGTGTGTTTTGGCAGCTGTAACAGGTACGAGAAGCAACAATTATCTCCAAACGAGGAGCTGGCTCAAACTTTGACTTTTCTGTACCTTACATGAGGAGTTTATGGTGGCAAGTCCAATTAGAGATGTGAGAGCTGTCCAAAAATTGATAATATTGCTGTTTTTGTTTGAGAAATATGCAAAATTACAATAAAGAAGTGTATCGTCTATGATGGAAACGATTAAAAATGACTTTGAAAAGAGCGATATAGTCGTTTTAAGTGCCTATGACAGGTTGAACTACTAATTTAACATGAATACAGTTAAGACAAATATATTTCAATTTATACTATAATCTTTACACATTTTACCGCAGTTTAGCTATTCTTTTAGATTTTTAATTTTACTTCCTGGTTGTAAAGTATGACATCGCACTAGGAAATTACCATAGCAACCACACTATACACTAGCCAAAACTCATCTAATGTCACAGATTTTGTTAATTTGACAAAGAGAAATGCATGTGGACACCTTTATTTTGTTGAATTAATGTTTAAAGGGTCAAAAAAGTAGTTTGTTTAGTGTAAATTATGCGTAACCTTTGTCTCCACAGTGTGACGTCATTAGTTTGTTTACTTCCTGTAATTTTCAACTGATTTTTCAACATTTCTCCACAAATAGTGACCTGATTAGTGTAAAACTACTTTTTTTTTTTTTTACAAGAGGTATTAATACACTGAATAAAGTCAAAATTGGAAAATCCTAAAAACCTGTCATACGCACTTTAATCTCCCAAACAAGGATTTAAAGAGATATTTTTTATTGAATATCGAAAATATTGAATATCGAAAGCTTGAAATAGTTTAGATTAATTTATTTTGTGTCGTTTTAGTTCTGCCAACACGCATTTGGGAGAAGAGATAAAAACTGACAGAATATTATAAGTTTTAAGTGTTAAAATGTCGTTCAGTTACACAGGGCACTATAGAATCAGAAGATATTTGCAAAAATTGTACAAAAAAATAACGTGGCATAATTTTACAAGCCTTGTATTTAAAATTAACCCGAAAATTATACATTTGTCCTCAATGTAACTTTATAAAGGTAAAGACCATGTTCAGCGTTCATACTTGCACTCATTTTGACTTTATTCAGTGTGTTAATCCCTCTTGTAAATATAAATTATAGTTTTAGATCAATCAGGAGCTGTTTGTGGAGAAAAGATGAAAAATATGTTGAAAATTACAGGAAGTAAACAAATTGATGACATCACACTGGGAGACGAAGGTTACGCTTAAGTTACACAAAATAAACTTAATTTTTCGACCCTAAAAACATGTTTCAGCAAAGTAAAAGTGTTTACATGTATTTTTCTTTGACATAAAATCAAATCTGTGACATTAGAGGAGTTTTGGCGCACTGTACAGTTTTGTTTCTTGGTCACGTCCCAGTGTGATGTCATCATTTACAACCAGGATGTGAAATTGAAAAAATAAAAATAAAAAAGGCTAAACTGGGGTTAAATTTGTAAAGATTTTAGCAGAATTTGAAATATATTTATCTTAACTGCATTTTAGTGAAATGAGTCCAACCGGTCAGAGGCACTTTAAAGCAGTGTTTCCCAACCAGGGGTACGGGGACCCCAAGGGGTACTTGAGGAATTACCAGGAGGCACTTGGAATGGTTTCAGGTTTGAAGATGAAATGTAGTTTTATCAGTAAAAAATTGACATTAGTTATAAATGTAGCATCTCTTGGGAGCCTCTTGGACCATGAATACAATTAAAACAATACATACAATAGTAATAACTCACTATATTCAACTAGTAAACCCATTTATTTGCCTGGAACTTATTAACTTATTAAATTAAGGTGTACTCGGAGTATGAAACAAAACTTAGGGGGTACTCGAGACAAAAAAGGCTGGGAAAAACTGCTTTAAAGGACACATATTCAGCTGCAGTGACTTTTTTGAGCTTTAAACCCTGATCTAACAATGTTCGTCATCAAAAACACACCTGAAGTAACATTCAGCTGCATTCACGCTGTTTTGAGGAATGTTTATTAGAAAATCTTCTCCCTCCAAGCGTCAAACACTCTCCCAGCGGAACTCCCTTGTTTCTGGGACATACTTTCAGACCATCTACATCACTTATCTGAGAATCTTTTGCTATTTTAAGTCTTTGAATCAATCTTCAGACTCGCTCTGAGCATTTCTTCCGTCTAAACACGATCACTGCTGCTAGCTTGATAATTGCGTGTAGAATTCTGTTCAAGAACTAATATAGCTAAACACACCATCTACTGGACTGGATGCACTAAGAATGATGAGAAACACTTTAATTATTCAATTTTTTTCACAACATAAGGTGGCAAATTAAAGGTACTCAAGAGCATGTTTAAAGGCTAAAAACAGTACAAAAAATTCATACAATTTTTCCTTTAAATCTTGGTCACTTTTCTGATATGAGTGAAATTATAGCTTGATTGAAACATTTAATGAATCAATTCCCATATTCAAAAGCTTCCTGGAAAACATCAGTTAAGAAATACAGTACGTCCATTAATTTCTCATAGAATTAGCCCGGAAAGCCGTCCACACCAGGAGTATATTTCCAGATTTCTTTGCACTAATAGCCTTTCTCACTTCAGCTTCAATTAATATTGCACTACATTCCTAAAACATCCACCTCTCGCCGGCTCTTCCCCCGTCTCTGTCTTCTCTCGTTTCGTCGGATGTGTATTTGTCGCCGACAGGAGCATTAGAGTGAGTGAGAATGCTTTCAGTGAAACCGCACGTCCCTCTGGATCTCTGCGGCTCAGACTGAAGCTTAAAAGCCCCAAAAAAGTGGCTTGAACTGGGCACGTTTCACACACGAGCCCCGCACCTCCAGCTCGGGTTCACCTCCTATAGAAAACGCTTTTGAGTTTGTGGCTTTATCTCCATAACTCTAAGCCCGGCTGTGATCAAGGACTGTTGCAGAAAATGTTCTTATTGTTCCATAATTGGTACCTTTTTGCTCAAGTTAAAGGAGACTCGCAAATGGACTTTCAAGAGCTTTACACCGCGTTATAATTCTTTTTCCTTCTAATTTTAACCACTTGAAGTTGTGTTCAGAGTGATTCGTGCATTTTTGAGTAATATTTATTCTCCTGCAATCAAGACGACTTTCCCTTTTTTATTTTATTTTTTATGTAATTTAAAAATATTATTAACAGAACAGAAAAACAGTGGCAGACCTGTAGAATTTGGGGGCCCAAGGCAAAGTTATGCACAGGCCCCTCCTCATCAAGTGTGATTTTTAAATCACTTTTCTTCAATTGGGCTTAAAGGGAAGGTTTTTTTGTTTGTTTTTTCCCTGTTTGGTGACAGGTTCATAAATTTGGGGTGCATGATAAATGAATATTGGAAAATGTGCACTAGTTTACATGTTCTAAACAGCTTTAAACAGGGGGGCTTGGGGGTCCTTCCCCAGAAGAATATTTAAATTTGACTAAAATGCAGTTCAGATAAATACATTTCAAAGTTGGCTAAAATACTTTGCAAATGTTATGCCAGTTAGCAATTTTTTGAGGTTTTTAACTTTACTTCCTTGTTGTGAATGATGACATCACGCTGGGAAATTACCAAGCGTCCGATCCTGTACACTGGGCAAAAACTCATCTAATGTCACATTTTTTAATTTAACAAATAGAAATATATGTGGACATCTTTATTTTGTTGAATCAATGTTTAAAGGGTCAAAAAGTAGTTTATTTTGTGTAAATTCTGCATAACCTTTGTCTCCCTTTGTTTACTTCCTGTAACTTTCTACCTAGTTTCCCATTTTTCTCCACAAACAGCTATTCGATTGGTGTAAAACTGTAATTTATATTTACAACAGGTATTAATACAGCAAATAAAGTCAAAATCATACAATGATAAAAACCTGTCACGCGCACTTTAAGAAATCAGTCAATATTTCCTGTTTGTTGGTGCATTTTAACACAAGTCCAGCTGAAATGCATAGTTTTAATTTGTAATTGTATAATATTATATCTTATGTACTCTTCAGCTTTATTAGGACATTATCTAAGACTATTTTTTCTTATTTAAAAGCACACTGCACTACTTTTTTGCGATAACGAGAGAAAATCAACTGTTTCAGAGTCTTCAGAGTGTCTGTGATGATCAGGGAATGTCTTAGTGGGGCCCCTTAAGGCTGGGGCCCAAGGCAATTGTGACCTGATGCCTTAAGGTAAGTCCGCCACTGCAGAACAAGACAATAAACAAAGAACAGAGCACGACCAGAGAGAAAAACACAACAAAAGACCTCCATATACAATTGAGACACACACAGTTCAAAGAAACATCCAAAGTTTGTCCAAAGTTTGTCAAATTAGTCCATTTTAAAATTAGGTCTGAATGTCATTTGTTCTATTTTTCTAATGTCTGTTTTTTATGTTTGTCCAGTCCTTGATCGTTGGTTCGGTTGGTATTGTTCATTTAAACAAAAACATCACGTGTTTCCCTTCACGAAAACGTAGAGAAGTAATTGTAATTGGCAAGAAATCAGGACAGTTTCTAATGGACCAGAAAAGTCCAAAATCTAGTCCTGGTCTCATCCTGGTTTGGTCCTGGTTCAGTTCTGGCTCAGTCCATGAATCGCTGGAGAACTGCTCTGGTCTGGAGTTTTGGGATCAGACACTAAACCCTCGTCTGGAGTCTGCTCTCCTTCTGTCTTTTTCTTTCTCTTTTCTCTCTCTTTTCTCTCTCCTTGTCTCTATTATTCCCTTTCCCCCCTCTCTCTCTTTCTCTGCCTTATCTCTCTCTCTCATCCTCTCCTCTCTTTTTCCCTCTCTCCTTACTTCTCTTCTGTCTCTGTCTCCCTCTCTCTCTCCTCTCTCTTTTCTCCTCTCTTCACTCTCTGTCTCTCCCTGTTTCCCCCTCTCTCTCCTCTCTTCTACCCCCTCTCTCTATGCCCCCCCTCGCTCTCTTCTCTCCTCTCTCTCCTCTCTGCTTCCCTCTCTCATCCTCTCTGCTCTCTTCTCTCCTTTCTTCTCTCTTTTGCCCCCTCTCTCTGTCTCTCTCTTCCATCTCTCTCTCTCTCTCTCTCCCTCCCTCTCTCATCCCCCCTCTGTCTCTCTCTCTGCTCTCTTCTCTCCTTTCTTCGTTCTCTGGCCCCCTCTCTCTGTCTCTCGCTTCTCTCCTCTCTCCCCCCTCGCTCTCTCCTCTCTTCTCTCTTCTCTCCTTTCTTCTCTCGCTCTTGCTCTCTCTCCCTCTCTCTCACCCCTTTCTCCCTCCTCTCTGCCCCCCTCTCTCCTCTTCTCTCTCTGTCTCCTCCCTCTTTATCTTTATAACACCTGCCACTTTAACAATAATATTATAAAAGAGCTCTGTATTTGCACTACTGTCTATCCAACTGTACATTCTGTATATAGTCTTAGTCTATTCTATTCTATTCTATTTTATTTTATTCTTGATCTTATGCACGCCTCTTTTATATATATTTTTGCTAATATTTTATTCATTATTTTATGTTGCATCTTACGCCGAAGCAAGTTCCTGTGTTTGTGAATTTTGATCAATGGCAATAAACCCATTCTGATTCTGATTCTCTCCCTCTCTCTTCTCTTCTCTTCCCCTCTTATGCTCTTTCTCCCTCTCTCTTCTCTCTTCTCTCTCCCTCTCTCACCCTCTCTCTCTTCTCTTTCTTCTCTCTCCCTCTCTTCCTCTCTCTTCTCTCTCCCTCTTATGCTCTTTCTCTCTCTCTTCTCTCTCTTCTCTCTTCTCTCTCACTCTCTCTCTCTTCTCTTTCTTCTCTCTCCCTCTCTCTCTCTTCTCTCTCTTCTCTCTCCCTCTCTCACTCTCTCTCTCTTCTCTTTCTTCTCTCTCTCTCTCTCTCTTCTCTTTCTTCTCTCTCCCTCTCTCACTCTCTCTCTCTTCTCTTTCTTCTCTCTCCCTCTCTTCCTCTCTCTTCTCTCTCCCTCTTATGCTCTTTCTCTCTCTCTCCCTCTCTCTTCTCTCTTCTCTCCTCTCTCACTCTCTCTCTCTCTCTCTCTCTTCTCTCTCTCTCTCTCTCTCTCTCTCTCTCTCTCTTCTCTTCTCTCTCTCTCTCTCTCTTCTCTTTCTTCTCTCTCTCTCTTCTCTCTCTCTCTTCTCTCTCCCTCTTATGCTCTTTCTCTCCCTCTCTCTTCTCTCCCCCTCTCTCACTATTTCTCCCCTTCTCTTCTCTCTCCCTCTCTCTCTTCTCTTTCTTCTCTCTCCCTCTCTCACTCTCTCTCTTCTCTTTCTTCTCTCTCCCTCTCTCTCTCTTCTCTTTCTTCTCTCTCCCTCTCTCACTCTCTCTCTCTTCTCTTTCTTCTCTCTCCCTCTCTTCCTCTCTCTTCTCTCTCCCTCTTATGCTCTTTCTCTCCCTCTCTCTTCTCTCTTCTCTCTCCCTCTCTCTCTACTCTCTCTCTTCTCTTTCTTCTCTCTCCCTCTCTCTCTCTTCTCTTTCTTCTCTCTCCCTCTCTCACTCTCTCTCTCTTTCTCTTCTCTCTCTTCCTCTCTCTCTCTCTCCCTCTTATGCTCTTTCTCTCCCTCTCTCTTCTCTCTTCTCTCCCCCTCTCTCACTATTTCTCCCCTTCTCTTCTCTCTCCCTCTCTCTCTCTTCTCTTTCTTCTCTCTCCCTCTCTCACTCTCTCTCTTCTCTTTCTTCTCTCTCCCTCTCTTCCTCTCTCTTCTCTCCCCCTCTCTCGCTCTTTCTCCCCCTCTCTTCTCTCTTCTCTTCTCTCCTCTTCTCTCTTCTCTTCTCTCCTCTCTCACTCTTTCTCCCCCTCTCTTCTCTTCTCTTCTCTCCCCCTCTCTCACTCTTTCTCCCCCTCTCTTCTCTCTCCATCAGTCAGATCTGGTGGTAAAAGACTAAAGCTGATCCGTCTTACTGTGACAGAGGATTTGACCTGAGCTCCGCAGCACGACTCCACAAAACATTATCCTGCTTTCCTCACACCATTGTCCTTCAGAGTCCACCTCGCAGACAAACCAGGGGCGCCGCGCAGCTGAACTTTCACCTCTGAAGGTAAAACGATGGAAGTCTGTTTTGTACACCAGTAAACGATCAGAGACTAACTTTAAAAAGTGCTCAGAAGCTTCAGTCCTGGTTCATCTGGACTAGAACCAGAGTTTGAGCCAGGATCTCGGTCAGGACAGGACCACTTAAAGTCCAGACAGTTTAGACGACACATTTGACTAAAACGTAGTGAACATGATTATATTTAAGGTTTGACTAAACATTTTGCCCATTTATCCCCAGTTTGACTGTGTTTGTAATGTTTAAATTTTGTTTCCATGGTTGGACATGGACAGCAAATATTACACAGGTGGATGTAATTCTTCAGCTGTTACCATTGTTACCATTTTGAAAATAAGGGCCAAAACACATATAAATGACATAATAGTTATGATTTTACAAATAATAATACCCAATAACAACCTTATTTTGTTGAATGACATTTTAAAGTATCAAAAAGTTTGTCTGTTAATGGTATTTGTATTTTTCACGGCTCGTCTCTTTTTGATGACATCACAGAGGGATTCTGATTTAGAACTCAAGCTCTTCCTGTTATTTTAAACTTTATTTTTCTACATTTCTTCACAAACTGCAGCTTCACAGACGTAAAACTACAGTAAATAATTGCCACAGGTGCCCTCCCATCAAACTAAGACATAATTAGAACATTTTAAGAACCTTCATTTGGACTTTAAGGGCAATTTTGACATGAAAGTTGTTCTGTATCTTACAAAAAAATTTGTGCAAAATGGTTCAACAATAAATTGCTGAAGAAAAAACATCATCTTTTGACTAAACGGAAGATTAGGTTGGCTATTTTTGTTTTAGTGTAGTTTTAGTTGACAAAATGACATAGAATTAAGACGACTAAATCAGAAATAGTAGTATTATTTTTTTCTTTTCTTTTGTTTTTAGTTTTTTTTAGTTAGTTTATTTTTCTTCGGTCCATAGAAATACAAAACAAAACAAACAAAAAAAGCAGATGAATAAAGAAAGAAAACATTTTACAGACTGAAAGGATTTAGACTGAAGTTTAACACTTATTTTGCCAAACCCTAATAACTTAAAGTATGTCGTGCCAGACAGCGACAGATGAACATAATAGAAATCTATAAACACAGGCACAAATAACACTTTTATATACGTAAATATGTATAATACAAACAGACAAAAACAGTTACTGAGCTGCACAAACGCACTCACACACTCATTCTTTCGATTTCTTTATATTTTTTTATTACATTGGATCTAAATTTTGTTTTAAAAGTGTAAATACTTATAGAGTCTTTTCATGTTTCCTCCAAATTGTTCCATAAATTAACTCCTCTTACAGAAATACATCTATTTTTTACGTTAGTCCTGACATTTCCTTTCTGAAAGAGACTCGATCCTCTGAGGTTGTACCCGGTCTCTCTTGGTTTGAACTTCTCTTGGAGACAGTGAGGGAGCAAATGGTTATGTGCCTTATACATCACAATTGCAGAATTAAGATCAACAAGATCATGCAATTTTTAGGTTTTTAAGGTTTTTATTTTTTTAATCTATGATAAACTGTATGTCATTGTGTCATGGCTCATGTAAAGATCTGTTCCTTGGACGTTAAGTTTGTTTGTGCTCTGGTTTGAGGCTCTGAGATTCATTTGTGTCTCGTTATTATCCAACAATCAAAACTTTTAGTAAAAGAAAATATCTAAAATATCAGCTTTTAGTCATGTTTGGCCTGGCCTTTGTCCCTCAGACCGGTTCACTCTGGTCTCCTGCCCTTTGCTACAGCAGCTGACGTCATCCAAACATAACACAGGTTTTTTAACTAAATACAATCGAAATCGCACCTGCATAATACTTCTGAATCATGAGGCCGATCTCAGCAATTCACAAAAAGACTTTGTTTGTGTTGCTGTGAGTCGTGGCTAAAGACAGATTAAAGAGGAAACTACCTCGAGTTTGTCCTCAGCTTTTCTTTCATGTATTTCCCTTCTCTGCAAAGCCTCCACACCGTCTCTTTATGTAATGCGCTGAATTTGGATCATTTTAGACGCATTATGCACCAGAAATATAATGTTTTGGGTTGTGACTCGAGTAACGTGCGTCGATAAACAGGAAACAGCTGATGCTAAAGTGTGCTAGCTTTGTTTTGATCAATCTGTCAGATCAACAAATAAAGTTATTGCCACTGGAAACACTCAGTCACCAAGTCTGCGCGGTGACCATGGATGTATTAAATGAACTGGATAAGACACGCCCCCTCTGTCCGTGTCCCAGATTGATTAGTGGTCGTGTGAGGTATTGCAGCCTCTTGGAACCAGCCTTTTTCTAGAATTGCACATTATAATTGCAGACAGTACTGAATTATTATCGGTATTTAAATAAAATAGAAGGCAAAGTTCTTTTCTACCGTTTCTAAAATCACAGAAATTACCGTTTTTATATAAAATAACGTAACAGTAAACATGTGCGAGTCACGTGAACGAGCGTCGGACGATACAAACAGAAGCTCGTGGAAAAGGCTCGACTAGAGACACCTGTAAGTTGTATTTTATTTCATTTCAAACACTTTCACGTGTGTCTAACATGAAGAACACAATTACAATCACACAAGCTAACGCTAACACAAAGACCTGCAGCTGCTGGTCGTTCACGTCGCTCAAAGCATCATGGGGGATTGTCGTCACGTGGCGCCCTAAAGCAAAGATGGCAGCCTCCGTATCAGGAAGTAACGCCGAAGTAAGACATTTTTTTGGGGTCATGCACCAATGAGCTCACTCCATAGGGATAAACAGGGCGCCATTTTGGATTCTTCTTCCAGGTTTTATTATAGTTCTATGGTGGTGACCAAGTATTTGCTTGATTTACTCTAATTGTGTATTTATCTGTTTTTTGCCCATTCTTCCTCACCTGAGCCTGCGTTCTCTCTGGTCCAATCATCTCGCTCAAAAGTGTTCTGGGGCCTGAAGCTGCATGATTTCGGCTCGTGGGAATCTTGAGTCGTAGCTCAAAATTGTAGCTGGTAGATCTCAGAGTGTGACGGGGACAAAGACCAAACGTAGAACTGTTGTACGACCAAAGACGAGCTACAATTAATACCAAACAGTTTGATATTTTGGAATTTTAGTCTCAGAGTGAGCCTTCTGTCGCTGCGTCTATGATCAATCTTTGTCAAAAATGCAAACACAAGCTCCGCAAACGGAACCTTATCTTCTTATTTCTCTTTCATTCAGCAACTTTTACAAACACGAAAACACCGCTAGCATCTGAGCATAGAGTCTGAGCCTGATATTCACTCAGATAAACATTTGTCGTAGCTACAGTAGATCGTGTGATTCATCGCCTAATGTGAATGCGTTCTGTTTTGACAACTTTTAATTCATCACGTCTTGCAGTGTGACATCCATAAATCTTACAAGATGAAAAAAATCATACAGTGGACACCCGGTTTAACACAAGCCGGTGCACTCTTCAGAACAGAATAAATACAGGGCGGTACGGATGACTTTGCTCAGTGGAAACAGGACCGTGCCGCTCGTATTCACCTTATTCCTGAAGTTGTCGTACGCGCCGCCGTCTTGTTTCCGTTGTAGTTCACACGGAGCAGACGAGCTCAACAGAAAATAAGTTCTACTCGACTAAAAAGCCGTTGACCAGGAAATCGTTGCGTTGTGACTTGTTGTTGCTCGTGTTCATTAAACATTTTACACAAATCAATCTACTTTATGTAATGTTTTAGCGGCGAGACTTTTCCCTCGTTCGTCATTAGCTTTAACGGAGTTCTCGTCAAACGGAAGTGCGTTTACAAAAATGCGAATCTGTGGCAAAAAGAGGCAAAAGTGGGCGGGGCAGAATAAGGTGAAATGATACGGCCCTATAAAAATGTATGTCACAGTCATGATAATTACTCTACATTTGATTTTTCTTTGCTTAAGTCAGCAAAAATATGGCTTTGGACAAAACTATAATGAAATATGTTTATAGTTATTGAAATATGTTATAGTTTAGTTGACAAAATGAAAACTGCCAATTGGCAAAATTAGCCTATTTGTGCATAAGTGAAGTAGCAGCAAACATTTATAACAGGTTGTATGGTTTCTCTGCCGTCTCATTTCGTCTCGTTTGCCTGCCGTCTCATTTCTTCGCTCCTGTCGTCGTCCTCGAACAGCTTTATCTGTATCTGTGTCTGAGGGTTTGTGAAGGTCCCGGATAAACCTGGATTTGAGACGATCTAAAAGGGCTGTTTGTTTTAGCGCCGCTCTAATCTGGCTTTAGTCCGGTTCAAATCCTCCTCCAGGTCCTTCCTTTAATCAGATCATCCCTCTCAGATCCAGAACTATCAGACGCACTGAGATTACAACAACCTCAGGGTCCTGTTTGCATTTCTGTCCACTTACTGTCCACAGGAGAGTAATGGTACTTAAGAGTGTTATTTCTAAAGTACAAGTTCTAAAAAGTATTCGTGGAAACTTCTCAAGTAAGAGTGACTGTCTGAAGATTAAGTTAATTCAATTGGAAGGACAACATTAAAGGTGCTGTACCTGATTTTTTTGAAACATGAAAAACAGAATGTCACATGTATCGCTCACGTTCCTAATGCAGTCCAAACATAATTAATATTCACCTCCATGAGTTTAGAAGCCTCTGAGCCTAGTCCCAGGTAAAGCTAACAAACTTAGCATGCTAACGACGCACTTCCTGCTTCTCGTAGAACAAAACTCTATAAATAGATGGGGAGAAAGTGCTGTGGTTTCATTTTCATAGATGCTTTTACAACATATCTGTGCTGGAGCAACAGAGTTTATTGTATTACATGCAAAAAAAATCAAGCACATGAACTACTTCTGTTTGTCATGTTTAAAAAGGAGGTACAGCGCCTTCAAATACAATACAAAATGTGGTATTTTCAAGAATGATCTACATATAATACATATGATTCAAACATATAACTTAAGCAGTGGTAAAAGTAAACAGCCCAAAAGTGTCTCTGAAAAGTACAATTTGTTCAAAAAGTTACTCAAACAAATTTATCTGAGAACTATCTAAAGCACTTCCACTCTGAGCTCTGATAAAAGTGTAGAAATTCTACATTTTTATCCGTCTGGAAAGGCTCAACGTCATGACAAATATTTTAATCTGATTGGTTAAAGTGTCACAGCAGAACAGGCCGAGAAATCAAACATTTGTTAAATCCAATTGAGACATTTTTCTTCCCCACAAATGCACAAAGCCTCTGTGTCTGTCTGTAAAAAACATGATATTTCACATTTCAGTACCACTTTATAATAACTGCACTTATTCATGACTTATTAAAGCATGAACAAAGACTTAATTCATCATCAACAAATAGCTTATTAAGAATGATTCAGGCTTAGTAACTATTTAACAAATATTCTAAGCCTAATTTCTAACCCTAACCCTAACCTTAACCTTAATTAAATAGTTTCTAATCCTGAATCATGTTTAATAAACTATATATTTATTATTTATTAAGTCTTTGTTAATTCTTTAGTAAGGAAAAATAAGATGTAGTTATTATAAAGTGGTACCCACATTTCTGCTAAAATAGGTTAAAAATCCTTTCAACTGACCACTATCACGTCTTTGGTGCTGAATAATAACCACTTTTTAAAGCTGTTGTGAACAAATTCTTTCACTTTTGTTTCTTTCTGCTGAAATAGAAGATGCTGAACTTTGTGCCAGTATTTCTTTCATCTGGACAGGCAGCACTTACAGAGACACGAACCACAAACCAGGTCAAAACATCTGCGATCTCAGAGTCAAACAGTGACTACCAGGATACAATTAAACTCTGCCTCAGCTCAGTTTTACACTATCGACAGAACGTGTTGAACTGCTGAATAAACGCACGACAAATCAACGCAACTGCAGTCCAAGCGACAACATCTCTGGACGAGCAGGTCGCGCACCCTCCGCTCGAGCAGTCACCCACGGCTTCGGTGCGTCGCTCGTTTTCCTCTTTCCGCCGCCGTTTCTCCAGAGCCGAGCAGGACGGGCTGAAGGCGGAGGCTGGAGGGGGTTTCAGCAGGTTGCATCAGCTCGCAGTATCAGGGTTTTCAAAGGCGGCGGAGGAGACGGGGAGCATGTGTTTTCTTGTAGGAGTGAGTGTTCGACTGGACGGGGAAGTGCTGACCTCAGACGCTCTGCAGGTTAAACAGAAACTCTCCGACATTCAAATATATATGAAGAGAGCGAACAGGTCAGAGCCGCTCGAGTCTGGACAGAGAAATCTATATTTTAGCAGCAAGTTTTACTTCAGCAATCTATATGTTTGCAGACATTCTGGTGATATGAGTTTAGACTTTGTTTTGACTTGGTTTAAAGTAGAACTAAGTAACATTTTGACCTTATTAAATGTCTTTGTAAGTCTGTGCAGTGGTTGTAAATGTATTTTCGGAGTGTTTGAAGCTCCTGTTGTCGCCCCCTGCTGCACGGAAAACTATCGACCCAAAGACAACTCTAATGAGAAAAATTTGCTCTTTTTTATATTTGGCAACGTGAAATGTTTTTGTATGTGATTGTTCGTCCTTATTTCAATAAAAAGGAAAGAAAAAACACTGGTAAAAAAGCTTTTGGTGTCTTTTAATGGCAGTGTATTTTCACAAGAGACCTGCAGGGGGAGCTCTGTCGCTGAAGTTACTTAGTTCTGCTGTTTATTCTTGTTTATTCTTAATTAATCTTAGTTCTGGTACAGGTTTTGGGTTCGATCTAGTCCTGGCACAAATCAGGTTTATTTATGGTTTAGTCTTTGTTGATGCAGAAAAGCTGAAAGACGACAAAATGGGACAAACTTAGAGGTGATAGATCAACAGATGTGGGTAAGACTTCACCTGGTCAGCCAGATGAATTCTCGTTTGTTTGTGAATTCAAACTCTTAAGAATGAACCACCAGAGTCAGAGCAAAAAGTGTCTAAACGAACCAAAACAAACATGTAAACGCTGACAGACGAACTGAAACCATATGACTGGTGCCGATCCCAAACTAATAATGAGAAAGAGAAACATTTGGGGATTTTTATTTTGGATATTTCTGTCAAATAAATCTCCCATAAAGTTAAAGTTATGCAGCCTACTATTCACCTTATTCTTCCCCGCCCACTTTTGCCTTTTTTTGCCACAGATACGCACTTTTGTTGTAAACGCACTTCCGTTTGACGAGAACTCCGTTAAAGCTAATGATGAACGAGGGACAAGTCTCACCGCTAAAATGTTACATAAAGTAGATTGATTTGTGTAAAATGTTTAATGAACACGAGCAACAACAAGTCACAACGCAACGATTTCCTGGTCAGTCTGAAAACGTCTTTTTAGTCCATGTAGAACTTATTTTCTGTTGAGCTCGTCTGCTCCATGTGAACTACAACGGAAACAAGACGGCGGCGCGTACGGCAACTTCTGGAATAAGGTGAATAGGGCTGTTACTAACAATTATTTTAATAGTCAACTAGTCAGCGATAATTTTTTGATTAATCAACAAGTCAAACGATGATTTCTATTGTATATTTAAAACAATGTAATTCATTATCAGCCAAATAAAGGTTGAAATAATGTGGCTGAAGACTAAAGACTAAAGTATGTCATTGATAAAAATCAGCAATAATCTATTATTTTTTGACATTTTGATGTGTTAAAGTCACTGTCTTTGTTATAAACGGTCTATTGACATGTGTTTTAGAGACTTTATAGTCCAGTAAACGATTAGTCAGTTATGCATTTTCCTTGATTTGTTGATTAATCGTTACAGCCCTACAGCCTATAGGCCCTTGCCCACAATCTGAGATTAAGACGTCGTCAAATTCTAGAACATGAACACAACCGATTAAAACAGTTGTCGTATTTTGAGAATCTGGACTATTCGGGCTCTAAAACACAGAGTAAACAACCTTTTATATCAAAGACAGTGGCATTATTGAATCAAAATGTTAAAAAAGAATAAACAATGTCCGTTTTTTCAATACTATGCTTTATTTTTGCCATATTTTTTTATCTAGAAGCCTTTATCTAGCACCACATTTCAACCTTTATTTGGCTAAAATCTATTCAAAAGTCTCAACATTCAACACAATTCATCGTTTAATCGACTGCTAACGTAACCATTAGTGTCTGTAATAAAGTAACTTGTGTGTTTATCTTTCAGTTGCCGCTTCTGAAAGTCCATTGATTTTCAGTGTCGTGCGGATCAAGTGTCCGGCGCCCCCTGTGGGTCAAACACCACAGCGACCCGATGGCCTCCTGCATTATAGATGTGCGTCTGAGGCTCTTCATGTTTACACCGGAATTAAAAGCCTCCGCTCTCACTCTCTGCAGACGAGACAGAAAAGACGAGGGACGAGGGAGATCCACTCCTCTGCAGTGGAGGGCCTGGGAATTCAGGGGCCCAGGGCAAAATGAAGTCCAGGCCCCTCTTCATCAACTCCTCTGTCGTGTCTCGTGGAATTGTTCTTGGAAGGAAGCTGTTGTTTTTGTTTAGTTTTTTACACATGGTGGTTCAGGTTCATACATTTGGGGTGGCAAGTGAACTATTGGGAAATTCAAATTCATATGTGCAGTTTATATGTTCTAAACAGCTTTAAACAGGGGGTTTGGGGGTCCTTCCCCAGAAAAATATTTAAAGTCTATATGACAAGTCAGACGTCACATTTCACTAAAACGTAGTGAACATGATTATATTTAAGATTTTACTAAACATTTTTCCTGTTTATCCCCAGTTTTTGTAAAGTTTATAATGTCACTTCCTGGTTGAACATAAGCAGCAAATATGACATAGTTAGAGGTAATTCAAAAGCTGTTACCTATCAACCATTTTGAAAACAAGGGTCAAAATAACTTTAAATTACACAATAGTTATGATTTGACAAATTACAATCCCTTATAACATCTTTATTTTGTTAAATGACTGCTTAAACTGTCAGAAAAATTAGTGTTAACTAACTTTTTGATGACATCACAGAGGGATTCCATTTTAGAACACAGCACTACTTCCTGTCATTTTAAACTTTTATTTTTCAAAATTTCTTCACAAACTGCAACTTCACAGATGTAGAACTATGATAAATATTTAACACAGGTGCCCTTCCACCAAACTAAGTGTTAAAGAAAAATCTGAACCTGTCATATAGACTTTAAGAAATCAGACCACGTTTCCCGTTTGTTGGTGCGTTTTAACACATGTTTAGCTGACAACTATGCGTTTTTCACATTGTTATTAACTTGTGAGTTTCTTCTAATAAGACAATTGTAAATAGCAAAGGCAAGGCAAGTTTATTTAGAACACAATTTGTACACAAGGCAATTCAAAGTGCTTTACATAACAGGAAAAATTGCATAAATCACAAAAATTAGCTATAAGCTCATTTCCGTGACATGTTTGAGCGGAGGTCAGAGGTCAGATGTTGTTCGTGGTCAGTTTGACAGATCTATCACACTGACCACTGCCCCCTGGTGGTCTCTGGAGAAGTGAGTCCCATGTGTGAGGCAAAGTGAAAGCCCCTCATCTCTGTTGATGGTCCGTGTGCCCTTCCTGGTTTCAACAGCTTCTCGTATCCATCTTTTGTTCTTTAGTTCCTACTATTTTTGCGCTGTCCCAGTCCATGATGTGCTTTTCTCTTTTGCACTGGTCAGATATTGCAGATTTGACATTTTCCTGTGTTGCCTTTTCTTTTTCTGATCTTGTCGTCCTTGTGTTTCCTTCTCACACTCTTTTTGGTTTTCCTTTTCCTCGTGTTGAATGTTCTCCCAGCCTCCCCGAGATTAGGCCAAATTAATAAATAATTTGACAATCCCAGAGCGTTTTCTTTGTCTTTTTCTTGTTTAAAAGTTGAAGAGAGTGAGAGAGATGAGAGAGAGATCGGGGGCGTCTTATTGGGGGCCCCTTCAGTTTGGGGGCCCCAGACAATTGCAGCCTGTTGCCTAATGCTAAGTCCGCCACTGCTTATATGTTGTTTTTTAAAGGCAGATGCTGATATGAATTTAGTAAAATCTGCTGATATTCCTGGACTGTATGTAAAGCCTTTTCAAATAATTTCCTCTAAATTATGAAACTGACTCACGCTGCCCTGTTTTTACCACAAATAGCGGCGTATTCTTGTTTTGTGCTGTTCCCTCTTTGCACTTAAGCGTCGACCTCTTATGACGAGTGCCTGCTTTTCCAAAAACATCTGACTAAATGAGCCCCAATTTAAACTGAAGCTGTTTCTGAACTCTGTGGAGCACAAACAAAATGTCCGGACTCTTTTAGAAGCTGAGACGCTGCAGTTTTGGTGCCTGATTTACTCTAATTGTGTAAAAGTGTGAACAAACTCTGCATGCTCTCCGCCTAGATTGTCTTTGTTAAGTATATGAAGGTAAAGCTGGAGTCTGGAGGATGGATTTGTTGGATTTTGACAATTTATGTTTAAAAGCTGAAGCTAATTTCACTAAAAATGAGGTTTAGGGACTTGCAATAAAGTAAAAAAGTCCAGGCAGAATCCATAAAAAAGTCTTATAGGCCTACATAATATATATTGTTTTTGATTTTAGGCTATTTTTATTTGTGTTGGTTGGTTCGATCCTGATTCATCCCAGAATGATTGATTTGACTGAAAATAAGAGGGTTACAGCTTTGTTTTTTATATTTAACCAGATATTTTTTCTTTTATCAGATGCTGGACAAGAAGAAATAAATTAAGAAAAAAATACAACAATGTCATGGTAAGAAAGGACAAAGGGTCAAAAAGTCAAATGTATGTTTATAGCACATTTATAAACAGACACACTGCCCCAAAATGCTGCACCAGTTCAATAACACAAGACGGAGAAAACGATTTAATACTGAAAAGTTTAAAGTAAAATCATAATGCAGGTGTAATTAAAATGTCGCTCATCTTAAAAGCCAGTGCCAAGAAATGAGTTTTTAGCAACGATTTGAAACTCTGAACAGAAGTAGCGGCTCTTATGTTCCATAGTTTAGGACCAGCAGCAGAAAAAGCTCTGTCTCCTCTAGATTTGAGTCCAGTCCTGGGACGGTCCAGGAGCAGCCGACCTCAGAGCTCGGCCCGGAGTGAGCAGAACCAGCATCTCAGACAAATAAGAAGGTGCTAGACTGTTTAGAGACTCATAAACAAACAGTAAGATCTTAAACTGGATCCTGAAGACGACCGGTCACAGTGGAGTCAGTTTTCTCTCTCAACATCTCGACTTTCACGTGGAAACTTACTTGTCCAATCTGCTCCTAAAGATGTTTTATTCTTCCATTGAATCCACTTCATCCATAGATTTCTCTGGGACATTGTAACTTCAAAGGACATTTTCTTAAAATGCATTTTTGTCCCTCGAGACATAAAGATCAGCCTTAAAGTAGATCCTACACAAACTGTACAATCTGGACTCAACAGGATTTTGATGAAACGAACAGAAGGATTTGTTGAAATCTGATTCTAAAACTGATTTATTGAAGTTTTAGGTCAAAAAAATGAGGTGAAATTTGAATTTTTAGGAAGATTTTCAGTCAAATCTAGTTTACTTGAAATCTAAATACAAAATCCATAATGTACAAAATTAACCAACAAATTCAAACCTGGCTCTGTCCATTTTTCAGATTTAAATGTCCCAAATATGTGTATTTTTAACATTTTCACACATAAAATGCCTTATTTCTATATGAAAACATGACATGATGAAAAACTTGTAATACATTGTTTTGTTACATTTATGTGAGCAAACTACAGGAGAAGTTTCAAATTGATATCTTTAAATTTAAGATTTTTTCCTATTCACCTGCAGCGTCTCACCTTAATTGCAAAAAAAAAAAGCTCTCACAAACAGTGTATGACGATTCAAACACTGATTTAGCCAAGAGTTTTACATCAGATGCCCTCCCTGATGCAGCGACATTTCTCTAGGCCTGGGACCGACACAAACGACCATAAACGACTCTCCTCCAGTTTAGGTGTTGATGCTTCTTTTGCGTCGTCTAAATCCTGCAGAGTTGATGACAGAGCAGCGACCTGACGGGACAGAGGGGGGAGGAGGGGGGAGGAGGCAGGGGGGAGGAGGCAGGGGGGACAGGGGGGTAAAACGAGGAGGCAGCGGTTCAGGATCTGTCCACTTCACTTCAGACTCCTCAGACGCTCGTCATTGATCTGGAGCGGCGCCCGACGAGGTAAAAACACTTTCACTTTCACCTGGGGTTTTATTATTTCTTCTGATTGCAAAATAAGATTAAAAATGATTGAGGCTGTTTTTAAGGACACGGTGTAACTTTTCCGCTGGGGTTGAACTCATTTGAAATACCATTTATCAAGAAGGCTACACTCTACAGACCCTTTAAAATGTGACGTCATCAAAGTCCAGAACGGAGGCGACTGTAAATGTTTCAATGATTGTCTCACATTAGATCTAATTCTACTGGTTTGAAGTGTTTGTGTTGGAAAAAAAACACATTTGAATTTCCAGAGTAGAAATGTGGAGTTAGTTTGCTTTTCTATAACAAACAATGGACAATATACAATTTTCTAGCCTTCATATTGTATTTTAGCTTCAAAAGAATCTAATTTATGGTATAGTATCTAATATATCTCTAGATTAAATGAAAAATTATCGCTGGCTCAACATTTCTGTGAGTATTTTTCCAGTAAAACCCATAAATCTGGATTGTTCCTTCATCAAAAATGCGTTTATCATAAAAAAAATTAGTTTATCATAATTTCCTGAAACATAATGTAAAATACAATAATAAATGTGTTTAAAGCAGCTCTGAGTCACTCACATGTGTCTGAGGCTTTTACTTTTACAAAATCATCTACATTTTTCATATTTTGTGATATTCTGACGTTAATCCCAGTTTCTCTGTGAAATCACATCATGTTGCACTTCACTTTTGCCTCTGTTCTGAATTTTGTTTCTGTTCACAAACTTTTAAAGGGTCTATATATGTTCTTTGACCATGAATAGTCTCATTAATGTGTCTCAAAATGTGAAAAAAGACTAAAGTTGTGGGGATTTCATACACTTTACATGTAAATATTCTCCATCTAGAAACCTTCAGTCGCCACATTTCAACCTTTATTTGGTGGAAAATGTTTTTATTTTTACACACAGTGGAAATTTGACTAGTAAATTTGACTTAAATAATCGTTAGCTGCAGCTCTACAGTCTTCCTCTGACACGATCATTAAGGCTAAAGCTGCTCAGCTGAAAAAGTCATACACAAATCAACTGTGTGGAAATGAAGGGCATCACAGACAAAGCACGTTTAATTGTGCCACAATTCAATTCAAAGTGTTTTACAGAGCAAGAAATGATGCATAAAAAAACACAAACGTTATAAAAAGTATTTAAGAATGTCAGAGGGCAGAAGAGATTTGAACATTGCCAGAGCAGAGGCCTAAAAACATAAAAATAAAGAACGAAAACTGAAAATCCCAGGTCAAGTACCAGATCAGGAGTCTTATTTGTAAAGCATGCGTACGTAAAAATGTTGCGTATATGACTTTCAACGTCTATCAAAAGAAAACTTGACGAGGAAATGAGCCGTTCTGTCCAAAAACTCTGAACTTTGTGCGTCGAGGCTTTTAGAGACGAGGGAGAAGGCGATAAGAGCCCAGAGCGACGAGACCTGAGCGAGTTAGAGGGCGATTGTGGAGGCTTGTGTTTAGTTTAGGGGCCAGATTATGACTTTGATTTTATCACGATTCATGTTCACTTTGTATTTTTCTATTGCCTTTAATAGAGCTGCACCATTTAGGAAAAATATTGTATCTAACTGTGATTTTTCTGACCAGTGCCATTGTGATTAGATTTGTGATTCATGTTTTAATAATAAGATTCAGTTCAAATTCACATTAATTTGTTGCTTTTAGTTGCGTCTTTGCCAGTTTTTGTTGTGTTTTTGTCGCTTTTGGTCACAATTTTGTCACATTCAGTTGTGTTTGTTATATTTAGTCGCGTCTTTGTCACTTTCAGTCACGTTTTTGTCACTTTTAGTCACGTTTTGGACACTTTTAGTTGCGTTTTATGTCACGTTCAGTTGTGTTTATCATATTTAAACGTCATTTTTCGACGCCTTTTTGTGTTTTTGTGCATTGAGTCATGTTTGTTGTTTGTTGGTGTGTTTTTGTTGCTTTTAAATGCATTTTTATCGCTTTTGATTGCACTTTTGTCACTTGTTTCACTTGTTTGTTTGTACAAATTCAAACTACAGTGTTAGTTTTTATTCAAATCAAAACAAGAAATTTTGTTGTTTGTGGAAGAAATTACTGCACCTCAAAAACTGCAGTCTTTGTGATTTGCTAAGTGCATCAATTAAAATTGTGATTTTGTGTGGATTTGGTTTAATTGTGCAGCTCTGGTCTTTCAGAGGTAAATAAAGTCATCTGCTCAGAGGCTTCAGAGGCTAAACAACAGGAGAAAAAGTGTGTTTGAACAGACAGCTGCATTAAAGACACAAACAGTCAATCACAATACGACGATTTCACAAAAAAAGCAGATTGATTTTATCATCATTTCGCCCAGACCTAGTCCTTACGTTCTTTTTTAGTAAGAATTCCACGTTAAATTTTATAAATGAGACCTCAGATCTGTGGAGAGACGAGCCGCTCGCAGAATGTAAAGGTTTTTGTAATAAAAGCAGAAATTCAAATACAAGACGAGTCGAATGCCATACTGCGGAACATTCCAACCATAATCACACAGAGGCATCGATTTAGAGAATAATGATATTATTCAGTGATGTGTTTTAGTAAAATCTGCATCTTATTTATGTTGTTTTGTAATTCTATCCCAGTAATCACAACAACATGACATGCTGCTGCACAATTAACTTTCAGCACGCAGTATTGCCAGTTTGATGAATCTATTATAGAAAGGACTGAAGTAATTTTCTGTGTTGTAGATGCACTGTGGCTGTGCGCCCCCTGTAGGTCACCTGTCGTCACCGCTCTGGAGCCGAGGTGAGTTTATCAGCCGAGTGTGAAATCAAATCAAATGTACTGTTTTTCCACAGAACGACAAATACGACAGAACGAAAATAAATATTTATACTTATAATAAAAACCTTTAAATGGGTCCATTATGATGTTACGGAAATGTTTCCTCTGAGGGAATGCCCTCTAAAGGACCTCTGTTTAGGAAGCAGTCCATTCATTTCAATGTTGAAGAGCCGCTCTGTCCAACAAGAGCAAACCAAATACTATTTTGTACCAAATACAGACACAGACATGAAGGATAAAGTGGTCCAAAGACGCCTCAAATCTGCACAAATATTCCAGAATGCTAACGGTAGCTGCGTGCTAAATGCTATCACGATGTTAGCACCGCCTGATGTATTTTAACATCTACAGAACGGAACAATCCATTTACTTTTTTGAACTAACCAGGTCAACAACCTCTATTGAGAGTCTGTTGATAATTTGCCACAAAACGTCTTTTAAAAAATCGTTTTATTCATTTTATTTTTAGTTCTAAACATGAGATGTCAAACTGAAGACACTCAAGAGCAGTTTTAAAGGCTAAAACTAATGTGAACAATATGTAATGTTGATAATTTGCCACAAAACGTCTTTTAAAAAAGTGTTTCCCATTGAATCTGTGGACAGGTTTCACGCCTGTCAGAGCACACGATTGGCCTCTCTAAATGTTTACCCCTGAACAGCTATTTATGCTGCTGTTTATAACCATTGCATGATAGAGACAATGCCTTTGTGGAGGTCTGCTGTGCCTAAACAGTGCAGCCTAATAGTACTTAGGCTACTGTAGAGTAATATTGTATTTTACTTTTGTTTTTGTTTTTAGGGCTTGTTGACTAAAAGAGCAATATTTATTTCATGTTTATATAATCTTTTCTTTCTATATTTATTCAGAATTTTATCTAAACAACATAACTTGGATTAATGAATATTTACTGCAAAAAAAAAAAAAGGTGCATCGTACAATGCCTTGGCGGTGTTCTATCAGGCTGTGCACAAATATTTGAGCTAAAATCTCCAAGTGAAGCTGCATTTACCCCACAGAGAGTTTATGCGCCGCGTGATAAACGACTATTCTACACACGGCATCATTTAGAAACAGCGGGAGCCCGGGCCGCTCACAGACAACAATGTGTTTCCAAAAATAAAACCTGTTACAGTCACAAAACAATATGGGAATTTTCACACCGAGGGACTCTGAACCAGCCATATTATTGTTATTATTATTATTATTACAGCAGCAGCGCCTCGTTTCAGACCAGATCTAGATTGGAGTTTGTTTACAGCAAACCTGCAGAATAATTTAATCTAAAGGAGACACATACATCACAGAGCAGAGAAGATGAGAAGAGCAATATCAGAGGAAACTAGAGCTGCAAGAAGGGTTTAAACACAGAAAACAGTTGTAAAGATTGGTCGGTTTGAACTCTGAGTCAAATATATTAACTATTAAACGCATTTTTTATTTATTTTGAACCTTTTGTGTGAGTTTTACTGATGTAGTTTTAGTGGGAGTGGGAGTTTTTCAGCAACTGTGCCAAGTGAATTTAGCCTCATTTAAACTGCATCATTCTTTAGTGCGCCCTCTGCAGGTAAAGTGGATCCTGACAGGTTCAAGCGAAAAGGATGGAAGAATGGGTCAAATGCAGAGGAGTATTATCTGGAGAGGCTCTCAGGGACAACAGTCGGCGAGAGGTGGAACAGAACAAACGTCAAACTTTTATTAAATCAAACTGAGAGAAGCGCAGACATATCCGCTCAGTTGCAGCTGTTCACGCTGACACAGGTTTAAGTAAATCCATCAACGTCGCCTTCTTTGTTTTGGTTAATTTGGGCACCTTTAGCTCCGCCCCGAACCACAAAACTGCTCTGTGATTGGTCCAAGCTCCAGGGCTGGTGGTTCAGACCAATCACAACAGATGAATTCCCTGATGAGATGAATGCACAGGAGCCTCAGGAGAATTCATCTTGTTGGCCAGATTATGTTTTTGTCGTCCTTTAGTTGAATCATTATTAGAACCACCACATCCATGGTTTAATGTGATTTTAGATGAATAAGTAGATATGAAGAGAAAATGCTGATTTCTCACCAAATGTTGACTTGATCTTGTGAAAAATATGCTGACTTATGTGTTGAACAATCAGCTGTTTCCTGTTTATCGACACACGGTGCTCGCTTTGTCAAAACCCAAAATATGATATTTCCAGTTCATAATGTGTCTAACATTATACAGAAAAAGTTGAGGATAAAGTGGAGGCAGTTCCCTTCTTTAGCCACGTTTCGCCTCTCAACTCAAAAATATGAAATGTCTTTTTGTGAATTGCTGAAATCAGCCTCATAAAGAAAGTACACTTTTGATTTTGTTTATTAGAAAACATTTTCTATGTTTGGGATGCTAACATAGAAACGCTCCAAAGTGAACCAGTCTGGGGCAGCAGGGCCAGCCGAAATGTGGCTTGTAAGAACAGTTTGAGAATCTCAGCAGCACAGGATCAGTCAAAGAGCAGCTCTTTTAAAAGCTCCACTGAGTTTCAAACGATGATTTCATTGCTCTTTTCCCTCTCTTTCTCTCGTCTCACAGCCGTCTTGTTCCCGGACTGGGCCTACAAACCCTGGTGGTCGCCCGGCTCGCGGCAGGTGCAGCTCTGGCACTTCCTGCTCGAGCTTTTGGGGCGGGGCGAGGGCGGGGCTATCGGCTGGAGCGACCAATGGGGAGAGTTCGTCATCAGAGACCCCGAGCGACTGGCTCAGCTGTGGGGAGAGAGGAAGGGCAAGCCCCACATGAACTACGACAAACTCAGCAGAGCACTCAGGTACAAGAAGAAGAACGAGAGTATGAAGGACAAATGTGAGGCAAAACTGAGCATTTATCCATGTTCTAACAGTGTTCCATCATCAGAAACACACCTGGAGCAGCATTTATCTTGATTCACGTTTGTTTGTTGATGCTGGTTTGTAAATCCTCTCTTTCTCCAACACTGTGTCCTGAACTCCTTCATGTGTGACGTAGATCAGTGATTCTTAACCATAGGGCCGGGGCCCAAAGTAGGGCCACGAGCACCTCCTTGAGGGCCGCATAATCACTAAAATATAATACATTTAATGTGAGATTGGGCTTCAAGTTACTTTATACGGGAAAAGTCGGGCCTCAAGGTAAAAAAGGTTAAGAACCCCTGACGTAGATGATGCTCCTGAATCTTTTGCTGTTTTAAGTCCTTAAATCATGGCCAGACTCGCTCTGAACATTTCTTTTGTCTAATCACGATAATTACAACTGCGTCAGATCCACTGTTTACTGCAGTGCATTGTGGGTCTATATTTACATGTGTGTAATTGCTTCTACAGCCAGTAGATGGAGCCACAGCTAAGTCAAAATGGCATCTCCCAACACAGTGATAAAGTTACATTTTTCTTTGTAGAAGCATTTTATTTTTAGTTCTAAACATGACATGTCAAACTGAAGACACTCAAGATCAGGTTTAAAGGCTAAAACTAATGTGAACAATACGTAATATATTTCATTTAATGGAAACAGTCCTTTTAGTTATCGAAAGACCACATATTTCACTAAAACGTAGGCAAGGCAAGGCTAGTTTATTTGTAGAGCACAATTCAACAGGGTAATTCAAAGTGCTTTACATAACAGGAAAAGTTGCATTAAAATCACAAAACACAAAACACACAGAATCATTTTAACATAAAGCGCTTTAAAAGAGAAGAGTGCAGATAGATCTTTGTGCACATCTAAACAGAACTGTTTTTAGCCTGGATTTAAACATGATCATAAATGTATGATTATTTTTAAGATTTTACAAAACATTTTGCATTTTTGTCCCCAGTTTGACAGTTTGTGTAAAGTTTATAATTGCTTTATAAATACTTCCTGGTTGAACATGTGCAGTTCAACCAGATATTCCACAACTGTTACCTATCAACCATTTTGAAAACAAGGGCCAAAATCCACATTAATTACACAATAGTTATGATCTGACACCTTTATTTTGTTGAATGACTGTTTGAACTGTCTGTTTTTGATGACATCACAGAGGGATTCCGTGTCAGAAATCAGCACTACTTCCTGGCACGATCAGATTTTCATAATTAAAAACTGGGACACACCCGGGTTGGAGCGGGGAGTTACAGTAAAATTGTAAAAAGAGCGGATAATTCAGTACATTATTATATACTTGGTCCATTCACGGCTCATTCACGACTTCAGTCAACAGTACAATGTGAGAAACTTCTATTTATAGTGCTCTGATTTTTTGTGTTCTGGTTATTTTCTCTCTATTTTGGCAATTTATTCCTCTCTTTATCGTTGGCCGGTGTCAAATTGGTCAAAAATAGGGACAACTGGGACGTCTTGTGTAAAACTGGGACAAATCAGTGGAGCTGGACACATCCTGGACAAACTGGGACTGTCCCGGGTAAACAGGGACGTCTGGTCACCCAAATATGAGGCTAACGCTAACTAAACACGCGCCTGTTCTATTTCGTATGTGCTGCGCCCTCTACGGGCTTCGCTATTGGCTAGCCATCTCCTAGGCTCCGCCTAGCCCTGAGGAAAAAATATCCACCTGCTCCAATCATAGGAGGGGTCCCGCACACCACCTTGACCCCTATATAAGCCCGTGCATTCAGTCCAAACGCCCTCTTTTCATCTCAGCACCTTGAGGATTTTCTTCCACCAAGAATTTGAAGATGGACTCACCGCTGTCTCGACGCCCGAGGATCTCGCCACCTGCCGGTGTCGGGCCCAAGAGCTGCGGTGTTTGCTCGGCGAGACTTCTACCGGAGGACGGCCACGACCGCTGCTTTCTCTGCCTGGGTTGGCGCCACTCCGCTGACGACGACTCCTGCCAGGCGTGCATCTCTCTCCCCAGGGAGGAGAGAGAGCGCCGCCGCGGCTTTATGGGCCCCGTCTCCCCCCAGCGCCCTGGTCAGGACCCAGAGGTGCCGGGTCCGGAGCAAGCCCTGGAGCCTGCTCCTGCTCCCCGGAGGAAGGACTGGGCGGACTATGATGACGAGGATGACCACCGCTGCTATGAGGAAGACGCCGCTTCCCTGTTCTCCACCGACGCTGCTCCCCGGGACCGCTTCCCGCTCGATCTGATGCCGGAGCTGTTCACCGCTGCGTCGGAGCGGATGGATATTCCTCTCCCTCCACAACCCACAGCACCGGTGGAGGATTTCACTTCTGTGGGCTCAGCGCGCGCGGGGGCCAGGCGCCGCCCTGCAGTGCTATGCCCACGAATGGAGCCTATCTTCGGCTATGCCACTCGAGATTGGGGCAAACCTCTCGCGGCCAGGCGTCCAGCGTTGGGGTATGGCCCGTACTGCTCCATCCAGGACTGGTCCTGGGAGTCTGGGGTTCCGCCCATCGAGGATGGGGTCAGGCTCTCCCTCCTACCGTCCTCCTCCATTTGGCCCGGTGGGAAGGCAGCTCTTCCCTCTGAGCGGGACAGACTGACCATGTCCTTTCTCGACAGGTGCTATGCTAATGCGGCTCAGGTTGTCGCGTTAGCTAGCAATATGGCTTTCATCACAGGGTCACTGGACCGAGTCCTCAACGCCGGCTCGGAGCTCGGCGGTGAGGACCTTGAGCGGGCTCGCACCACCACGGCAGCTCTCCTCCGCATGGCACAGGCCTTTGCCATCGACGGGGGCAGAACCATGGGTGCTGCTCAGGTTGGTGCGCGCCATCTCTGGCTTGGTCTCTCCAACCTGAAGGACCAAGAGAAGCGCCAGCTCATGGATCTGCCCATCTCCACGTTGTCGCTTTTTGGCCCAGACATGCAGACGCTTGTGGACCGGCTGGATGCCGCCTCCAGAGCGTCGGCCCAGCTGGCTCCACATCTCCAGCCTCACCGTGGTTCCCGCCGCGACTCTCGCCCGCCTGCTCGGAGCGGTGAGAGGGGTCCGCGTTGCCGCTCTCCCCGAGGACGTGCGCAAGGTGCTCCTGCCCGCCTGTCCTCGGCTCGTGGTGCTTCTCGGGACCAGAGACGAGACCGGAGGCCTGAACCTGACCGCCGCCCCGCTTCAACTGTCAGAAGAGGGAGAGGGGGGTCCTTTTTCAATAAAGGCCGTCAGGCCCGTTACATCACTAAAGGGCATGCTTCTTCCTTGTCATCTGACGTGCGCGCACCGGTAGCGCGCACGGTCACTGATTCACGCTCTTCTATTAGGAGCTCTTTGTTGGATCCGTCAGGGTTGTCTGACGCGCATGCTCAGGGAGCTTGCTCAGTCACACGGCCCGGGGAACGGGGTCTTCTCTCTGTCAGAGATAGTGGCTCCCTAATACCCCCCACTACGGTGAGCCATGGAGCACGCTGCAGCCCGGCTCGTGCTGTTTGTGACAACACGACACGGGCGCGTGTTACGCGCGGCGAGGCTCACGGCTCAGCGCCTGACAAGGCTCGGCGCGGTGCGGCTCACGGCGGAGTCCGCGCCGGAGCACGCCACGCCGTAATTGGAGGCGCCACACGCTTTGTCAGTGGCGCAGATTGCCACGGGACACGGCGCGTAGTGCGCAGCCACGTCGTTCCTTCTTCAGTCACGCCCAGCGGCCCTCCTGCTTTTCGCCCGGATGTGCAATCGAGGGCCTGCGATGATGCCTTCTCGGCACATACCGGCGACGTTTCCATGCCGCCGAGGGGTGTGAAGCGTCCCGCTGCACGTCTCCCGCAAGATGTTGGTGCGGACGCGGCGCCGTTTAAGCGGCTCAGACTTGTTCGCCCACAAGCTAGCACAGTACGTGCAGAGCCTGCTGTACCAGACCGACCCGGTAGCATCACGATCACGCTCCCTGATGCACCGGGCGCGCGCCGGGGCTCTCCTCCCTTTCGAACGGGGCCCCCCACGTCTGCACCAACGGGTGCTGACAGTGGGCGGGCCAGCTCAACTGCCTATCTCAGTTTCCACAGTGCGTCCTCTTACGGAATTTTACCTGATTTGGAAAAATGCGGGGCTCCTCTCCGAGCCGTGGCTGGACAGGACGCTCCGGAGAGGTTATGCACTTCAGTTTGCGCGGAGGCCACCGCCGTTTCGGGGTGTTCTTGTCACGCGACTCCACAGCCCCGCGGAAGCCGAGGCTCTGCAGCAGGAGGTGTCCTCTTTGCTGCAGCGCGGCGCGGTGGTGGAGATAGTGTCACAGGAGGTGCACAGAGGACTTTACTCCCCGTATTTTCTCGTTCCCAAGAAGAGCGGAGGTGTCCGTCCCATTTTGGATCTGCGGGTGTTAAACGATCACATCGCCACACGTCCCTTTCGCATGCTCACCACCAAACAGCTGCTCGAGTGTGTCAGGCCCGGAGACTGGATGACGTCGATAGACCTCACGGACGCTTACTTCCATGTGCCCATAGTTCCGGAGCACAGGAAGTTTTTGCGTTTCGCAGTGGGGGAGAAACAGTACGAGTACTGTCGCCTCCCGTTCGGGTACTCTCTGGCCCCTCGCACCTTCTCCAAGTGCGCGGAAGCGGCGCTGGAGCCGCTCCGCCGTCGAGGTATCAGAGTGCTGACGTACATCGACGACTGGTTGATCCTGGCTGCTTCTCCTCAACAAGCGGAGGCGCACACAGCGGCAGTCCTGTCGCACATTTCCCGGCTGGGTTTTGTGGTGAACCAGGGTAAGAGCTCCCTGCAGCCCGCACAGAGCGTGCTCTATCTGGGTCTGCAGTTGGATTCGCGCAGCAGTCGGGCGTCTCTTTCAGAAGAGCGGAGTGCTGCGCTCACAGCTTGGCCGGCTGATCTTAGGCTCCCGCTGGTTCCGGCCCACCGAGTCAGATCTCTACTGGGCATGATGGCGGCGGCGCACCCCGTTGTTCACCTGGGTCTGCTTCACATGAGGCGCCTTCAGCGCTGGTTCTCCCGCCTCAGGCTTCACCCGTCCCGGGACAGGGGAGTGATGGTGCGTCTCACACCGGCGGCTCAGAGCGACATCCTCTATTGGCTCTCCCCCGGGCTTCTCCCAAGGGGGGTTCCCCTGGGGTGCGTACCACTCTACACAGAGGTATTCACGGACGCCTCCCTGTCGGGCTGGGGGGGAGTGTTCGATCGGCTCTCTGTAGGCGGGACTTGGACAGGACCGGTCCGGCACATCAATCTCCTAGAGATGGAGGCCGTACATCGAGTGCTTCTACACTTTGCGGCACAGTTGGTGGGGAGACATGTCATGGTTCGATCAGACAACACTACGGTTGTTGCTTATCTGAACAGACAGGGAGGGACCAGGTCTCCCCTCCTTCACAACTTGGCAGCAGAGATTCTCATCTGGGCTGCCGGTCACCTGGCTTCTCTGAAGGCTCGGCACGTCCCCGGAGTCCTGAATCTGGGTGCGGACAGGATGTCCAGGGGGGGGCCCTTCCGCGACGAGTGGGGTCTTGCCCCAGACGTAGCGACTGAGATCTGGTGCAGGTTCGGTCAGCCAGTGGCCGACCTTTTCGCCAGTGCAGAGAACGCACAGTGCCCACTGTGGTTCTCGCATAGGTCCGCAGACGATCCACCGCTGGGAGTGGACGCTCTGGCGCATCGACCCTGGCCCACAGGACTCCTGTATGCCTTCCCTCCTCTCCATCTCATGTTGCCCCTGTTGCAGAGGATCAGGCAGGAGCGCTTGACAGTGGTGGTGGTGGCACCGGACAGTCCGAACGCCAGGTGGTTCCCGGGCTTGGCGGAGCTGGTGGTACAGGGCCCCTGGCCGCTTCCAGACCGTCCCGGGACCTTGGTGCAGGCGGAAGGGTCCCTCTGCTCGCGTCCCGTGCTCGGCCACAGGCTCATGGTCTGGAAGTTGAGAGGGGGAATCTCCTGGGTCTAGGACTCCCCTCGCCTGTCGTGGACACAATCCAGGGCGCATGAGCTCCGTCCACTGTAAAGGCTTATTGCTCCCGGTGGCGCCTCTTTTCAGCGTGGTGTGGGGAGAGAGCGCTGGACCCGGTCTCCTGCTCAGTCCAGGGCGTGTTGGAATTTCTCCAAAGTCTTCTGGAGGGGGGTCGGGCTGCCTCCACTCTGGGCGTGTTCGCGTCGGCCATTGTCACAGGTCATCAGGGCTTTGCGGGCTACTCTGCCCACAATCACCCACTGGTAAAGCGCTTCCTGCGGGGGGCCCTTAGGAGGAGACCGCCTCACCGACGGACCCCTCCTTTATGGGAGCTCCAGGTGGTCCTGGACGGGCTGTCGGGACCGCCGTTTGAGCCCTTGGGCGTGCAGAGCTGGACTGTTTGTCTTTCAAAACTGCCATGCTCATGGCCCTTGCCTCGGCTAAGAGGGCGGGTGATCTGTGTGCGTTGTCGGTGCATCCTACATGCTTGTCCTTCGGCGCTGATGATGGCCTGGTGGAGTTGTGGCCCAACCCGGCATTCTTGCCTAAGGCAGTGACCTCGGCCTTCAGGTCTAGGGTCATCCGGATCAGGCCCTTTTTCCCACCCCCTCACGCCTCCGAGGCGGATGCTTGTCGCCACCTTTTGTGCCCTGTCAGGGCTCTACGCTGCTATTTGGATCGCACGGCCAGCTTCAGGCGTTCGGACCAGCTGTTTGTTGCTTTCGGAGCCAGGGACCGCGGGGCTCCTCTCTCTTCTCAGCGCCTGGCTCACTGGGTATGCCGTGGCGGTGCGTGGGCGTATGAGGCGCAGGGTCGGCCCCCACCGCTGTTGTTACGAGCCCATTCTACGCGGGGTGTGGCGGCTTCCACGGCCCTTTTACGTGGTGTGTCGGTGGAGGATGTTTGCTTGGCTGCGTCCTGGTCATCCTCCTCTACATTTGTCCAGTCATACCTGCTGGACGTTGCAGCAGGGTCAGTCGCTCATTCTGTTTTGAGCGCTGGACATGCCTGAGTATTCTGTGCTTTTCCCAGTTAGGTGCTCTTGATAGAGGCGGCCTTCTGGGTATGGGTCTCCATTGTATGGTGTGTGACCTGAGGCACTTCATCACTTTTACTTCACGGGTGTGCCGGTGCTCTTGGTAGAGGCGGCTTGTGCGCACCCTCATTTTGCCTTGCGAAGTACTGGCACTCTTGGGAGAGGCGGCTGGTGGTACTTCGGCATGTGTTTTGTGCACATTCTTCAGGTGTCCTTGGTTGGAGCGACCTGTGTGCATGTACCTTACGTGCCTTGGGCACCCCGGACCTTGTGGTTTGGGGTGGCTGGGCATGCTCCAATCATACCACGCCAGGCCTGCTGGGAGTACAGTGTTCCCTACGGCCTTCGCGTAGGTTTTAGCCAATAGCGAAGCCCGTAGAGGGCGCAGCACATACGAAATAGAAATCTAAGTTACCTAATGTAACTGTAGTTCTATGAGTATGTGCATAGCCTCACCTTCAGGCCCATCAGGCCTGGACGCTCTTATCTGAGTGAAAAGAGGGCGTTTGGACGGAATGCACGGGCTTATATAGGGGTCAAGGTGGTGTGCGGGACCCCTCCTATGATTGGAGCAGGTGGATATTTTTTCCTCAGGGCTAGGCGGAGCCTAGGAGATGGCTAGCCAATAGCGAAGCCCGTAGAGGGCTATGCACATACTCATAGAACTACAGTTACATTAGGTAACTTAGATATCCTTGTGTCCTGCAGATATTACTACAACAAACGCATCCTGCACAAAACCAAAGGCAAACGCTTCACCTACAAATTCA
The DNA here is from genome assembly GCA_019453435.1 of Rhinogobius similis. Lineage (NCBI taxonomy): Eukaryota > Metazoa > Chordata > Actinopteri > Gobiiformes > Gobiidae > Rhinogobius > Rhinogobius similis. The sequence continues at coordinate 6,575,752 of CM033632.1, read as the reverse complement.
ACTTCAGCAAACTGGTCCTGGTCAACTACCCGGGACTCACCCACGGACTCACCCACGGACTCACCCACGGACTCAACCACGGACTCACCCACGGACTCACCCACGGACTCACCCACTCCACCCTCAGCCCCGGCCCTCAGGTAAACACACACTTACGCTCTGTTAGACATTTATTAAACATTAAACCGTATAAAATGTCAGGAATCGCTCTGAGAAATATAAGTCATGAACAAACTACGCAAACTATGATTAAAGCAGAACTCAGTAACTTCAGCAACAGCTCCCCCTGCAGCTCTCTTGAGAAAATACACAGCTAATGAAAAGATGCATCATTTTTTCCCTTTTTTTTCTTCTTTTTTATTGAAACGTCGACAAATCAGTCAGTGTTTCTCAGGAGAGTTGTCTTCAGGTCGATGTCGGTAAATGTTGCTGCTGGTTTTCCGCTCAGAGACAACAGGGGGCGCTGACGGAGGCTTCAAACACCCCAAAAATACATTTACAAACACCACACGGACTTATAAAGACATGTTACTCAGTTCTGCTTTAAAATCTGCCACTGCATTCGAAGCGGCTTGCGACAACAGACATGTTTTTTCCCGCTGTACATGAACAGTTTAGACGACACATTTCACAAAAACCCAGTGAACATGATTATATTTAACATTTTGCCAGTTTGTCCCCAGTTTGACAGTTTTGCGAAGTTTATAATGTCACGTCCTGGTTGGACATGAGCAGCAAATATGACATAGTTAGAGGTAATTCCACAACTGTTACCATAGCAACCAGACTGTAAACCAACGCCAAAATCCATAATAATTAAATTTTGTTGAATGACCATTTAAATTGTCTAAAAAACTGTGTCAGTTTACTGTAAATTGTCTCAATGGTACGTCACTTTTTGATGACATCACAGAGGGATTCCGTTTTAGAACTCACCACTACTTCCTGTCATTTTAAACTTCTCTTTTTCAAATTTCTTCACAAACTGCAACTTCACTGATGTAAATGTATAACAAATAATTGCCACAGGTGCCCTCCCACCAAAGTCAGGATTAGAAAAGTTTGAAAACTGTCATATAGACTTTAATGTCATACTGTGTGACATTCCAGGCAGAGCATGTGGTGGACCCTCTTCCAGTGAAGTTACACAATGTACTCTCCGTTTCTCTCTGTCCAGTCGACTCGTCTGTCTGACTCTGTGTTTTGTTTGTCTCGTGTCCTCAGTGGCTCCACAGTCGCTCTCTGCTGCCCTCAGACGTTCTCTGTGGATCAGGGCTGGACTCAGGTAAGATTCCCCTTCCCTTGTTCCAATGAGCAGGACACATTTCCCTGTACGTGCCTTGTGTTTGTCCTAACATTCACTGCGCGTTTGTTTTTGGTGAGACACGACATTAAAGACATTAAAGGACAGAGTTTCTGCTGCTGTGACTTTTTTTTTTTTTTACTTTAAACCCTGTTCTAACAATGTTCTTCATCAAAAACACTCTCAAAAGCATTCTGTTGCATTCTCGCTGTTTTGAAGAATGTTTATCAGAAAATCCTCCCCCTCCGAGCGTCAAACACACGTCCTGTGAACTCCTTCTATCCGGGATGTATTTTCAGATCATCTATGTCATTTATCCGAGAACCTTCTGCTGTTTTTCGTCCTTAAATCATCGCTAAAGACGTTCGAAACATTTCTGCCTCTAAACTCGATAACTGCTGCAGCAAATCCATCATATAACGTCTTTTCAGCACTAACTTCACTAGATTGTACATAGTGCTGGTGCCATCTGCTGGCTGGATGAACTCAGTAAGTGTCATTTCATACTGACTGATAAAAAGTAATTGGATAGATAAGAAACTTTTTTTTGTTTTAAAACATGAGATGGCAAATTTAAGGCACTCAAGAGCATGTTTAAAGGATAACAGCAATACTTTTCCTTGAAGGTCACAATACCGACAAATATGAATGTCTGGTTGTTTTTGTTTTTTGCGTTTCATTGTCTTTTTGCGTCTTGATACAATATTAAAATACATGTCACTTTATTATATTCTTGTTTGGAAGATTACACTAGAGCTCATTTCATGTTTAAACAGCTCTTTTTGAGTAATTTTTATTATTTGATTTATAGCTGATACTAAATATTCTAATTTAGCATAACTCCACTACAACTAACGATTATTTAATCATTTAATTATTAACTATATACGTTTATTTATTTATTTTTATTTGTTACTTCATTACATTAAGACTATTTAAACACATTATCGACTGAATAAAGGTTGAATTATTGTGACTGAAGCCTTTTAGACAGAGAATGTTAAAGAGTGAATTTTTGCAAAAAATCTGAAAGTGTTGTTTTTTGACGTTCTGGTTTAATTATGACACTGTTTTTGTTATAAAAACTTTTTTTTCATGTGTATTTTATTGTATAGTATAGTAAGTAAATATGATTAATTGATCAAAATGAAAAATACTACAATATTTGTCAACTCACGATTATTTTTAAAATAAATATTTTAGATTTTTCGATATATCTATCTGCCATAAAAACTTTCTTAAGGCTCAAAAAATTATCAGAATAACTGTGAGCAGCTGACTATTAAAATAATCATAATCATATTTTGTTCATTGTTATTTGGACTATACAGACTCTAAAACACATACAAAGAAGACTTTTTACAACAAATACAGCAACGTTATGAAATGAAAATGTCAAAAACAAATTGCAAACATTTTGTCATTTTTATCAATAATACACTATTTTTATAAACATTCTTTATCTAGAGCCTTCAGTCAACATATAATTTGCTTAAAATGTCATTAAAAGTCTAAATGTACAATAGAAATAATCGTTTAACTCATCGACTACTAAAATAATCATTAGTTGCTGCCCTAAATGTGCAAATACATAAACTCTTATGTCTTTTACAGGTGAACACATTTATGTTCCTGTTCTCACTTCCCTCATGAGTTTATCCTCCGTCTTATTTTAGCTCCGGCGTCTAAAGTGCACTCAGCTCCTGTCTGTTACATCCAGGTGAAGTTACATAATATATCAAGATGTCGAAATGATCAGAAAACATTACAAATAAATAGTATGGAGACCTGCTGGAGTCCAGGGAATGTGCCGCTTGGTCATAAAACCCACTGAGCATTTTGACCTGAAGGCAAACGCTGCATTTGAACAGAGAATGGAGCTACACAAACGTCAAAATAAACTAAAACAAAGCCATTTTGTTTGTTATAACTCATTAGGATGATAAACAAAACGACACTGAAGGATGTTTTCCAAATGTGGATTAATAAAGTTTACATAAATTGTGTAAAATTGACGTTTAAGAGCTTTTCACAACCTTCCCTCATCATTATACTGTAAAAATGAGTTAAAACGTCTTGATTTCATGACATTAATCTGAATTTCAGACGTTTTGACTCGTTAAAATCAGTGGAGACGATTTATTTGATGGAACTAGATTATTTCACGTGTTTCAAACCGTTTGTTACTTGTTTTAAACACATGATTTCTTAATTCAATCCAAATTATCTTCCTGCACTGCAAAAACTGTAAATCTATCCAAGCTTAAAATGGCTTGAATTTATCATTTTTATCTGGATTTGAGAAGTTTTGCCTCAATGAGATTTAATTGCTGATGTGATGCAGAATATTTCACTGGTTTCAAGGTATTTCTGATGATCAGACCATAATTTTACTTAAAATAAGAAAATACATTTGTCAGTGGTTAAGTAAAATGATCTTAATCCACTGACAGATAATTTGGATTGAAGTAAGAAATAATGCATTGAAACAAGTCAGAAACAGATTTAAACAAGTGAAATAATCTAGTTCCATCAAATAAATCGTCTGCACTGATCTTAACGAGTCAAAACGTCTGAAATTCAGATTAATATCCTGAAATCAAGTGTAGTTTATTCAAAGTTGCATTTCGATGTATTCATATTTGATTGAGTATTGTGTATCGTCCTGAGGTTCTGTTTTCACCTTACCCCTAGCCCCGCCCACTGCTCTGTATTTACTTGTGATCAGTCAAAAACGTCAAACTCTGGGTCAAACCTGTGAAGTTCAAGAAGACACTATTGAAAGATAAAAAACGGTAAATGACAATGTGCTGCTCGTTAGAGTGAGGAGGCGGGGCTTATCAGTTCTGCAGTTTTGAACAGGAAATCAATGAATCTGTTTCTCCTCTCTCTCTCTTTCTCCCCCTCTACTCTCTCTCTCTCTCTTTTTCTCTATCCTTCTCTCCGCTCTCATTCTCTCTTTCATTCTCTCTCTTGCTCCTCATTCTCCTCTCTCTCTTTCCCCTCTCCCTTTCTCCCTTTCTCTCTCTCCCCCCTCTCTCTTTCACTCCATATCTCTCTAATCCCTCTGCTCTCCCCCCTTTCTCTCGCACTACTTCTCTCACCCCTCTCTCTCACCCCTCTCTCTCACCCGTTCTCTTTATCTCTTACTCTCTCTCTCTCCCCTCTCACTCTCACCCTCTTGTCTGTCTCCTCTCTCTCCTACTCCTAACATATGCCATACATGAAATGAGTAAATAAATAAACAATATGAACTACTCTCTGTATATCCTCCTCTATATATAATCACTCTCAGCATATAAATAAACATATGTCTCCTCTCTTTCCTCCTCTCTCTCTCCTCCTCTCTCTCTCCCCCTACCCTCTCACTCCTTCTCTCTCTCTCTCTTCCCTCCCTCCCTCATATAAAATATATTTTTCCTCTCTATCTCTCTTCCCCTCCTTCACTTGTCTCTCTCTCTCTCTCACTCCTCTCCTTCCTAGCACTGTCTCTCTATGGGGTGCTCTCTCCTCTCTCTCCCCCCTAGCTCAATCTCCTCTCTAACCCTCTCCTTCTCTCTCTCCTCCTAATGTCTCTCTCCCTCTCTCTCCCCCCCTACCCTTAATGCTGTGTGCTCTCTCTCTCCTCCCTCCCTCCCTCTCCCTTCTGTTCTTTCTCTCTCCTTGTGTGTAAGTAAATCTCTCTCTGTGTGCCCTCTCTTTCTGTCTCTCCTCTCTCTCCCCCTAAGTAAGCCAGTCTCCCCTTTTTCCCCTACCTCTCCTCCTTCTCTCTCCTCCTCCTCCCTCTCTCCCTTATAAAAATGAGCAGTTAATAATAATAAGTAATATTAAGTTAATGTGCTATGTGTGTGTAAATTAAATATGTGTTGTAGTAATGTGTGTAAATAACTAAGTATACTTAAAGTAGACATGTAATTTAGTAATAAATAAATGTGACGTGTGTAAATGAAATAGTTGAATAAAATTAAATGAACATGTGTGACGTATGTTAAAAATAAATAAAAAGTAATAAGTGAAAAATGACTGTTGCAATGTGTGGAGCATACTTCATGTAATGTGTAAGTAATGCCAATAGTAGTAATGGCCTGTGAAATAAGTGGTAAATTCAAAAAATATTAGTGTTTGTAGTGTATTAGTGTGCCAAATGTGTGGTTTGTGTGACATGTATTGAAGTCAAAGTAGTGAACAGAGGCTGAGTAGTGATGTGTAGTATTGTAAATGAAACTTAGTAGTGGTGGCTGACAGTAATGTTTGGGTAATGTGAGTGGTAGAGTGGTTTGATGTGTGCAAAAATGTGTGCCATGTCATTCTATATGTCTCCATCCTCATCATCATGTCTGGAAGCGGTATTAAGTAATGGCAAAGTATAGTAGCCTATGAGTGAGACAGTAGTAGTCTGTCATGTGAGCCTGCCTCGATATAGCCCATGTAATCCCCTGTGTAAATAATGTTTGGCTCGTGTGTGGTACAATCATGTATCTGTGTATGTAAATGCGATGTGGCCGTAAATATGTCTCTGCTTTCCTCTCTATGTAGTGCTCTAATCAACCTCTCCAGCCGCCCGTGTGGCTCGTATGTATATGGTATTGCATGTAAAATCCCGTGTGTTGGTAAGTCTAGAAAAGTGGCAAGGCGACGTGGTGTGAGGTGAGTATGTGACCCTCCTGGCTGTGGCGTTAATGGCCAGTATGTATTAACTGGGTGTCCCAAATAGCATTTCTTGTGGTACATCTCTGTAAATAAGTGGAGGGCGGGCGTGTGTCTCTCTCACTCTCTCTTCCCCTCTCTTTCTGTCTCTCCTCTCTCTCCCCCCTACCCTCTCCCCTTCTCTCTCTCCCTCCCTCTCTCTCTCCTCTCTCTCCCCCCTACCCTCTCACTCCTTCTCTCTCTCTCTCTCCTCCCTCCCTCCCCTCTCCCTTTTTCTTTCTCTCTCTTTCCTCTCTCTCACTCTCTCTTCCCCTCTCTTTCTCTCTCTCCTCTCTCTCTCTCCTCCCTCCCCTCTCCCTTTTTCTTCCTCTCTCTCACTCTCTCTTCACCTCTCTCCTTCTCTCTCTTTCTCTCTCTCCCCTCCCCTCTCTCTCCCTCTCCCCCCCCCCTCTCCCCCTCTCTCTGCAGCTCTCCCGTCTCTCCCCCCGTCTCTCCTCGTCTCCTGCTGTCTCCCTAAGCCAGTGCTGACTCCTCCTCGTCTTCTGTCCGGACCCTCGCCCTTCCTCGCCCGCTGCACTCGCCCCGGGGCAGAGCCGGCCGAGGGGCAGACGGACCGCGGCTCGACTCGCCTGGACTCAGCGGCTCACAGGTCGGCTCTGTGGAGAGGCGGCTGTCCACAGGAAACAAGAAACCAGCAAAGATGAACTGAGAACGAGAAAGAACAGCATGAGGGAATTAGTCTGTTTGTGCTTTTATTTAAATATATGTAAACGTGTCAAACTGTATTTGCTTTGAGTAAAACATGAAGTGCACTGTGCAGCTTGTCTGGTCGTCTCCATGGAGATGTAATTATAAACACCTGTAGTTTAATAAATGGAGGATATTAGTTTAGTGCAAAACATTTCAGGTGAAGCATTAACATCTCCATGGAGACAAGCAGTGCTCCTTTAAAGAAATGCATCTAATAAAAATAGACGGAGGCTGTAAATTAATATAAAGTAGACCTGGTTAATAATATAGTTGCATATTTGAGTGTTGATCATGTTTTGCGTTTATGTTTTAGCTGCAATTTATAGTTGAATTAAAATTAATAAAGCATATGTTTTCTCTGTTTAGCCTGATTTTGTTTGTTTTTGATAAATTAAACCGTACAGCTGTATTATTGTAAGCAGGGTTAAATCAGTGTATAAAAGTCTATAACATTTACACTTCTATAGTTATATTCTACATAACAGAAAGAACATTAAATAAAATGTACACAGGCTTTTTGGGTGACCAGATTTTCAACATTAAAAACTGGAACACACCTGTTTGTGTGGGGGGTAATAATAAAAGTGTGAAAAGAGCGGGTAATTAAGTACATTAATATGCACTCATTCCATTCAATTCACTTTATTTTTGTAGCGCTCAAAATCACAACAGTTGCCTCGATGGGCCATTCACAGCTCTTTCATAACTCACAGGTGAATATATAATCTGAGAGACTCAACAAACAACAACATATTCCTCTCTCCGCTGTTGACAGGTACAAAATTGTTAAAAAATTTGGACAGATGTACCATGTCCAGTAGCAAATAATCATTGATTTTGGATAAATATACCTTGGAAATGGAACAGAGCTCAAGAGAGGAACTGTCCAGGTAATTATGCACATCTGGTCGCCCTTTATTCATGAAAAAACTGATTTTATTTTTAGCAGAGCATATTTTTTTGTTTAAGGTCTATTTCTTATTTTGAAAGTTACACAAAGCAACAATCAAACATTTTCATTTTAAATTACACATAGTGCTCCTCGTAGTCAAAGTTTTCACCCTTTGTCTTAAATAAGCTGATGAATGAGTAACACAAATTACACTTTACACTTGTGGTATTGTCATGAACATTCAATCTGTAATCACTGTTTTTTTTAATCATTAGTGACATTTATACTCCAAAAATTACATTAAACACAATATTTCCACCATAGTCTCAGAATAAACCTGCGCAAAACACAGCAATTTAAACATTTTCAGACAATTTCTAACCATTTGCCTTCAATACTGAGCTCCAGTAACCACACCGGAAGCGCAGAGGGCGACAGTGAGTCCTGGCGCGAAACAGTGTGAATGAGGACGTCTCACTCTCACTTTGTTTTAGGAACTTTTATATTTATCCTTTCTTTCTTCTTACAAATCAGTTCGTGCTTTGTATGAACGGTTATTTTCTACATTCCCAAGACGTACTTTACGATTATTGCTAGCTAAACTTGGTAAATATTGGTGCTAATCCCCTATTACACAAACATAACATGAACACACGCCTTTTTAACATTGTTTACTACACGTTAGTTTATTAGGACGTATGTTAAGACAAAACAAATAAACATACTATTCAGAATAAGCAATTTGACATGGATTTTCTGATTATTTTTCTGTAAATTAGAGCAAAAAGCTAATTTAGCATCTGCAGAGAGTGAGTCCTCTTCTCATCATTGACGATCTTTGGTTGAGGCAGGTTTTGGCGCCGAATATTCACAGCGCCGTTTGCTTCCTATGCGGACACTGCGCAGTTTCGGCTCTTTTATTGTAATTTACAGCGATTTAAGGATATTTTTGACACCATGCAGCGGAGTATTGCGTAAGTAAAACCCTCACAGATCGGTAAAAGTGTGTTTTTGATCGCTACGTCCTTTTGCTGCAAATCACGTTAATGTGCAGAATTGATCCAGGAACAAGCTATTGAAGTCATCAGTAGCGGACATTTCACTAATTAACTGACGTTAGATCTAAATGCTAATGGTTTTAAGTCTTTATTACAAAATATAAGCAACAATTTTGATATTCAAGTGAGAAATATAAGTGAATTTGCTTGTGTATTGATTACAAAGAATGGAAACTCCTTTCTAGTCTCAAAATTGTATTTGAGCTTCACAAAAAGTATAATTAAAGTAAGGAATAGACCCTTTAAATGTGGAAAATAATGTGATTTCAATGGAGGAACTGGGATTAGCCTCAGAATATTACAAAACATGAAAAATCTCTGTGGTTTTGTTAAACATGTGACTGATATCAGAGCATGGTCTTAATAAGTATTTAATACTTTTGTTTCTTGCATTATGTGTTTATTCATTGTACCTTTGACAGGTTGGAGTACTAATTTTACCCAAACACAGCTGAGATGATTATATTTGAAATTCTGCTGAAGAATTAACCATTTTTAACCCAGTTTTGCAATTATTTTAAGTTTAAATGTTTACTTCCTGGTTTTAAATCATGACATCACACTGGGAAATTATGTAACTGTTACTCCTCACATGTCACAGAAATTGTGTGACAAATAAGAAAAAAAAATATGTATTTTGTTGAGTTAATGTTTAAAGGACCAGAAAAAAAAGTTCTTGATTGCAAATTGTCTCCGTAGTGTGATGTCGTCGTGTTTTTTAACTCTACTCTACTTCCTGTGAATTTCAACATATTTTTCAACTTTTCTTCACAAACTGACACTTGATTGGTGTAAAACTGTCATATATATTTACAACAGGTTTTATTCCACCAAATGTAATCAAAACTAGAAAATCTTAAACTGTCATATGCACTTTAATATCAGTTAATGTCACACAAGGCAAAATCCAAATTTTTAGCTTTAGTACATTTTTGTGCTTAACCCAATATGAAAACCGTAAAAATACCGTGCACTGTGTATATGTGACATAAACAGCCAAATACTACGTTTACGTTTTCTTAAAGTAGCAGAAGTTAATATTAAATTACAATTTCTTATTTCTGCTTCTAAAAGTGTTTTCTTTCTTTCTTTCTTTCTTTCTTTCTTTCTTTCTTTCTTTCTTTCTTTCTTTCTTTCTTTCTTTCTTTCTTTCTTTCTTTCTTTCTTTCTTTCTTTCTTTCTTTCTTTCTTTCTTTCTTTCTTTCTTTCTTTCTTTCTTTCTTTCTTTCAAAGGAAACCAAACAAACATGAGTGAACAGTACACAAAGGTCAAACTGTGATATACAAATGTTTTTTGTCATATTTTATTATTTGTGCTCAGTCCTTGACAGTCGGCTTATTTGTTCATTTTTCTTTAGAAAACAATATAAAAATGTCTTTGAGTATTGATTTCATGAACATAAACGTGACAGACAGTGCCATTTAAACAACAAAAGTTCAATTTATTCCTCCAAACAACATTATTTTAATGACAGAGCGCCGCAATTAAAAACAAACACAAAACAAGCTGATCATTGACAGTTTATGACTAAATCTCGAGCTTAATTAAAATTCTGTGATGTCTCTTTTCAGATCCTTCTTTCAGCCCAAAACTAAAGAGAAGAAATCCGCTGATGAACCGGTGAAAAAGTAAGTCTGAATACATATATATATTTTGTCAAAGCACTACATTATTTATTATTTTTCACGTATCCTTGTGCTTCTATGTTTGTGTCCCAGGCCGATGAAGAGTCCGCTGAAGGTCCAGAACGGGGCTCACGAAGTGGACTCTCCGGTGAAGAAACCTCCCAAACGCAGCCGTCAGATCCTGGACAGCGACGAGGACGAAGCTCCGGAGAACGAGGCGTCTGCCGTGAAAGAGAAAGAAAAGGAGAAGAGCAGCGAGGAAGAAGAGGAGAAGAGCAGCAAGAAAAAGAAGAGCAGCGAGAAAGAAGAGAAGAAGAGCAGCGACGAGAAGGAGAAGAGCAGCGAGAAGAAGAAGAAAGAGAAGAGCAACAAGACGAAGGAGTCGAAGAGCAGCGACGAGGAGAAGGAGAAGAGCAGCAAAAAGACGAAGAGCAGTGAGAAAGAGAAGGAGACTGTGAAGGTGAGAGGAGAACACACTGATCCTGGTTCAGTGGTGAGTTTAGTCCCAAATGTACTTGGTTTGTGCAAGAATCTGCTTTCATAACACGCTAGAATTCTTATTGTTCGTCTCATTAAAGTGACACCGTTTAACTTTGGAAATAGAAAGTTAAACTATACTGACAGGCGGTGATTGAAGTCAATGGATGAAACTCATAATATTCAGACAGGCAGAGTTGAAGTGAAGCTTTACTGGTGCCAGGTTGATGGTTACAGGGTTATTATTTCGTGCGCTCGACATGGATAACAAAAAATGTGATTCACCGCCTCGTATACGTTCAGTTGCTGTTAAGTTTAGCACAGACAGAAAAAAGATATACTGTATAGGACATATATGGTAGAACAGTGGTTCCCAAAGTGGGGGTCGCGAGGGATAAGCTGGGGGTCGGGAGATGATTTCAAGATCTAAGTTGAGCAAATATGACACTGCATTTGCTCTGTTTTTCAAATTAAAAACAGAATTTCTTAGGGAAATAGGGTGTAATAGCAATAAACTATTCAAATTACCAATATTAAACCTGATTTAACATGCTTTGACACTTAAAATGATTTTTCTTTTCACTTTGGGGGATCCCGAGTCAGTTGCTGGGCTATTTTGGGGGTCCCGGCCAGAAAAGTTTGGGAACCTCTGTGGTTGTAAAACTGTCACAAGTATCAGTTTGACAGGACTGTAACACTGAGAATTAACAACTTAATTTGGTAACAAGATGTAGTTTAAATGTGGACACACGCTGACTTGTTGTCTGATGTACTTTCACATGGACATAACTCAGTTCAACAGTTCAACAGCTCACTTATGATATGTACAAGAAGAGCTGTACCTAATGATAAAATCGTGCTTACCTTTACCTCTGAACATTCTCCATCGAGATAGATACGTTTTATGCCATTAAGTTGAATATTACAGCTAAAGGAGCAAAATTTCCATGAAAACAAAAAGGAGGCTCAGTTTGACACAGGTTTTACACACATTTAGAAAAACATCCAAAATATAAGATGTGACAACTTTTATTTGTCCCGATTCCCCCACTGTAGGACAAATAAACTTTCTCGTATTTAGTTTTGTTTTAGAGTTTAAACTTAAGACTTTCAAAATTGTCTAAATCAGTGGTTCTCAAACTTTTTAACCCAAATGCCAAGTGGCTTTCTGAGTACCACCAAATCTAAAATGGGTTTATAACGGGTCTAAATTTGAGCTAAACCAGGTCTCAAGTAGGACTACACTATCGCCACAGCAGTTTAAACTAAAAATGTACAAAAGGAAGAGCAAAAATGTGAATAAAACGTACTCTAAATGAAGAAAACATTACAGTTGAAGAAGGTGTTCACGTACCACCAGAAGAGGTCTGCGTACCACAGTTTGAGAAACCTCAGCTGTCACGAAGGCGACACAAAGGTCTCCAATGTGTGTTTCTTTGTATCTAAGCTACTGTATTTATAAAGTAAGAGTTGTTTTATCTTTCATACCTGGAAAAGAAAAGAGAACTATATGCAAATGAGGCAAAAACATCATGATAATATCGTTATTGCAGCACATGACACCCATATCGTGCAGCCCAACAGCAAGTGTGAGAAGAAGAGCCTGTCAGACATGTTTTAGTCAAATGTACTCTGCACCAAAGAGCGCAACTGAACTGAGTCAAACCTGGGAAAAGCTGGGCATTGTGGATTTTATAATATTGTGTTTTTTTTAATGATGGGGACATGTACAACAGACATAGATTAACATGTAGTGCTCTGACGCTGGTATCAATGTGGACAATTTGACAAAAATAAAAAGCAAGATAAGTTTATTTGTATAGCACCTTTCACAGACAAGTTCACAACAAAACAGTTAAAATACAAAATAACGCACACAATAGGCAATACGTACAACAATATGACAGTAAAACCAGTCTCTAAATCTGCTGTAATTAAAACGCTTGAGCAAAACAAAACGAAAAGTCATCAAATATCTGCAGACTCAACAGAAAAAAAACAACGATGTAAAGTATTAACAGCAGGTGGCAGCGACGCGCCATAGTTGTGCCTGGTCTGCCACTCCAAAGGGAAAATATTCTGCATTTTTCATATTGTTTTAAGCCGTTAAACCTGCTCTTCAGTGCCTTAAATTTGCAATCTCATGTTTTGAAGAAAAAAAAAGTTTATTAAGTTCTTACTGAAAGGAATTGATTGCGCTGTTCACTGACACGCAGTGAGTGCATCCAGCCACTAGATGGCGCCTCACCATCAAGTCAATATACTCTTACAGCGCTGTTGAAAACACGAGTTTTAGCCTAGCAGCAGCAGCAGCTAATGTGTTTAGAGGCAGAAATGCTCAGAACGAGTATGGTGATGATTTAAGGACTTAAAACAGCGGAAGATTCTCTGATAAGTGACGTATGAAGTCGGAAAAGGCAAGGCAAGTTTATTTGTAGAGCACAATTCATACACAAGGCAATTCAAAATGCTTTACATAACAGGAAAAGTTGCATTAAAATCACAAAACACAAACACACAGAATCATTTTAAAATAAAACGCTTTAAAAGAGAAGAGTGCAGATAGATCTTTCAGTCGTTTGCACATCTAAACAGAACTGTTTTTAGCCTGGATTTAAACATTGTCAAAATTCGTCCCAGATAGAAATGAGTACACATGACGTGTGTTTGACGCTCGGAGGGGGAGGATTTTCTGATAAACATTCTTCAAAACAGTGTGAAAGCAACAGAATGGTACTTCAGGTGTGTTTATGGTGACGGAACAATGTTAGAACAGGGTTACAAGCTCAAAAAAGTCACTGTAGCAGAATGTGTCCTTATTTCAAATGCGTTCATTTAGGCCTCACACAGGCTGCCGATACCAAACGCTGCAGCATGTGAAGCTCTGTTGAAGTCTCATGTGAAAGTGAAGGCAACTGCTCGATATTCAATCTGACGTAATGACGGACTGCAGTCGTAAATAATCCGTTATCAGGGTTTCCGTTGGGCAAGTGCTAAAAGTCATTAAATGGACTGAGGCAAAAATAAGGCCTTGAAATGCTTAAAAATATATATATTCAATCTCCACATGCATTAAACATATTGACAAAAACAGATTTATCCATCAAAACATGTAAATGTAATAAAAATAAGAGAAAATAATGATCACCGTCTGTGTCTCCAGAGCCGCTGTATCAGAAGTGCGTGTTCAGGACAGCAGTTTTTAAATTCAGGTTTAATCTCAGGTATTGGATTTATAGAAACTAGATGTTAATATCTTAGGTTGAAATTGTATGTGAAGTAGCTTTCTGAAATGGGTAAACTAGTTTATTATATCCTTGTCATTAGAGCTGTAACTGTTAATCGACTATAAATGATAATCAACAATAATAATGGATGATCGTAATTGTTAACTGGACTCTACAGACTCTGAAACACATGTTAAAAGACTTTCTATAACAAAGACTGCAACATACATTTATCAAAATGTCAAAAAAGAAAAAAGAATTGCTCCTTTTCATCAAAAATGCATTAAACATTTGACAAAAAACTTTCTTCACACATAAACTCGATCTAGAAGCCTTCAGTCACCATATTTCGACGTTTATCTGGTTAAAATGTTGTAAATAGTTTAAATATACAATAAGAATAATCGTTTGACAACTCGACTAATTGAAAAAAGTAATTGCTGACTAGTCGACTGCTAAAATAATCCTTAGCGACAGCCGCACTCGTCATTCTGTGGACAATGCAATGGTTATAAGCCTGTAGTTTTGACATGATAAAAGTGCAAATGTCTTGTTTTGGAGGGCTGTAGTCGACTAAAGACCTGCTTCATGGACCGATTAATTGACTAAAAGGAGGTTTGGCAAAAATATATCTGAACTATGGACTGATTTATCTTATTTTTAGTATATTTTACCATCTTAAAGTAAGATTTGCCAATGGAACAAGCATTTTCTTTCTTTCAAGAGCTGTAGTTTTTTTTTCTTTTACTCTTTCTTATTTTAAGAAAAGACATTTATGACAAATCAAAGACCGTCAGTCAGAACATCCTCAAATCAAGATTATTAATGCTCATTTTAAACACTTAGTCATTATCTTATCTAAGATTTTTTAAAATTTTATTTTAGTCTAGATAAAATAATTGGTCAACTAATAAAAATGTTGGTCAACTGAAAAAGTGGTTCCCAAACTTTTGGGGCCAGGACCCGCAAAATGCGCGAAATGAAAATAACAGTGCACTGTGCACTGTTGCAAAAAGGGATTATCTAACTTAGTTAAATTTACTTGAATTAAGCAAATTAATCTTAAAAGTCCAATTTTAAGATTTTTTCACTTGACAGGTATACATCAAATTTACATTATTTGACTGGTTTTAAGTAAACTTGATAAGTAAAATAATCTTATTCCACTGGCAGATAATTTCGCTTAAATTAGGGTAAAAAGGTCTTATTTTGAGTTTATTTTTCTTATTTTTTGATAGGCCTTTTTTGCAATGTGGTAATAATTTTAAGTGTTAAAGCATGTTATATCAGGTCTAATGTTGTTTATTACAATAGTTTAGTGTCTTTTTGGACCCTGTTTAACTAAAAGATACTGTTTTTAATTTAAAAATCAAGTAAATATTTATCAAAACTATATCTTGAAAAAATCTCGCGACCCCCACTTTGGGAACCACTGGACTAAGGCACCATCGACCAATTAATCGACTAAACGATTACAGCCGTACATCGTTTTGACGTTGATTATGGCTTTAAAAATCTTCAAATGTGGCTCTAAAAAGCAATAAATTTGATCTGAAACCCGCGCAAAGCTCACAGGATCTGCCACTGCTGTCCCCAAAATATCATCAAATCAATATCTCCAGTCCATTTGTTTCTCTTTTGTCATTTCGATCATCAGCTGCCCCTTTTCACTCTCCCCAGAGCCCATAGAAACACTACATTCTCCCTTAATCTACTCCAAACCCGCTCAAATCTGTCGGCGCCGTTCAAAACCCTGGAGCGTATCAGCGACTATTGTTTACCCGGAGGTGGTCCCACAATGCCGCGGTAATGTAGCTTGATTCAGCGCGTTTCAATGGGTTTGTCAATAAAGTTCTAATGAAAAGAGGTGATTATCGGCTTTGGACGAGGCTAAAACACCTGCGGTCCGCCGAGCGATCCAGCAACGAGCCGAGTTTATTTGGGGAAAAAGACCAAATCTGTTGTTTTTTGCGGCAGAGTGGTCGCCCGAGCTTAATACTGCATTCTCTGTGTATTCTTAGAGACGCTGGATCCTAAAATATAATGATTTATTTGTTTAGAAACAGCATTTTGTTTTGTTTTTCTTGGGTTGTTTTGTTGCTGTGAGAAACAAGGACTAAACTGGGACTAGGCTGGGACTAAACTGGGACTAAACTGGGACTAAACTGGGTCTAAACTGGGACTGAACTGGGACTAGGCTGGGATTTAGATGGTCTTAAAATGGGACTAGGCTGGGACTAAACTGGGATTTAGTTGGGACTAAATTGAGACTAAACTGGGATTTAGTTGGGATTTATCTGAAAATAAACTGGGACTAAAATGGGACTAAACTGGGATTTAGTTCGGATTTAGCTGGGACTAAACTGGGACTAAACTGGGACTAAACTGGGACTAAACTGGGACTAAAATGGGACTAAACTGGGACTAAAATGGGACTAAAATGGGATTTAGTTGGGACTAAACTGGGATTTAGTTGGGATTTAGCTGGGACTAAACTGGGACTAAAATGGGATTTAGTTGGGATTTATCTGGGACTAAACTGGGACTAAACTAGGACTAAACTGGGACTAAGATGGGATTTAGTTGGGACTAAACTGGGATTTAGTTGGGATTTAGCTGGGACTAAACTGGGACTAAGATGGGATTTAGTTGGGATTTAGCTGGGACTAAACTGGGACTAAGATGGGATTTAGTTGGGATTTAGCTGGGACTAAACTGGGACTAAAATGGGATTTAGTTGGGATTTAGCTGGGACTAAACTAGGACTAAACTGGGACTAAAATGGGACCAAAATGGGACTAAAATGGGACTAAGATGGGATTTAGTTGGGACTAAACTGGGATTTAGTTGGGACTTAGTTGGACGGGGCTAAAACACCTGCGGTCTGCCGAGCGATCCAGCAACGAGCCGAGTTTATTTGGGGAAAAAGACCAAATCTGTTGTTTTTTGCGGCAGAGTGGTCGCCCGAGCTTAATACTGCATTCTCTGTGTATTCTTAGAGACGCTGGATCCTAAAATATAATGATTTATTTGTTTAGAAACAGCATTTTGTTTTGTTTTTCTTGGGTTGTTTTGTTGCTGTGAGAAACAAGGACTAAACTGGGACTAGGCTGGGACTAAACTGGGTCTAAACTGGGACTGAACTGGGACTAGGCTGGGACTAAACTGGGTCTAAACTGGGACTGAACTGGGACTAGGCTGGGTCTAAACTGGGTCTAAACTGGGACTGAACTGGGACTAGGCTGGGTCTAAACTGGGTCTAAACTGGGACTGAACTGGGACTCGGCTGGGATTTAGATGGGATTAAAATGGGATTAGGCTGGGACTAAACTGGGATTTAGTTGGGACTAAACTGAGACTAAATTGGGAATTTAGTTGGGACAAAACTGGGACTAAACTGGGACTAAAATTGGACTAAAATGGGATTTAGTTGGGACTAAACTGGGATTTAGTTGTGATTTAGCTGGGACTAAACTGGGACTAAACTAGGACTAAACTGGGACTAAACTGGGACTAAAATGGGATTTAGTTGGGACTAAACTGGGATTTAGTTGGGATTTAGCTGGGACTAAACAGGACTAAACTGGGACTAAAATGGGATTTAGTTGGGACTAAACTGGGATTTAGTTGGGATTTAGCTGGGACTAAACTGGGACTAAACTGGGACTAAAATGGGATTTAGCTGGGACTAAACTGGGACCAAAATGGGACTAAAATGGGATTTAGTTGGGACTAAGATGGGATTTAGTTGGGACTGAGGTGGGATTTAGTTGGGACTAAACTGGGATTTAGTTGGGACTAAACTGAGACTAAACTGGGACTTAGTTGGGATTTAGCTGGGACTAAACTGGGACTAAAATGGGACCAAAATGGGACTAAAATGGGACTAAACTGGGATTTAGTTGGGACTTAGTTGGACGGGGCTAAAACACCTGCGGTCCGCCGAGCGATCCAGCAACGAGCCGAGTTTATTTGGGGAAAAAGACCAAATCAGTTGTTTTTTGCGGCAGAGTGGTCGCCTGAGCTTAATACTGCATTCTCCGTGTATTCTTAGAGACGCTGGATCCTAAAATATAATGATTTATTTGTTTAGAAACAGCATTTTGTTTTGTATTAGTTCTGTTTGACTCCACTGGGAACAAATTGGATTATTTGGCAGCACCACTGGGACAAACATCGCTCTTCTACTAATGATGATTATCCCACAGTTCATCTATTAAAATCAGCTGCCACTCTCAGCGCTGGAAATGGAGGAAAACATTAGCTGTGTTTCTGTTTAAAGGAGACGGGCGTACTATTCCACTAAATATACTGTTATGAGCTTTGTTTTAGGATTTAAAGGGAACATATTGTGCTATAGTAGTGACTAGGGCAGCGCAATATATCGCAAAAGTGTCAATATCGCAATATTGTCTGACGCAAAAAAACTGACTATATTGTGGTAACACCAAAGTCTTCATCTGATGGAAATGTTCTGTTATGAAATGAAAACATTGAAAAGGGCAACATTCTGAATAAAATCTAGCATTTTCTAACAAAATTAGCAGAAAAATGGCAAAAAGAATAGACTATTTCTGATTTTCCTCAATTATACACTTTATTCATAAATATTCTCTCTAGAAGCTTCATTCACAATATTCAACATTTATTTGGTTAAAAATTTTAGTTTATTCTAAGTCTCAATCAAGAGATATTGATAAATATGACACTGCGTGTTAATTTTTTAATTAAAAGGGCTATTTTTTTGTTAAATATGGTTCAAAAAGACACTAAACTATTAAAATAAATGACATTAAACCTGATATAGCATGCTCTAACACAGAGGGGGGCAAACTAAGGCCCGGGGGCCACATGTGGCCCTTTTGGCATTTTGATCCGGCCCACAAAGCAAAAATTGTATGAGTTAAGTATGACGCATTTGTCATTTTATAGTTGCCTGAGCAGCTGTTTGTTCATTTAAGATCAGTTTTAAGAACAGCCACCACTAGAATAACACCAGACTTTGATGCTTTGGATAAAAAGAGTGACCAATGGCACTGTTCGCACTAAATAAAGGTAATGATTTCTGCTCTTCTGTTGTCGATTTTGTGTATTTTAGGCATTACGTCTATGTGTATTAGTATGTGTGTAAAATGGTCTGGCCCCCAGGCAAGTGTAAACGTCCAAAGCGGCCCTTGCGTCAAAATAATTGCCCACCCCTGCTCTAACACGTACTTTTGCTATTTTAATTTCGCGTTGGGGGTCCTGAGTTAGTTCCATGGCTTTTTATGGGGGTCTCGGTCTGAAAGGTTTGGGAACCACTGATCTAGAAAAGTACACAAAAATGCCCTTTAATGTAGGTTTGAAACAAGTTAATCTATTCATTATTGAACATTGAGTCAACAAATAATAATTTTCAGTACTATACTTAGACCCCAAAGACTCCATACTGTGTGATGACAGAAAATGATGCTAGAAATGTGTTAAAATGTGTGGGTTTTTTTTGTCTTTGACTTTTTTTTGTAAATCTACTCTATGAAGACATTCTTAAATCTCTTTATCTTCATCTTGATCAAATATCATTCACAGGCTTTTTGCGATCTCAACAGTTAATCGATTAATCAAAAGAAATAACCGACGGATAAATCGATTAACAAAATACTCGTTCGTTGCAGCCCTACCTTATCGTTCAGAAGTGGAATTCTATTTGTCAATGGGTTTGAAACGAGACACAATCCTCACAAGACGAGACGCAAGCTTTTGACCTGATTTAAAATAAATAAAATGTGGCTCTTTTGGCCTCATGATTTCTATTTACTTTATTCCATATTTTTGCCGTGGTTGTAGCACTGCTTTTTGGCACTACAGCTTCTCAAGTGATGCAGATCTTCAGCTTTAACCCTTTTTTTTAATCCAAATTCATAGAAATGCACAATCTTGTTGCCCCAACTAAGTCCCCAACTAAATCCCAGCCTAGTCCCATTTTAATCCCATCTAAATCCCAGTTTAGTCCTAGCCTAGTCCCAGTTCAGTTCCAGTTTAGTCCTCGTTTCTCCCAACAACAAAACAACCCAAGCAAGCACAACTCAAGCATTGGGACCACTTTTATCTCGCAAGAATGTGTGGGACGAGATCTTATTCCATCCCTATTGTTATTGTTACCATTTTTTACATATTACACATTTAAACCGTAGGATTTGGTGTATACTTTGGATCTCCCCATTGATTAAATCGACCCACACATTGTTTTTAATACCGCACAATGTTCCTTCGCCCTTTCTTTCTTCTTTCAGCTCTTAATCACTCCAGACTCGACGTCGGCGGGTCGGTTAAAGCTGAATTAATTTGTTTTTTTCTGGAGGCTAAAAACGCAACCAAATTCATCACGTTCTCGTCGGGGACCCTGATGCCCTCCTTTGTCACTCGTCTCCCGCGTAGTTTCCACAGCGCAGGGGCGTCTCCGTGGCGCCGGTTTAATTAAAATGGCGCCGTTTAACTGTAGCGTTGAGAAATGATGAGCGTAATGAGATGTGGCTTACGACCGATATTGCATAACTGCATACGTGTAACACCAGAAGAGCGTCTTGTTGTAGTCGTTGGGCCATAAAAAACCATCTCTTACGGGGTGTTGAATTGATAATTGATGGCTTGTGAAATGGGATATAAAGTTGATTAAATGAAATCACGAAGGAGGCATTGAGGAAGCAGCTGGATCTTCTGTTCATGATGCTGTGGAGTGACGTCTGCTGGTTGTTGGGCGAAAATATATATAATTTTTTTGGTCAATGTTGTAATTTGTGTATTATAATCTAATGTGTTTTATCAGACGTTTTTAAATATTGTTTGGCTGCCTTTTATAATTTAACATTCTATTTTCTAGAATGCTTGGGTTGTTTTGTTGCTGGGTAAAACGAGGACTAAACTGGGACTAAAACTGGGACTAAAATGGGACTAGGCTGGGATTTAGTTGGGATTTAGTTGGGATTTAGTTGGGATTTAGTTGGGATTTAGTTGGGACTAAATTGGGACTAGGCTGGGCCTAAACTGGGACTGAACTGGAACTAAACTGGGTCTAAACTGGGATTGAACTAGGACTGGGACTGGGACTAGACTGGGGATTTAGTTGGGACTAAACTGGGACTCAGGTGGGAGACTAAAATGGGATTTAGTTGGGACTAAAATGGGATTTAGTTGGGACTAAAATGGGATTTAGTTGGGACTAAACTGGGACTAAACTGGGACTAAATTGGGACTGAACTGGGACTAAACTGGGACTGAACTGGGACTAAATGGGACTAAACTGGGACTTAGTTGAGACTAAACTGGGACTCAATTGGGACTAAACTGGGATTTAGTAGGGACTACACTGGGACTCAATTGGGACTCAATTGGGACTAAGCTGGGACTAAACTGGGACTAAGCTGGGACTAAGCTGGGACTAAGCTGGGACTAAGCTGGGACTAAGCTGGGACTAAGCTGGGACTAAAATGGGACTAAAATGGGACTAAGATTAAAATGGGACTAAAATGGGACTAAGATTAAAATGGGACTAAGATGGGACTAAGATGGGACTAAGATGGGACTAAGATGGGACTAAGATGGGACTAAGATGGGACTAAGATGGGACTAAGATGGGACTAAGATGGGACTAAGATGGGACTAAGCTGGGACTAAGCTGGGACTAAGCTGGGACTAAGCTGGGACTAAGCTGGGACTAAGCTGGGACTAAGCTGGGACTAAGCTGGGACTAAGCTGGGACTAAGCTGGGACTAAGCTGGGACTAAGCTGGGACTAAGCGAAGTCTGAAACGAGGAGAAAGGCTTCAGCGAACGGTTTGGGCAAATCATGGGGATGAATTGTCAAGCGACGAAGCCGGGGCGAACCGTCGGACGAAGCCAGAACAAAAGCCAAAGTTTTTACAGAGCTGCAGTTTTAGAGATGCTTTGACCCAGTCGTCCTGACATCACAATCTGTTCACATTTTAAATCCATCATCTTTGAGGACAAAATGTTCACTTTCTTCTCATATCTCCCCAACAGAACATATCGACCACATTTGTCCATTTAATGTCACATCTTGTATCAGGAAAAAACATCTTGAGCCAGACAGTTCATTTAATCTTTTTTTTTTTCTATTACAGGAGGAATTGTCCAAAGCAGCCACAACCCCAAAGTCACCTCCTCCAACCCCCGCGACACCCGTCACCCCCAGGACACCTGCCACCCCTGCCACCCCTGCCCTGTCTGCCTCGTCTGGGACGCCCTGCACCCCAAACTCCATCTCTCCATCTGGAATCGTCAAACGCAAAACCGGTCAGTCTCATTGATTTGTTTGATTTGTTTTTATTTTATTTTTTATACTTTAGCTAAAAACAGGGCCTTGTCAACTAAAGCAATGGTTCTCAAACTAGGGGTCGGGACCCCAAATGGGGCCGCGAAATGATTTCCGGGGGTCCCCCAGATGATGGGGAAAAATTGATACAATAGTGTTAACGAAGGCTTGACCCCCTTCAAATGCAGTGGTGAATGTAGATTCCTATTTGTCGGCCCATTTTCTAGATGTATATTCTCAAAATAAAATCAAACATTAGATTTAAGGCTAATTTATCACTCTGCGTGTCGCCTATTTTTTGTGTTTGGGAATGTGAACTATTGTTAATTTTGGGGCCCACGACTGAAATAGTTTAAGAACCACTGATCTAAAGCATTGTATTTATGGTAAATCTCTTATTTTGACATTGAAGGGTCTGGGTCGCAAGTCGCAGCCAATCATTTGCTGTCAATGTCTTTGCTGATCCAAGCTAAAATATTGAAATTGTGACGCTTTATTTGGCGATACGGTATTGATATCACAGCTGCTCATGTTTAGTATCTGTCTGAATAGCAGAAAACTTTCTCTTGAATATCTTTGTAGCATTCAGGATGTAGTTTATAACTTCTCTAACCTTAAAGGAAACATTTTCTTTCTTTTGTTCCCACATCAAAAACATAACTGGAGTTGTATTTAGCTTCTTTCACTCTTCATTACATCGTTAATCCTGTTTACGAGGTCTTCTTCATCTGAACCTTCAAATTTCCCAGATTAGTCAAATGTTGAGAAGTCTCCCGTGCTGTTTTTAAGTCCATAAATCCACTCCAGACTCGTTCAAGAGCATTTCTGCCTCAAATTACTTTCATCATAGCTGCGCGCTTACATTACCATGTTGGTGCAAGCTAGCTTTTGTTTCTTTCACCTTGGTAATTCCCTCTGCTGCACAACATCTTGATGAGAGAACGCCTGACTGATTGAAAACAATGTGTGTTTTTCTAAACATACACTATTTTAAGTTCTGAAAGGTGAGATTCCAGTGTTTCCCATAGATTTTGCTGAGTCTATGGAGGCACATGCAATTATTATTTCTATTTTACACAAATGTTGGAGCATAAATGTCACTTATTTTCTCTATTAAATCTTTAAACAGTTCCTTTTTGAATGGTTTAGTTTCTTTTTTTGTTTTTGTTTCATGACAATAGAACAGACAAAGTATTATTTGTCATTTCAGTTTAAAGGGCCTATGACAGGTTGGATGACTCATTTCACTTAATTACAGTTCAGATAAATATATTTCAAATTTTGCTAAAATACTTTATAGATTTTTTTTTTCACTTTAGCAATTTTTTAGGTTTTTTGTTTTACTTCCTGGTTATAAATGATGACGTCACACTAGGAAATTACCATAGCAACCACACTGTACACCGGGGCAAATTCATCTAATGTCACAGATTTTTCTTTAATTTACAAACAAAAATACACGTGAACACCTTTTTTGGTTGAATTAATGAATAAAGGTGAAAAAAAGAAGTCTCTTTTGTGTAAATTAGGCATAGTCTTTGTCTCCCTACTGTGATGTCATGAATTTGTTTGCTTCCTGTAACTTTCTACTGATTTTTCAACTTTTCTACACAAACGGCAACTTGATTGTTGTGAAACTATTATTTATATTTACAACAGGTATTAATGCACTGAATAAAGACAAAAGTAGAAAATAGTGAAAACCTGTCATATACACTTTAATGTTTAGCTTGTTTTCCGACAACGGGTGATTGTGATACGATGGGGGTCCACTATAGTCTCCTCTATTAATGGGAAACACTGGATTCAACACTGGATTACAAATAATACATTCATAAATCCTTACAGTGTCCTCGGTTCCTGGTTTGAGTCCGGGGCATGTTTAGATTTCAGACTAAACGCAGTGCTATTTGACTTTCGGCGTGATGTTGTTTAGTTTTGATCAACATTCAGTCAAATAATTCTTCCAACAAAATGATCATTGATTACTTCAGACGTTATTTAATTCCTCCTCTCCCTCTAAAAAGTTTTCCTCTCTTCTGAACTCTGACTTGAACCGAAGATGGATGTCTCTCCCGCCTCGAGCTGCTCTGGTTGATTACTTGTTAGCAGGCGCCTAATGGCCTTAAATAGTCATCATTATTTTACTACGCCGCAAAAACAACCCATTTATCACTAATGAGATGCATTCCAGTTTGTTCGCGACAATCCGAAACATATTGTCTGCTTTTTTAATGTCGGAAAAGCGTCAAAGTGTGTCATCCATACGTGTTATTTTACATGCCGTTAGCCGGGGCAGGAGGCGAGTCCGGGCCATTATTCCTGGTGTGTATTAGCGCAGTGCTGATGATAATATTGTGATTGTGGTTTTGTTTTGCTGAGAGAGCGTCAAAAGGAGCAGCGAAGCGGAGCGGCGTTATTACAGCTGATTGTGAAGAAGGAGAGCGGGCTTTGAATGCAGAAGTGTGGCCTTGTTTCTGTTCAGTGCAAACGGAAACGAAAGCAGCACACAAATGATTTTTAAACTTTTTTTCCACGTTAAAGCAAACACGATTTATTATCAGTTAACAGTTTAATGCCATCTAGACTTAAAGGGAAAACATTGTGTTAATTTTGTTTTTGTTAGCCTTTTAACTTGCCCCTGAGTACCTTTTTCAGTGGCATCTCATGTTTAAAACAAAAACAAAATGACTTCATGTCACTTTTGGCTCCATCTAGTGGCTGCAGAGGGAATTGCAAAGGTGAGATAAATGATCAATATAAGCGTGCAGTTGTAATGATCGTGATCTGAGGCATAAATGCTCAGGTGACTAGAGTTGATTTATTGACTTTAAAGAGTGCAGAAAGTCACGGAGCACGTCACGTTTAGATTATGACATCACAGATTGGGGAAAGAGTGATTTTGACGCTTGGTTTTTGATGAAAGGACACGGTTAAAAGCTCAAATAATTTAATTTTTAAAGGGGACATATTATGTAAAATCAACGTTTATATGGTTTAATTTAAGTTTGATGTTGGTTGATTCATTTCTTTCTTTCCCTCTGCCGTTGGACTCTTGAACACTTTATAACACCTGCCACTTCAATAATATTATAAAAGCAGCTCTCTATTGCACTGCCAAATTTGCCAAAGTCTGTCCAACTGTACATTTCTGTATATAGTCTAAGTCTATTTTATTTTCATTTATTTAAATTTTATTCTAATTTTATACATGCCCTTTTTTAAATATATTTGATTATATTTTATTCATTGTTTTATGTTGCACCTTACGCTAAAACAAGTTCCTGTGTTTGTGAAGTTTGATCACTGACTACGGCAATAAACCGATTCTGATTCTATGTTTGAGTAATCCTGTCCTGTCCTGCATCCAAGGCTTTAGTCCTCAGGAAGTGTACCCCCTGTGCCCGTCCACACCACTTTACTTTACATACATGTACAAAATGTGCAGATTCTATGTCCAACAGTATTCTAAAAGTACACGACGCTGGTTTTCTTGTGGAGGTTCCCAACCGTTTGTCCCCATGGAATTCATATTTGCCTGCAATGTTCCACAATACGGCATTGAATTTATCAGTGCTCATCAAGCGACTAATTGTAGGGCTGTAGTCTTTTACTCGTTTAGTCGATTAATCGGTCAATGGTGTTTTAGTCGACCAACTTTATTAGTCGACAAATTATTTTATTTCGATTAAAACAATTTATCAAAAGCAGTGAAGAAGTGAAGATATGGAGTGAGTTAACAGATCACTAGTTTGGTCTAATTTATATTTATGTTTCCTTGTACTTTTCTATGTAAATTTTTATTTTTTTGCATGAACTTTTGAGTGCAGTTTGGGTCAGATGCAGAGAGATACTTCATAGTTTTGTCCCCTTTTTAGTCGATTAATCGGTCGATGGGGAAGCTCTTTAGTCGGCCAAGAGTTTCTTTAGTCGACTACAGCCCCAATTGTCACTAATCAACTATAAAACAATCGTAATTGTATTTCCACAATCTTATCTTCACTATAAACCATCTTCACTTCTTAGACCTTTTAGACAGTGGCATTATTAAATCAAAATGTCGAAAAAGAATAAACCATTTCAGATTTTATTCAATAATACACTTTTTTTGTAAATATTCTCTGTTTAAAAGCCTTCATTTGCCATATTTCAACCTGTATTTAGTTAACAATGTATTTAAAAAGTCTTAATGTACAATAGAAATTATCTTATCTGCTAAAATAATCGCTAGTTGCAGCTCTAATAAACACTTTTAATTTAATAAATGCAAGATGGATACGATTGAAAGCGAAAACCATGTGCCGTTTAAAGAATCCTGAATAATTCATAATGTAATATCTTTAATTAAAAGCAAATAATAAATAAATAAAGGTTAAAACTTGGTGGAAATTCCTGCTACTTGATTCATTTGTCGATTCCACACTTTCTACAAAGAACACAGTCTAACTTTTCCCATACATAAATCATTTCTGTAACAAGAGTCGACATGAAACAGAATCGCACAATGACTTTACGCTCTTTTGTAGTTTCCTCAAAGCCCCATTTGAAACTACACATTTCCTGGGTTTTGTTCTTGCTTTTCTGTCTCGTTTTAATCAGTAAATTCCCTTTGAACATTTCCACAGATGCCCCGCCACAACGAGAGACCTGCCACTGCGAAACAAATCACAATTAAATGTCTAATTTGGTAGAAGTTGTTTTAATGTGGCGGGTTAATGCTTTCATTGATTTGTAACTTTTCAGACAAAGAACCCCTTCAGGAAGTCTTTGGCCTTTTCAATAGCAATTTATCCGAACAGAACGAGACTAAACCAGGTCCAGACGAAGTTCAAATCGGGTTAAAAGTAGGAACTGGGAATTAAAGCAGTACATGGAGGAGTTTTCTTAAATATTTCACCAATATTCACAAGAAATTACTTCAAATCAGCCCTGCGACAAGTTGGCCACTGTCCAGGGTGTATCCCGCCTAAGGCCCAAAGTCACTGGGATAGGCTCCAGTCACCCGTGACCCCTAACGGGAATAAGCGATAGAAAATGAATGAATGAATGAATGAATTACTTCAAATCAATGGCATTCCAGGTTCAGTTTTGATTGTAGTGCTGGTTTTATACCTGTAGGGGTGCTATTGCCTTTTTTTTGAACTCTTGAACTATTGACCTTATTCCTGAAGTTGCTGCACGCGCCGCCGTCTTGTTTCCGTTGTAGTTCACATGGAGCAGACGAGCTCAACAGAAAATAAGTTCTACATGGACTAAAAAGACGTTTTCAGACTGACCAGGAAATCGGTGTGTTGTGACTTGTTGTTGCTCGTGTTCATTAAACATTTTACACAAATCAATCTACTTTATGTAACATTTTAGCGACGAGACTTTTCCCTCGTTCGTCATTAGCTTTAACGGAGTTCTCGTCAAACGGAAGTACATTTACAACAAAAGTGCGTATCTGGTAAAAAGCAGCAAAAGTGGGCGGGGCAGAAAAAGGTGAATAGTTAATAGTTAATTTTTCCTACAGGTTTTTTATTATTTTTTATTTTTATGTATTTATTTTTGTAGGTTTCCCTTGCCGAGGAAGAGGGTCAGTTGCTAAATATTTAAACTGCTTTCTACCTGTGGCCCCTCAAGGAAACTTGTGATTTTGGGCGCAACAAAAATAAATTTAATTGAACTGAATTTTGAAATTAGAGAATTGGCCCTTGTCATGTGCTAGCGCGCGGCTAGTTCTGGTTACTGTAAGAAATGCGATCGTCAAATCTGGCTCCATTCATTCTCTTTGGGACTTAGCAAGAAAACCTAGCACGAAAAAAAAATCTAATTAAAAAAGATCTGACGATGAAGAGCAAGTGACAGCCGGATAATCACTGGCAACATGTTAAAACCTTTACGTTCAATGTAAATATGTCACCAGGGAAATCCGTGTGTCGATAAAAGTGTTTTTGTCTCAAAGCTAAAGGCTAACAGTAGTTAACTTAAATATAAAGCAGACAAACTTGATAAAAAGTACATAAAATTACTTTGGTAACATTCATCTTGTCTTCGATGCTTCACGACGCTGCTCCACAACTTGTCGGAGTTAAAGGCCCAGATTCATTAGAAAATAACGATCATTGTTAACTTTGACAAACAAGCCTACATACGTTTTAATAAATGCAGTGTGACAGTAATTGGTTCTTTAAAAATAAAAATATATGCCACAAAGACTAATAAACATAAAGACAGATAAAAAATGTCTTTGGAATTCAATTGAGAATCGTTTTTGAATCGAATCTGGACCCCAAAAATCAGAATCGAATCGCGACATGTTTTCCTCTAGTCAGGCAACGTTTTGTGAGTCAGATGTATTTACCGAGACATGTTTGGGCTGCTGTCTGCGAGCCTCTTCAGAACTGTCACCGATCGGCTGATGTTGCTTCCTTTCATCCCATGCACGGGACACTCTTCTCCAGACCCACCGGCGGCAGAGGGCGTGCTCAGTCTGAACTCTGCTCTTTAATTGAAGATTGACTGTGGTCCTCTGCATTAAAAAGACCAAAACGGAAGGGATGGAGTCGACTAAAGAAATTCTTGGTCGGCTAAAGACCTGCCCCATCGACCGATTAATCGACTAAAAGGGGGTGTGGTAAAAATATATTTAAAACTATTAAGTATTTCCATGTATCTGACCCAAACTGCACTCAAAAGACCAAAAATGCACAGGAAAAACATGGAAAAACTACTATTTATACACAAAAGTACTAGGAAACATAGTAATTATATGATGGACTTCAAAATCTTTAGCTAACTCACTCCATATCTTATTGTTTTTGCTTTTTTTGTAATATAAATCCATTTAATCCAAAGAAAAACAAAAAAAGATTTGTCGACGAATTAAAATGTTGGTCGACTAAGACTCCATCGACCGATTAATCGACTAAAGCCCTACAAAACAGATCATTGATGATTAGAAACGACAATCTTAATTCAAATTTGATTAAATCCACAAAAATCTCAAATTTCAACTAAATGTTTAGAAGCCATAAAGATTAAACTTGGCTGCAAAGTTACTTCAAACTTCAGTTTTGTTTTAACGTCGTACTTTTGTGAGTCTGTTTGCTTTTTAGGGCCTTTTGCTGTTATATTCTGTCAACATTTAATTGTAGTTTCTAATAATGTGTGTAAATTTGTTGATGTTATTCTTATTATTTATTGCAAGAAATGTTTTGGAAATGTCTGTCACAACATTAAAAATAAACAACACTGCATTTGTTTTAATAACTATGTTCCAGGAAGAAGCACCTTTCCATTTATTAAACTTTTATCTTGCCCTTTTCTCTCTAAATCTGCACTTTTACTCACAGTTTTGATTTATTTTGAATCGTGTTTTCGTGTTATTTCCTCCGCCTCTGATATTTTCTCGTCTCCTTCTTGTACTTTTCCTTGCAGCGAGGAAAATGTTCCCCAAGAGGAAGCTGGAGGAAGGCGACAGCGAGAGTCGAGAAAAGGAGGATTCCGAGGCGAAGGACAGCGGCGCGGGTCATCAAAACAAACGCGCCCGAGTGGAGAGCGGAGCCGGCGCGGCAGGTAGCGGCTAACGGCTAACCTCGGCGCGGAGCGGGTCAGGAACGGGAAAAGGGAAAGACGGGCGGTAATTAGGACGGAGTAACGGAGGGTCCGGCTGCAGGAGAAACACGAGGAGGTTTAGACGGGTGGAGAAGTGGAAACATTATTTATTTGGTTTCTGGGGATGAAGCAAAATATGGAAAATGTGTGCGGTTTCTCAGTATCATAGACCAGGGCTGTTCAACTTAAGGCCCGGGGGCCAAATCAGGCCCTCCAACTGTTATGATCCGGCCCTCAACCATCTTCAGAAATATAGAAAATATCTCCTGTTAGTGGTTTAGTCCGTGTTTAGTCCTGGTTCAAGTCTTGGTCCAGTCCTGGTTCGGACCTGGCTAAGATCTGGTTTAGTCCTGGTTTCATTCTGGTTTAGACCTTGTTCAACCCTAGTTTAGTCCTGGTTTAGTTCTGGTTTAGTCCTGGCCCAGTACTGGTTTAATCCTAGTTTAGCCCTGGTTCAACCCTGCTTTAGTCCTGGTTCAGTCCTGCTTTAGTCACTGAGTTCAGTCCGTCGCGTCCGGGACCCGCTGGTCTTTGCAGACGCCTGTCACACCAGCCCGGTTAACTGCAGTCCGTTTTTGGACGAAAGCCACGATTCACGTGGTTTCGCGAGAGCACTCGCCAAATGACATGAAAGCCGCACCAGACCGCTGCGTCCGGCAAAATAGACTTCTTATGGATTCTTTCCGGAGACCAGCTGCTGCCGGACCAGCGTCGCAGAGCTCCGAGGTCGGTGTGACAGCAAGCATTGATTTTAATCACTTTCTAAGTCTTGCGGGACCCGAACCGGAGCCGGACCGGAGTCGGTGTGCATCAGGCGTTAGTCTTGGTTCAGTCCTGGTTCAGTCCTTTGTGAAGGTGCACTTCCTGCCTCTCGTAGAGTAAAATGGAAAAAAGGTTGATCGAAAGATATTAAAATATGGTGAATGGTAAATATTGGTGAATACAATAATCAATATTGCAACAAACTTGAATATTTCACTAAGGTTCAAACTAAGGTTTGACGTAAAATGGCTGTATTAAAAATGTAAACATTTAAAAAGGCTTATATTAATCATGATTTTCCTCATTCAGTCTAAAGTAACCTTCATTTAGTGTTGGTTTTGTCTCTTAAGTTTTTATTTTGATGCAGTTGAACACATTAAGACATGTTTTTAATATGACAAAACATCTCATCAGTGTGATCAAATATCACAGTAATTGATCATGCAGTAACTAAAAAACCTGAAAACTGTTTTAATTCACTAAATCTTATTTTAGTGACATTAGCTTCAGCTCTGAATGGAGCTCCTTTTGTAACTTTTTAAAAAAACTGTAAACAATATACTCAATTAGCTCTGCAACAAGTTAATCGATTAATCGCAACTCATCGATTATATAAATAGTTGTTGACTAATCAAGTAATCGAATAACCGTTTACTGATCTATTCAGACTCCAAAACATGCCATGAGCTGAGAAGAGGTTTTGCTACTCAGACAGAGCAGAAATCACTCAAAAATGACATGGGAATTGTTTAAATGTTGTGTTTTTGAAAAACAACTATTCTCCGGCAGGACGTCATTGATCACTTAACCTCAGCTTTATTTGTGCAAAATTCAGTAAAAATGTCATATTCAAGGTTCTTTCGCGTTCTAAACAACTAATCGATTAATAGAAAGAACAATCTCTAGACTAATCGATTACCAAAATAATCGTTAGTTGCAGCTCTGTACTCAACATTCAAATGATGCGCATCTTCAAAACAGCACTGACGATATCACCTACACTGTGATATTTGCCACCTCTGTGAGTGCACTTGATGTAAAAGCTTTGAGTTTATGAATGTCAGACTTTTTACATCACTAAATTCAAATCAGAAATTTCCGACACGCTTTCTTCTTCAGCTTTTCCACCGTTCGAGCACACTACACCTGACTGACTCCGTCCTGCTGCACTTGAATTTAAGCCTTTGACATTTTCATCTCAAATGCATTCAAGATTCCCAGTAATTTTCCGCGGAGAACTCTCTGCAAACTTGATCTCCATCCGAC
Organism: Rhinogobius similis; assembly: GCA_019453435.1. NCBI lineage: Eukaryota > Metazoa > Chordata > Actinopteri > Gobiiformes > Gobiidae > Rhinogobius > Rhinogobius similis. The sequence continues at coordinate 6,543,838 of CM033632.1, read as the reverse complement.
GGCCGCGATTCAGAGCCGCTTAAAACTGCCCTTTCACGTCGGCTCCGTCTTGAAACGATGTCTCATTCAGAGCGCGCTAAACTACTTCCTGCTCTTTTCGGAGGATTCCCCCGTTCTCTCGACAGCTGTAGACTCCGCTTTTCTGAGCCTGGAGTGCAAAGGAAATCACAGGCGACGCTGAAAAGCTCCGCTGAAATGAGTCTGTGGATCTTAATAAAAACCAGGCTCCAGCTCCACTCCATTTTCGCAGCTGTAAAATTAAAGTCTCTCCAATCCACAACCGCAGCTTTATATGTTTTGCACGTTTGCTGTAAGGATATTTTTACTTATTTATTGTTTTTATTGCATTTACAACTACGATTATTCTGCTAATCCATTAGTCCAGCGATTATTCCATAGATTAATCAGTTAGTTTGGAGCACGAAAGACCCTCGAATATGAGAATTTGACTCAATTTTACCCAGATAAAGCTGAAATTAAGGCGTTTGATGACGTCCTGGAGGAGAATATTAATAAATGAACAAGGATTTTAATCAAAAACACACGATTTGCATGTTTCCTGTGTGTTTTTATGTCATTCCTGCTCTGTCTGAGTAATAAAACCTCTTCTTTCAGCTCATACAAGGTTTTGGAGTCTGTGCAAAACCCAGTTAACGATTACTTGATTATTTAATTAGTTGACAACCATTTCTATAATCCAGTTCTCAAATTTTTTTTATCACCAAAGAAAAGATTTGACTTACTGAGTATCACGTATCATGTGTCATGCATAGCAAGACTATTTCAGGTCTAAATTGGGGATAAACCAGGTCTTAAGTAGGAATACACCATTGCCACAGTAGTTTTAACAAGAAATTTGCTTAATGAAGAGCAACAAATTTGAATAAATGTACTATAAATTGAGAAACACCGCTATAATCGATTAGTTGCGATTAATCGATTAACTTGTTGCAGCCCCATTTACATTCCCCTAAAAAACTTTGTCACTATAAAAAAAAAGGTTGTATTTTGATAATTGCTATTGTTATCTTGATACGATACAGACTCTAAAACACAAATGAAAATACCTTTTTTTTATAACAAAGATGGCTCCATTTTTAAAACAAAATGTCAAAAAAGAATGAACAAGTCTGATTTTCAACAATATTCAGGGCTCGTACGGAAGCTTGAAATCTTTGAAAATGTTAGTAGAGAAACATATTTTGATAATTTCAGAAACTACAGTTGAGAGAATTTAGTTTATTACTGCCCTAAATGCAAAAAAACAAACAAAACAAAACCAGTGCTGTGTTGGGTCCTAGTCAAGTATAAAGGTGCTGGAATTAACCAGTGAGTCTACCTTGAAAGTGGTTTAGTCCTGGAACAGTCCTGGTTTAGACCTGGTGTTACTTAGAGCCTTTTATGTTCTGTGTGGTTGGTTTTAGACCCACAGCTCCCAAAGGTCAGAGTTTCAGGCTCCTGTTCTGACGTCACACTCTGACCTTGAACTAGACATTTACTTTATGATCTTGACACATTAATGCATTAATGCGTCTAACTGTTGTTCATATATTTCGTTTCATTGATCAAATTGTTTGTATAAATGTATTGTTTCAATCTAATTAACTGTAATGTTCTTGCAAACTCAAAACAAAAAATCGATACACTTTAGGACTGCAAACAAAACTGAGAGAATGTTTTTGTAGTTTTTGGTTTGTCTTGGTTTGTTTTCTATTGTTCATTTAGACTTTAAATACATCATCAGCCAAATAAAGCTGGAAATGTGGTGACTAAAGGCTTCTAGATAGAATATTTACAAAGTGTATTATTGCAGGGGCATTAAAAAGCATTAAAATTAATATGAATTTTGCCTAAAACAAGTCTTATAACGCATTCTATTCAGTCCCCACAGGCATTAATCTAAAGACCAAACTACACGTAATAAAAATGAAAAAAAAAAAGCTAAGAATAGTGTGTGTCTCCCAGAGCCGCTGTATCAATCAAAAGTGCATGATGTTCAAATTTAATTTGAATCTCAGATATAATTGAAGCAGGTCAATAAAGTCTAGTCTAATGTTAATAGTTTCAATCAAATCATCCAAAAAATAAAAGATAGGGTTCAAAACATACATTTCATGTAAATTAACTTTTTAAATATTATAAAGTAGTTTATTATTCTCGTTGTTCTGCTGCCCAATGGAACGGTTACAAGCCAATAGTTTTGACATGATAAAAGCGTAAATGTCTTGTTTTGATGTTGATTATGGCGTTAAAAATCTTGAAATGCTGCATTAAAAAGCATTAAATTTGATTTGCGGGTGCACGGTGGCAGAGCGGCTAGAGCTTCTGCCTCTCAATAAGGAGATCGTGGGTTCGAATCCTGGACCACCCCAACATCGTGGTTTCGAATTCTGAACCACCCTAACATCACACGATCTCTCTGGGTGGAGTCTGCATGTCCTCCCCGTGTTACCGTGGGTTCTCTCCGGGTTCTCCGGCTCCTCCCACCGTCCAAAGACATGACTGTGTAGGTTAATTGACAACTCTAAATTGTCCCTAGTGTGTGAATGTGAGAGTGAATGGTTGTCTGTCCTTGTCTGTCTCTCTGTGTCAGCAGCGACGAGTTGGCCACTGTCCAGGGTGTACCCCGCCTAAGGCCCAAAGTCACTGAGATAGGCTCCAGTCACCCGCGACCCCTAACGGGAATAAGCGGTAGAAAATGAATGAATGAATGAAAAATTTGATTTGCTGAAACCTGCATAAACCTTGTATCGGTGAAAATCAGAAATGGTTTATTCTGTTTTGACATTTTGATGATTTTTATGCTGCTGTCTTTGTCATAAAAGGTCTTTTTCATATGAGTCTGTAGGGTCCTGAGAACAATTCCAACTTTTATTATTTATAGTCAACTTTTCTGAATTTTTTTCTATACATTCATCTTAGCTTCTGTTTAATCAAACGTAAGTGCACCTTTATGACGATTTGGTCCTTTTTTCTTATATTTGTTCAGTAATGTGTCTCAGTAATGTGTCAACCTCACGACAAACACATCTACGTTTTCTTCATCATAAAGCGAGCCGCCCTTTGCCATTTACCGCTCCAATTACCATTTTCTCTTTGTCCAGGAAGCTCCGACGAACCGATGGAAGAAGAAATGACGACGGCGGCGGCGGAGAGCTCTGAAAAACCCGCGACCTCCGAATCGGGCGTCACAAATGAGGAACCGGAGGAGTCTGAAAAGGCCAAGGAGCGGGACGTCCAAGAAGCGCCTGCGAAAACAGAAAAGATTTATGATGATGAGAAGGCAACGACTGTCACGGGGGCGGAAGAAATGTCTGAAAAGGACGAGCCGAAAGCCAAAGAAAGCCCCAAAAGTCAAACCGCGAATAGCCAGGAAGATAAGCAGCCCGCCAAGAAACCCGCAATCAGCAGTTTCTTTGGTGAGACATTTGCATTCCTCTGTGTTAGCATAAAACGGCTGTCTGTAAATGTGCGAGGCTTTTATTATATATGAAAAAAAAGAAGAAGACAAGTAACACATTTTAGCTCCGGCCTGAAACCTCGTCCTCCTCACCTCGGCGCTTGTGTTTGTTTTGTGAATAGCGCCGAGAAAAGCAGCAGCAGCAGCGACGGTGAAAACGGAGAACGTGGAGCCGAGCGAAGGAGAAAAGAAGACTCAGAGGAAGAGTTTGGGAGAGGATCGTAAAAGGTGAGACGAGGCGTGTTCGACAACTGTAAAGATTCAAGAGTCTGTTGACTCTTTAAGGCCAGACACTACAGGTAAAAGTGTTTTTTTTTGTTTTTGTTTTTTTGGTCAGTTTGTTCTCTCAACATATCGACTTTCATGTGGAAACAACAAACTTGTCCAATCTGCTCCTGAAGATGTTTTATTCTTCCATTGAATCCACTTCCTCCATAGATTTCTCTGGGACATTGTAACTTCAAAGGTCGTTTTCTTAAAATGCATTTTTCTCCCTCGAGACATAAAGATCAGCCTTAAAGTAGATCCTACACCAAACTGTACAATCTGGACTCAATGAGATTTAGAAAATCTCATTGAGATTTGAGATTAGATTTAGAAACGTAAAGAAGGATTTTTAAATATCTAATTCTAAAATTGATTTATTGGAGTTTAAAGTCAAAAAATGAGGCGAAATTTGAACTTTTAGGACAATTTTCAGTCCAATCTAGTTTACTTAAAAACTAAATAAGAAATAAATAAAAAAAACTTCTGTAAAGTTTTTTGTAACTAATCTGTTACAAAATGAACCAAGAAATTTAAACCTGGTTCTGTCCATTTTTCAGATTTAAATGTCCCAAATATGTGTATTTTTGGCAATTTTTTCACATAAAATGCCTTATTTCTACATGAAAACATGACATGATGAAAAACTTGTAATATAGTCCCTTACATTTATGTGAGTAAACTACAGGAGAAGTTTACAATTCATTCATTCATTCATTTTCTACCGCTTGTTCCCGTTAGGGGTTGCGGGTGACTTTGGCCCTTAGGTGCACCCTGGACAGTGGCCAACTCGTCGCAGGTTAATTGGTTTAAGATTTAAGATTTTTTTCCTATTCACCTGCTGTGTCTCGACTTAAATGTTTGTAAGGAAAAACATTCTAAATTCTGAAACAGAGGCAAAAGTGGAGTCGAACATAGTGTGATTTCTCTGGAGAAACTGGGATTAACCTCCGAATATCACCAAAAATGACAAATCCACGTGTTTTTGTCAAAGTTATTGCACTCCGACACATGAGTGACATCAGATCTAGGGCTGCACAATATATCGCAAAAATATCAATATCGCAGTATTGTCTAATAATGATAATAAAAATAAAGTTGAATTATAAACTGATTAATCAATGAGGGGAGAAAAGAATGTCATCTCATCACTAAGCCATAGATGAACATTTCCGTGAAAGTCTATATGAAGGTTCTCATTTTTCTGTAATACTGACTTAGTTTGGTGGGAGGGCACCTGTGTTCAATATTTATCATAGTGGACATCTGTGAAGTAGCAGTTTGTGAAGAAAATTTGAAAAATGTAAGTTTAAAATGACAGGAAGTAGTGCTGAGTTCTAAAATGGAGTCCCTCCGTGATGTCATCAGAAAGCGACGAACAACTGAAAATAAATAGACAGTTAACACTCAACTGATACATCTTTCTGACAGTTTAAACAGTCATTCAACAAAATAAAGGTGTTATCAGGTGTTATCTTTTGTCAAATCATGACTATTGTGTAATTTATATGGATGTAGGCCCTTTGTTTACAGTCTGATTGCTATGGTAACAGTTGTGGAATTAGCTCTAACAATGTCATATTTGCTGCTCATGTTCAACCAGGAAGTGACATTATAAACTTTACGAAAATAGTCAAACTGGGGACAAGGACAGGAAAAAAGCTTAGTCAAATCTTAACTATAATCATGTTCATACGTTTTAGTGAATTGTGACGTCTGACCCTGTCATACAGACTTTAAAGCAGAACAACATAACTGACCCCTGCAGGTCTCTTGTGAAAATACACTGACAGTAAAAACACGCCTTTTTTTCTTTTTCCCTTCCTTTTTATTGAAATAAGGAAGTACACTCACACTCAAACACATTTAACGTCGCCAAATATAAAAAAGAGCCGAGGTTTGTCAGGAGAGCTGTGGGCGTCAGGAGTTGTCAGGGGCGACGGCGAGGGCTTCAAACGCCCCAAAAAGTACATTTGCAACCACCGCACAGACTTACAAAGACATTTAATAAGGTAAAAATGTTACTTAGTTCTGCTTTAAACCACCTCTGGTATGTTTTGTTTTGCAAATGTTCTAAAAGGCCAGACAAGGTAACTCTGCTTCAGCACAAACTACGATTTAAGCCCTGAGTAAAATCTACATTTCATTAATCTGCATCAGACAGTCTAAATTTCATTATTGATTGCTTAAGCCATTACCTTAATGATCTTAACAAAACAATTTATCCAACAACCAAAAGATGTTTTGCAAAACAGTTAGAAACCCGAAACAATTCTCTGCCAAGACTAAATAACTTCAGTAATTATCCAATAGAGGCTGTTTGCCACTTTGCCGAGGTAAATCCAATTTGAGTCTTTTTGCTCCAGCAGTTGCTTAAGAAGAATTAATGCCAAATTTTAGTCCGTATAAAACAAACCCGTTTGAAACTGCGGCGATTTCGTTCAGTCCATTTAGAACGCAACGGAGAAGCCATTTTAGCGGCGCGGCTCAAAGTGAAAGGGACAAGTGCAGCGAGGAGGAAAAGCAAGACAAATCTGAACCTGGACCAGCTCCTCGTGTGTGGGCTGAACACAACAAACGCTGTCCTCTCTCACAACTTATTGAAATTAGATGAGCAATTTGTTTAAAAAGATAAAAATATGTCACAGCTTACATTTAAACATGTCCAGGAGCATTAAGACTATTATAGTAACTGCTAAACTAATCCAGGAATCTCATGCATTTCAGAAGGCTTAAACTACAGGTTTTTTAACAGACTATTTATATTTTCTATTGGAAAGTATTTCTATAGTTTCATAAAAGTTAAAGGACACATATTCTGCTACAGTGACTTTTTTGAGCTTTAAACCAATTTTTAACAATGCTACGTCATCAAAAACACACATTCAGCTGCATTCACGCTGTTTTGAGGAATGTTTATAAGAAAATCCTCCCCCTCTGAGCATCAAACACACGTTGTGCGCGTTCCTTCTCTCTGGGACGTATTTTCAGACTTCATACTTCATTTATCAGACAGTCTTCCTCTGTGTTTGGTCCTTAAATCATTGCTAAACTTGTTCAGAGCATTTCCGCCGTCTAAACCCGATAACTGCTACTGCCAGCCCGCATCAAACGTCTGCGCTGAAAAGTAGTTAACTAGATTGTATATTGCGCTGGCGCCATCTGCTGGCTGGATGCAGTCAGTAAATGTAATTTCATAGTGACCGATAACACAGATCATAGAATGAATAAGAAACTTTTTTTGTTTTAAAACATAAGACGGCATATTTAAGGCACTCGAGCGTGTTTAAAGGCTAATAATATGAAAAATACAGAATATTTTTCCTTTAAACCGTTAAAGGTGCTGTACCAGATTTAAATACTATTGCAGCGTTAAAAACAGAACTAGTTGATGTTCAGTCTTTACATCAGTCAAATGTATCACTCACTGACATAATGCAGCCCCAGCATCCTAAATATTCAGAAGCACTTTTCACGAGTTTCGACATAAACACGAGGACACATCGACTCCTCTGTCTTTCCCAGCGTTTCCAAGACGTCATTTTTATTCTACCATTACCTTTTTAATAACTACAAACGTGCTCTAAAATGAATGAGATTATTGTATACGTTTAGCAATTCAAAAATATCTTTAAAACTATGGTTCAGGCATCGCTGCTGATAACCAGGGTTTCCTGAAGTGCCTCTGACAGGTTGGACTACTCATTTGACTAAAATGCAGTTAAAATAAAAATATTTCAAATTCTGCTAAAATTTCTGCAAATTCTACCCCAGTTTAGCTGTTTTATTAGGTTTTAATTTTACTTCCTGGTTGTAAATGATGACAACACAATAGGAAATTACCATGAAACCATCCTGTACAGTGCACCAAAACTCCTCTAAAGTCATAGATTTTTCTATTTGACAAAGAAAAATACACGTGAACACCTTTATTTTGTTGAATCAATGTTTAATGAGGGCCCGCGAAGCATTTAATAAAAATATTCATGAGTTAAGTATGCCACATTTGTCATTTTATATTTGTCTGAGACTGCAGTTCATTTAAGATCAGTTTTGAGAATAGCCATTACTACAATAAAACCAAACTTTGATGCATCGGCTAAAAAGAGTGACCAACGGCACTGTTTCCACTAAAATAAATGCAAGGATTTTTGCTGTTCTGTTGTAGTTTCATTTGTATTTTAAGTCTATGCATAATAGAATGTATGTAATATGATGTAATTAACATTATCCAAACTGAATGGTACGGCCCCCGGGCAAGTGTAAAAATGCAATGTGGTCCTTGAGTCAAAAAGTTTGCCCGTACCTGGTTTAAAGGGTCAAAAAAGTAGTTTCTTTTGAGTAAATTATGCCTCGCCGCAGTGTGATGTCATCAGTTTGTTTACTTCCTGTCATTTTCAACATATTTTTCAACTTTTCTCCACAAACAGCGACCTGATTGGTGTAAAACTATCATTTATATTTTCAAGAGACTTTAATACACTGAATAAAGTCAAAATTAGAAAATGATAAACACCTGCCATACGCACTTTAATAACTGAAAGGTACCCTAAATCTAAACGTGATCGCTTACTTACTACTTTGAAAAATCGCAATTAAATGTCTGTCCAAACGCGTTCAGCTCTTCTGCCGGAGCAATGGTCTGCCAGCTCGCCGACAATTAGCCCCAGGGCAGCTCTTATTTTCTGATGTCACTTTAACACAGCCGATTGCAAAGCCGGTTACTCTCCTATATTTAACATTGTGTACGTTTAAACGCAGAGACACATTTATAACTCACTCTGACATGAGACTGATAACCATGAGTCTCTAATTCCACCATTCACTGCCATGTCTTTACAAAGCGCTAGCTCTCTATTTGGCGCCGCTGAAGATGACCTCAAAATGACAAGCTATTTATAACTAAAGACAGAACATGCATTTTTCATCCAGCCGTTTATTTGTCAGAGCCTCGGTGACAGCCAAAGGGTGAGTGGCATTTTACAGAAAGAAACGGAGAAGAAAAGCTGCTGTTATAAGGCAAAGTTGTAAATGTTTAATAAATGTCACCAAGTTTTGTCTTGACTTATTTTTTAGTCTTTTCATAATAATCAGCTATAACTAATAATTGAACTGTTGGAGTGGAGTAAGTAAACGTCGAGTCGTCATGTTTGATGTGTTAAGAGAAGCTGATAATAGATGGAATGTGGGAAGTCCAGATCAGGTTTAGGTCTGGTTTAAATGAAACTGGTATCGAATATTGGTATCGATTATGGAAAAATTAATTGTTTCAGAATATTGGTTCGATATCTTGGTTGGGCTTTTAAACAGGTTCATTCAGACTATTTACAGGCCCTTGTTGGTCCAGAACTTCTCATGATATTTGAGGTGTAAAGCTGTTCTGTCGTTAGTTGAAGGATAAAGAATAGCTGCAGAACAAATATGAATTACTTTTATCATACGTTATTCTTGTTTTAAGAAAATTAATGCTATTTTCAGTCTCTGCAGAGGCATCAGTTGATATCGGGTATCGGCAGATACTTAAAGCCCATGTATCAAAAACTGTATAGAATATGAAAAATCTGGATCGGTGCATTCCTAGTTTTGACCTGGTTTAGTTTTGGTTGAGTCGTCTTTGGAACGAGTCATTCCTCGGGTTGCGTCGTCCCCCGGGTTACATCTTTCCTCGTCGTCCCCCCGGGTTACATCATCGCCCGTCATCCCTTGGGTTGCGTCGTCCCCGGGTTGTTGCATTGTCCCCCGGGTTACATCTTCCCTCGTCGTCCTGTGGGTTACATCGGCCCCTCTCATCCCTTGGGTTGCGTCGTCCCCAGGTTGCATCTTCCCCCGGGTTACATCGTCTGCCATCACACCTTGGGTTGCGTCGTCCCCCAGCTAGCGTCGTTCCCCGGGTTGCATCTTCCCCCGGGTTACATTGTCCCCCATAATCTCTTGGGTTGCGTCGTCCCTCGGGTTTTTGCGTCGTCCCCGGGTTACATGTTCCCTCGTCGTCCCGTGGGTTATATCGTCCCCCGTCATCCCTTGGGTTACGTTGTCCCTCGGGTTGTTGCGTCATCCCTCGGGTTACATCTTGATTTAGTGCAGTTCTTGTGTGATGTTTCGGTCATTATCAGAGAGGCCTGGTTTTAAACATCCTGGGTTAGACCTAGTTTAGTTCTGGTTTTGTGCTGATCGTCGTTGGTCGAGTCAGCGCCCGAGTTGCCTCTTCCTTCTGAGTCGTCTTTGGTCCCTCGGGTTATATTGTACCTCTGTTGCATCTTGATTTAGTCCAGTTCTTGTGTGATGTTTCTTTTCATTATCATTCATTATCAAAGAGGGGGTTTTAACCTGCATAAGACCTTATTTAGTCCTGGTTTCAGACACGGTTTAGTCATGGATTAGGCCTAGTTTAGTTCTGGTTTAGTGCAGGTCTTGTGTGGTCTTTCTTTCATACGAGCTGTAGACCTGGTTTAGTCCTGAGTTAGACTTGGTTTAGTCCTGGTTTAGTGGTGTGTAAGGCCGTTCTAAACTATGACTAACCCAAAGAAGTAGAAAAGCACGGTAACGCTTTAGATTAAGGTTCCTTTGTAAACTATTTATAATGCATTAATAAGCACTTGTATGTTTATAAGCACTTACAAAATACAAAATAATGTAATATTCAGCTCATTGATGCTCTGTACATGTGGTTTATTCACTCAAACATGTTTTGGCTGATGGATTATAAACATGTATAAGGCGTTATAAGTGCATAAACAAACTATTAGTGCTTATTAACATCTTATAAATAGTTAATCAAAGAACCTTAATCTAAAGCGTTACCAAAAGCACAAACAAAATACGCTAAATTAAATATCGACTTTATCTGCAGAGGACCTTGTGAACAACACTTTATACAGAGAACAGAGAATAAAAAGTGGTTTTATTGGATCAGTTTGGCTGCCACACTTCCGTCAGGCTGCCTCTGGACACACGTGGCTACAGAGCTAACAGAAGGCTCTTAAAAGTATGAAAAAGGAGTCGATAAATAATACACCGCATTGTTAAGTGGCTTTGAGTGTCTAGAACAGGACCATATAAAACGAGTGCATTATTATTATGTAAAACAGTCGCAAAAATATAAATGGAAAAGTCATACATTTTTAAACACTATTTTGGTTATGCAATTCCATCTGAAGCTGTTTTGAAGTTGAACTACTTGGAGAAAACTTTTCATCTGCGCTGAACTTTACCCATCTTTCTCAACAATATAATTAAACTTTCCTTTATTAAAGGTCTCAAAATTTCTAGGTTGTTTGTTATTATGAAAACGGTGTCTGTGGCTTTTGGTCTCGAGTCTGTTCGGCGTTGGCTTCAGTGACTTCCACATCTGTCGTGTTGTTTATTGTTGGCGAGAATCCTGCAGCGTCGTGTTAAAACGGTTTTGTTTTTCAGCGAGGTAACGTCGGGACAAACGGACTATGATCCTTCCAGACCTAACTACCACCCCATCGACCACGCCTGCTGGAAACACGGCCAGAAGTAAGTGGGAATTGTCGTCCATTTTAACAACTACCCAGAGTGTTGTTCTCAATACATTTGTTTTTATACCAGAGATGGTTTGTATAGCACAGAGAAGGGAGAATGGTAACACTTTATTATAACTACACTTATTCTTACCTTAATAAAGAAGAAACAAAGACTTAATCAAGAGTGAACAAATAGTTTATTAAGAATTATTCAGGCTTAGTAACTATTTAACGAATAATCTAACCCTAAATCCTGACCCCGACCCTAACCCTAACCTTAATTAAGTAGTTACTGATCCTGAATCATGCTTAATAGATTATATGTTCATTATTAATTAAGTCTTTGTTAATGTTTTAGTGCAGGGGTGTCCAAACTTTTCCCATCAAGGGCCACATATTGAAATATAGACCAAGCGGAGGGCCACAAATCAATCGTGAAACGTTCAAAAAGCTGCATTTATCTGATGTTTTAAGCTCCACATCTACATTCAGTCTCAGTGCCTTAATATCAGGTCTGTGTGGCACCAAAATGTTAGTTATTTAGGTTAGAATTGTAGAAAATCTGAATGTGATGTAAATAGTACTTATCAGGACAATGTGGGCAGGAAGCCTAAGGGCCAAGAAAAATTGGTCCGAGGGCCGCATTTGGCCCCCAGGCCTGAGTTTGGACATGCCTGCTTTAGTGTTACCGGGAAAATGAACATATGAGGGAAAAGATTAGAGGTTAGAGCTTGACCTTGAGGTTTGCCTGTCACAATAATTACTATATCGACTTATTGTTAAATAAATTATGGCTAGGACAGTATTTTTTGGGACTCAACTTTATCGTGTATATATTTTCTTTGCGCTAGAAGTTTAGAAAAAGTTTAAAAGTATTTTGATGATGGTCGTCGTTCTTTGGACTAAACAGACTCTAAAACACGAACTTAAAGCCTTTTATAACAAAGACCGTGACATTATTAAAGAAAAATGGCAAAAAAGAGTAGAACATTTCTGATTTTCCTTAATTATACACTTTTCATAAATATTCTCTCTCTAGAAGTCTTCATTCACAATATTTAAACATTTATTTGGTTAAAAATGTTAGTTTACTCTAAATCTCAATCTACAATAGAAATAATCGCTGACTTGTGACGACTAAAATAATCGTTAGTTTCAGCCTTAGTTAAAACGTGTATTTAAATATCACAGTAATATCAATATTGCAGTTAACAGCCGTATCACAATAATTTCCAATATCATGTAGCACTAGTTAAAACCATACTTAAAAGATAAGTTTTATGCCATACTGTGGAATATAAAAAGAACAACATTGCCACTGAAACGGATTCGACAGACCAGTGAAAGACAGAGTGCGGAGGAATACTCTAGTTTGATTGTGTTTGAACAGTCAGTTTGCATCACGCGCACACCATCATCACAAAAAACACACCAAGAAATTAATATGATGCAGCTTTAAGTTAAAAGCCATCAATGTGGAGACAAAGAAGGACACAGAGCTGCTGCACGTGAGCTCGTCATCCATGAATCGATGGTGAGACGTCAGTGAAGAGCGACTCAATGCACCGCCGTGTCACAGGTGCTGTTTGGAAAAAGGCATGTGTTCAATTAAAACTTCACATGTTCCATCCTCCTGTGTAAATGTCTCATGTTAAACGTGGACACCTGACGCTTATCGACAGGTGCGACCTATGTATGTACAAATGTGTTTTTCTTTGTAAATATGGCTGGTGCGGCTTATATATATTTTTTTTTCCTTTATTTATTTTAAAAATCAGTACAAGTCAGGTTTGTGTAGAACGCTCACAATAAGGACGTATGTTTTTCAGCGCAATAAAACAAAAAATAGTGACAAAACATGCTTTTATTTTAGTACTGAGACTTTAATTGACTAAACCAGTGGTTCTCAAACTTTTTCAGTCGTGACCTCCAAAATAACAACAGTTCACATTCGCGACCCCAAACACAAAAAATAGGCGAGACACAAAGTGATAAATTAGCCTTATATCTAATGTTTGATTTTATTTAGAGAATATAGACCTAGAAAAATGACTTTAATCGGCCGACAAATAGGACTCTACATTCACCACTGCATTTGAAGGTGTCCATCCTTGTTTAAGACTATTTTATACATTTTTCCTCATCATCTGGAGACCCCTGGAAATCATTTCACGACCCCCACTGGGGCCCCGACCCCTAGTTTAAGAACCACTGGACTAAACGACTGCAGCCCTATTCTCCACAGATGAGATGCAACTCAGCTTTATGACTCTAAATACTTGTCTTCATGGAGAGAAGTTTATGCAAAAACATCAAACTTTTGCTAAAACCTCTTCCAGAAAAGTTACATACTGGAAGAGCCTGGCCAAATAGCTACCTGTCAAAGATTGAAATATTTATCATTTTAGCCTGCATCGTGAAAATATACTTGGCAAAAACCCCTCCTATCTAAAGTTCAACTCGTGTAACTTACCTCAGTGCGGCTTTTGAAAAGGACACTCTCCGCTCTCTTGTTTACGCTGCTGCTCGTGTTATAATAAATTCCCGGTGACAGTTTTTTGTCCGGCCACCGCTCCCTCTCCGACAGTCGCGACCTTTAGCTCCCGGGCCCTGTTTTTCTCACATTTTGATAACCTCGCTGGTCAAAGCCGATCTCCGCGCGGCGCTAATTGCTCTTTGCAGAGAACAGCTGAGTTTGCCTAATGGTCTGAATGCTAAAATCACCCCTGTGCTAATGCGGTGATGCTAACGACATGCTAATCCGACTTCACTTGTTCATTCCAGAGTGCCGTATCTGGCTGTGGCTCGCACCTTTGAGAGAATAGAAGAGGACTCAGGCAGGTGAGTCTCAAACACTTAAAGAGGGGGTTACACTTCTGTGGTGTATTAAGTAACACGCAGCAGCTCACATGTTCCCTTTTGTTGGTTTGAAAATGCTATATTTGCCAAAAACAATGTATTAAAGGAAAAATATAATGTATTTTCTATATTATTATTACTGTCTCTTGAGTACTTTCTAGTTTGGCATCGCATGTTTTAGAAGTAAGTTTTTTTTTTCCACAAAATGAACATCTGTATCTCAGCTGTTTCCCACTTTACTTGCTTTGTTTAGGCGTCGTCTACTGGTTGCATAGCGCTTACACAAGATATTTAAAATGTGTTATAATTCAATGGATGGCAGAAGCGAATGTAGCCTAGCAGTTACAATGATCGTGCTCAGAACGAGTCTGCCGATGATTTAAGGACTTAAAGGAAAAATATTCTGCATTTTTTATATTGTTATTATCCTTTAAACATGCTCTTGAGTATCTTAAATTTGCCATCTCATCTTTTGAAACAAAAAAAGTGTATTATGGATGGAATGTAAGGATTTCTCTGCTGTCTGCAATGACACTTACTGAGGGGATCCAGCCAGCAGAAGGCGCCTAGTGCTATACACAATTTAGTGAACGTATCACTTTAAGACACACGACAATCTGCCTAGCAGCAGCAGTGATCGTGTTTAGAGGTAGAAATGCTCAGAACTAATCTGCAGATGATTTAAGGACTAAAAATAGCAACAAAGTCTGGGATAAGTGAAGTATGTGATCTGAAAAAACTTCACAGATCGTTGGAGTTCAGCAGGAAGTGTTTTTGATGCTCGGAGGGAGAGGATTTTCTGATAAGCATTCCTCAAAACAGCGTGAATGCAACTCCGTATGTTTTTGATGATGGAACATTGTTAGAACAGGGTTAAAAGCTTAAAAAAGTCACTATAGCAGAATATGTTCTCTTTAAAATGTTGACTCTCTGTTACTAAAGTAAACAAATACTAGGTTTTCGGAGGCTGGGATTGCAACAATAATACAAACCAGATTGTACAAAACAACATTATTTTAAATACATTAAAAGAAATAAGGCTTGTAAGTGTCTGAAATTTCTTATGTGTATTGAAATAAAGGCTGTAGAAAACAAAAATAGATAACAAGATACAAATCGATACTAGAACTTTTCTCAAAACCTACATTTTCACTTTCAGTGTCAATACTGAAAAGAAATCACATAAATAGAATTAGACCTTTCATGGATTGTTGTAGAACTTGGCCTAAATCTAGAGATGGACGTTATATCAAAAAATTGGTAACATAATAAAATATAATGTACCAAATGTATTGTTTATAATTAAAACGGTTAAAAATTGGCGTTAAAAGAGACTTAAATGTCCCAAACCAGAATATAAAGTGACATTTCTGCACTTTTGTGGTTAATTTCTTTCATGTTTTATGCAATATGTGAACCAAGTACAAAAACTAGCACAAGACCACATAATAATAATTAAAAAATATATATATTATTTTGTGTTTATAGTGTCTTATTCTAAAATGAAAACCTTTCCAACCTAAAGCTATGTAAGAGTCACTTAACCACATCTATTCTTCCTGTAAATGCACACGTCTTTGTACTCTGTGGCCTTTATTTTTATATATTTTACATGTTTTTCCAGTTAAGTTTCATTTACAGACGTTATTTTATCCTGTTAACTCTGAATTCACACCGTCTATACTTCCAAAGCTTGTATTATCCAGTGTTCTGGGTTTGTGCTTAGAATTTCTGGTCGAACTTAATTATAGAGAAGCCTTTTTTGAGCTGACAAAGTGTAGAAATCGGGTTCGTTTTTGAGTCGAGTGAAGTAGAAATAATGGGTTCCTTGGCTCATTCTTCAAGGTGCGTTTGAAGTGTTTTATGGAAGATAACTTTGCACCTTTTAATTGAGCACATACTAAAAATGATACGAAATGGAAATTGGTTTCGTAAGGTCAAAGACAGAATCGTGGAGTTCTGAATTAAAAACTTTCTCCTTTCTTTTAGACTAAATTTGACTTATTAAAGTTAAAATGGCAAAATGCAGATTGTAAAGTGTTCGGAATGTGCAGAATGGGCAGGTTTATACATCTAAATTGTGTGTATGAATGAGATTATTTCTCGTTTCATAACATTTTTGACTGGTTTCAAGGTCAGCTCAAAGGACAAACATTCTAAAGCAACTATTATGAGTTTTAAACCATATTAAAGGACAATTTTTTAATGCTAAATTGACTTTTTTGAGCCCTTAATCATGTTCTGACAATGTTCCATCATCAAAAACATACCTGAAGTTGCATTTAGCTTCATTCGCACAAGTTTGATGAATCCTGGTTGGAAAATCCTCTCCCTCCAAGCGTCAAAAACACTCCGCTCTTTGCCTCAGATGGGAAAAAAATATTCCGCTTTTTTCATATTGTTATTAGCCTTTAATCATGCTCTTAACTTTTCTATCAGCCTTTATGGAATTGCGCTTATTGAGTGCATCCAGCCAGCAGATGGCCCCAGCGCGATATATATTATTTAGTGAAATTGGCGCGTTATGATGCGGATTTTCTGCAGCCGTTGTCATGTTTAGAGGCAGAAATGCTCGAGTTGAGCGATGATTTAAGGACTAAAAACAGCGGAACATTCTCTGAAATGTGACGTAGATCAGTGGTTCCCAAACTTTTCTGGCAGGGACCCGCAAAATAGCCATCTAACCTACTCGGGACCCCCAAAGCGAAATGAAAATGATAGTAGCAATAATTTTAAGTGTCAAAGCATTTTAAATCAAGTTTAACATTGTTTTTTGTTAAATAGTTTATTGTCTTATTGGACCCTGTTTCACTACTTTTAATTAAAAAATAGTGCAAATATGATGTCATATTCATTAAAATGAGATCTTGACATCATTTCGCGACCCCTGGCTCACTCCTTAAGACCCCCTGAGGGATCCCGACCCCCACTTTGGGAACCACTGACATAGATGATCCGAAAATATGTCCCGGATCCAGGCAGTTCAGCAGGAAGTGTGAGTGACATTATTAGATCTGGGTTAAAAGCTCAAAATTGTCACTTAAGCAGAATATGTGTCCTTTAAAGGCCCTGTACCCGATTTTTACTGTTTTGAAACGTAGAAAACAGAACAAGTTCATGTTCAAGTCTTTACAGCAATCAAACGCTCACTTCCCTAATCCAGTCCCAGCATCCGAAACATTCACCGCGAGAAGTTTATGAGCACTTTTCACGAGTTTCTGAACCCAGAGCATCAGGGACCATCACGGCTAAAGCTAACAAACATTAGCATGAAGATTGAAATGTGCCATAAAGATCAGAGAATGGACTCTGTGACTCTTAAGTGCGAGTGTTTTTCATAATCTCGACTAATCAACGCTTCTGTCTGCTTTCATTCAGGCGCGTTGTGCTCTGCTTTTACTCTCGTTAGATGCGGGGAAAAAAAAAGAAAAAGTCGAACTGTACGGCACTAATTGAAAGCGATACGAAGCAAGCAAATAAAATGAAGGAAATCCTGCCGTAGAAGATGTCAAACGATAGACGTCCTTGTAACGTAATCTGTTTAACTCTGCTTTATAAAATGTAATAAAGACAATCTCCTTCCAGTGGCTCATAACGTCGCTTCAGTCAGATCTTTCGCTGCGGCTTGAATCAGACGACGGCGTGATTCATTTATATCTGTCTCATGTGAATTGCTTTGTCGTTTCCAGGCTCAGAAACATCGAGACGTTGTCCAATTTCCTCCGCTCGGTGCTGCTGCTCTCTCCAGGTAAACACCGGTCTACGGTTTATCTTTTCTCTGTGGTGTTTCATGCAGTAAAATGTATTTAAAGTGCGTATGACAGGTTTTAACGATTTTCTAATTTTAATTTTATTTGGTGTTTTAAATCGTATCGTACATAAAAATTCCTGTTTTACACCAGTCGAGTTGTAGCTGGCGTAGTTAAAAAGTTAAAAAATCTGTTTGAAATTACAGGAAGTAAAAAAATGATGACATCACACTGGGGAGACTCATTCCATCCAAAGGTTACGCATAATTTACACGAAATCAACAACTTAAGTTGCCTTTAAAACATGAATTCAACAAAATAAAGGTGTTCACGTGTAATTTGATTTGTCGGACAAAAAAAAAATCTCAGACATTAGCCCAGTTTTAGTGATTTCCCAGTGTGATGTCATCATTTACAACCAGGAAGTGATGTTACAAAACTAAAAAAAAACAGCTAAAAATGATAAAATGTATAATTATTTTTAGCAAAACTTTGAATATATTTATCTTACCTGTATTTTAGTTACATGAGTTGTCCAACCTGTCATGGGCACTTTAAATGGCATTAAAATCACAGCTATATATTTAATTAGGGCTGTAGTCGACTAAAGAAATTCTTGGTCGACTAAAGACCCGCCCAATCGACCGATTAATCGACTAAAAGGGGGTGTGGCAAAAATATATGCCCTCAGAAGACCAAAACCACACAGGAGTTCATGCAAAAATAACAATTTATGCAGAAATGTGCTTTTGAACATTGTATTTACTTGTCAGAGATACTGATTTACTCCAAAATCTTCACCCAACTCACTCCAGATCTTCTCGTTTTTGCTGCATAAACGTGTTGATTGCAAATAAAACTAATCAAAATCTTGGTTGATTAACCCTCTAAGCGCCACAGTTTTTTATTTCTACTTTAAGCCTCAATTGGGATTTAGTGGAAAAAAACAAACAAACCCCCCCTCAAAAAAGAAAGAAAGAAAGAAAGAAAGAGAAAGAAAAAAAATAAAGAAAGAGAGAAAGAAAGAGAACGAAAGAAAGAGAGAAAGAGAAAGAAAGAAAGAAAGAAAGAAAGAAAGAAAAAAAAGAGAAAGAAAGAAAAAGAAAGAAAACATGCAAAATCAGCTCGAATAATGCACTGGTGTCTGGGGTAGAATTTGTGCCAATACTGGGTGCAACAGGGCTCCAGAGACAACCCACTGAAGAAAGAAAGAAAGAAAGAAAGAAAAAAATAAAGAAAGAAAGAAAGGGAGAAAGAAAGAAAGAAAGAAAGAAAGAAAGAAAGAAAGAAAGAAAGAAAGAAAGAGTGCTGCTGGGGTCTCTAACAAAGTCCCAATAGAGTACCATATCCAGAGTACCATATCCAGAGTACCATATGCCGCCCATCGACTTAGTCATTTTTCTGAGTTTGTGCAGACAGGTTCAGCCCGGGAGTCCCGGGCTGATTAACGCTGCTCACGCGAAAATCCCACGCTGCTCCCAGAACTTTGACATTTTGCGTTGTTCCAAGGGATAGTCGGGCAGTTTTGGGAAACGACGTTTTTGCGATTGACATTTGCACAAATCCTGGTTCTATGCATGCCTGGCACTGAGCTCTGTCTGTGGGCATGAGAGACCCGTTTCTGGTTCTATTGGCCCTGAATGTCCCAAAAATGTGTCCCAACTTTGAAGCACTGTCTCTGGGGTAAAAAAAAGGAGCAGAATGCCAATGGAATGGGACCCTGGTGCAATGTGCCTGCTCATTATGAGTCATGCCCAGGGTACAGTGAGTGGCTGGGACGGGGCCAGCCCCATCCAGGGTGCATGGTGTGAAGTGTGTGACCCAGGAGCAGTGTCTGGTCCTGGGTAGTGATTTGGGAGCAGTGGTGTTGGAGCTGGAGTTCTCCGCCTTGGGCCTCTGGGGAGAGCTGAGTCCCAGGATCAGTTAGGGTTAGGGTTAGGGTCAGGGCTAGCCCCAACCAGGGTGCATGGTGTGAGTGTGTGACCCAGGAGCAGTGTCTGGTCCTGGGTAGTGATTTGTGAGCAGTGGTGTTGGAGCTGGAGTTCTCCGCCTTGGGCCTCTGGGGAGAGCTGAGTTCCAGGATCAGTTAGGTTAGGGTTAGGGACTGGGCTAGCCCCAACCAGGGTGCATGGTGTGAAGTGTGTGACCCAGGAGCAGTGTCTGGTCCTGGGTAGTGATTTGTGAGCAGTGGTGTTGGAGTTGGAGTTCTCCAACTTGGGCCTCTGGGGGAGAGCTGAGTCCCAGGATCAGTACCTGTTCCTGGGTAAAGCTGCTCTCATTCTGAGTCAAACCCAGAGTACCCCATGTCACCGATGGATTATAACAAAGTCCCAATAGAGTACCATATCCAGAGTACCATATCCAGAGTACCATATGCCGCCCATCGACTTAGTCATTTTTCTGAGTTTGTGCAGACAAGGTTCAGCCCGGGAGTCCCGGGCTGATTAACGCTGCTCACGCGAAAATCCCTACGCTGCTCCCACGCGAACTTTGACATTTTGCGTTGTTCCAAGGGATAGTCGGGCTTTTGCGATTTACATTTGCACAAATCCTGGTTCTATGCATGCCTGGCACTGAGCTCTGTCTGTGGGCATGAGAGACCCGTTTTCCTGGGCCTTTTTTCTGGTTCTATTGGCCCTGAATGTCCCAAAAATGTGTCCCAACTTTGAAGCACTGTCTCTGGGGTAAAAAAAAAAAGGAGCAGAATGCCAATGGAATGGGACCCTGGTGCAATGTGCCTGGGTAACGCTGCTCTCATTATGAGTCATGCCCAGGGTACAGTGAGTGGCTGGGACGGGGCCAGCCCCATCCAGGGTGCATGGTGTGAAGTGTGTGACCCAGGAGCAGTGTCTGGTCCTGGGTAGTGATTTGGGAGCAGTGGTGTTGGAGCTGGAGTTCTCCAACTTGGGCCTTGGTGGGACTACTGTCTGGTCGATGTGCAAATGTGGCCCACCATCGCAGGGCCTCTGTCTTGTTTTATCTTTACAGATGGTTCCTGTGCACTGTGGGTCTAGTTTTATGTGGGAATGGGAGTCCTAATTTTCCTACTTAGCCCTCCTGGCCTCCCTATGGGGAAACCGGGTCCCTGCAGCAGTGCTGGAGTTCATTGGTCTGGTTGTCTTACCCCTGTGGTGGCGCCAGACCTTTGTCTGTGGCATCTGCTAAGGTTGGCTGTGCACCTTTGCTCCTCTGTAGCAGGACCTCTGCAGATCATTGGGCTGGTTGTCTTACCCCTTTGGGGTGGCACCAGACCTTTATTTGCGTTGTCTGTGGGTCTACACAGGTAAGCTGGAGGTATCTGCGCTTGCTGTAGCAGGACCTCTGCAGTTCATTGGGCTGGTTGTCTTACTCCTTGGGGTGGCACCAGACCTTGATTTGCGATGTCCGTCGTTCTACACAGGTAGGCTTGGGATAACTGCGTCTTGGAGAAATTATGTGCTTTTCAGAACCACAGTCCTGCTGCCCAGTCTGCCTACCGGTCCGACATAAACAATGTTTCTCAAACCCTTACTAAGAGCAGCCTAGCCTGGGCGCCGGACACCTGCCAATGGGCAGGTCACATTGGTGTGAACACCCTAGGCCTGCCTCTGGGTGTCTGCCATGTCTTGGCAACAAATCCCCTATGCCTTGTTGCTTACAGGCTTTCTGGATAATCCAATGGTAAGTCTGGTGCTCATGTCGAGTGTCAAAATCTGAAGTGCTGCAAACAAGAGTCAGGACTCTTTCTCAAACCTCCATATCTTGATACTTATCCAGCAGGGATGGTGACCTATGGGGAATACAGACCTGATTCTCCACAGTTGGAATGGGAAATATTTGAATGGCTAACATCCAAGGAAGAGTTATGGATGCAAAGAATGGCATAATAAGAGTCATGACTCTTTCTCAAACCTCCATATCTCTATACTTATCCAGCAGGGATGGTGAGAATACGGACCTGATTCTCCACAGTTGGAATGGGAAATATTTGAATGGCTAACATCCAAGGAAGAGTTATGGATGCAAAAGAATGGCAAATCATCCAAGGAAGGTAGAAATGTTAAACCACGTGCATCCCGTGGTTTTTGAGGTGTGTGTTACATTACAGAGTACCAGGTGCCTTCTACTCCAGTCAGAGTAACAGGGTCGGTCCAAGGGTGTGTAGCCCGGGGAGGGGTGCTTAAGGGTGGGAACCCGGGTTCAAGTGGTGCACCGGGTTGTCTGGAGTCTCCAGACGGTGTACAGAAGAGCGGAGTAACAGGGTCGCTGGGCGGGTTCAAGTGGTGCACCTGGTTCCAAGGGCCATGATGGTGGGACCCGGGACGCCCTGGGCCAGGGTGAGTGGGATTTTCACGGGGCTGCTGGAGGTCCTGGGGCCATTAGGTCAAGTGTGGGACCCGGGAGAAGTAAACCCGCCCTGGGCCAGGGTGAGTGGGGATTTTCACGGGGCTGCTGGAGGTCCTGGGGCCATTAGGTCAAGTGTGGGACCCGGGAGAAGTAAACCCGCCCTGGGCCAGGGTGAGTGGGATTTTCACGGGGCTGCTGGAGGTCCTGGGGGCCAGTGGGACCCGGGAGAAGTAAACCCGCCCTGGGCCAGGGTGAGGGTGGCTGCTGGAGGTCCTGGGGGCCATTAGGTCAAGTGTGGGACCCGGGAGAAGTAAACCCGTCCTGGGCCAGAGATTTGAGAGATGCCAGGCCATTAGATATTTTACCACCCTTTCTGACAGATGAGTTTTGGAAACCTGAAATAGAGGATTATTGGGCAACAATTTGTCTTACACAGACGCCTGGTTTTGGGAGTGAAGTGTCTAGAAGTAAACCCGTCCTGGGCCAGTGTGAGTGGGGATTTTCACGGGGCTGCTGGAGGTCCTGGGGGCCATTATCTCAAATATCACATATCTAAATGACACAGTTTATAGTTTTTGACAGTATGGTATCTCTCATTGCAGGGTACAGCACAAAGACCGACACCACACTGACGGCACCTGTACTTTGTCTGGCGCCTGCCTTTACACTCTGAGCAGACAACACAGTCTGGACGCCCTCTGCTTCACAAAGCCAGTGACGTTCTGTGAGCCTTTGTGGCCTTACACTCCTGCTCTTGAAGGCCGCCACCTTTGCTACCCACCTTTGGTGTAACCAGCCAGCAATGCATCAACAACGCCCTGGATGTAAGCCTTCAGGGCTTTGTGTGGGCCCGGGTGCATTTAGTGTAAATAATGTGTGAGTTGACAACAGAAATACTGAGGATGGCGAGATGCGGTGATACCACTTCCTGGACCGGTCTGGAAACAGATAGGTTTTCATCCTCTGGTCTGATGTGTCTACACCCCCATGTACATATTGTACTGGTTGACACACAGTGGTCTGTTTATTGAGCCAGTTGCATTTGTCTTGGACCTGATTCTTTTCTGAACACATACATTGCCATGCAGTGTAGAGAGCATAGTGACACGTTTAGTGTCTTGCCCCAGAAGTTTACCTTTCATAAAAACAGGGTCATCTCCCTTTTTAGATGCAAGATAGGTTTCCCAGGCTTTTAGGCATGCCTTTCCTTGTACTTCTCACTGTACCACATAGTCCGGTTTCCAAATCAGCTAATTCATTTGCAATTGCTGGTGAGGTATAGTAACTGTCCATGTAAATTTCATGGCCTTTTCCAGTGTAAGGATCGACAAGTTCACGAACAACAGCATGAGTTGCACTGATGTCGCTGGCATTATCTGTGTATTGCCCTGTGTGCAAGGACCAACGCAAAACATACCCTGAACTGCTCTCACTCAAAACATACACTCTATAGCCATATTTATCTGGTTTATTGGGACTGTAACATTTGAGTGTTGACCTAATGCTATTGTCATCTCATCTAAAGAAAGTTCCTTGAGTGGACTGTAGACTGCTGCAAATTTGGGAATGATCAACTGTATTATTGGACGGACTTTGAAAAGTTTATCATGCCCTGGTTCACCTTGTCTTACATAATTGTTATTGTTGACCAAATGAAAGCATGAAAGAATAATTTCGAATCTATTTCTAGACATTACACTCCCAAAACCAGGCGTCTGTGTGAGCCAAAATGTTGCCCAATAATCCTCTATTTCAGGTTTATCTACAAGGCCCATAGACAAATGCAATGCAATGAAAGCTTTCATTTCAGAAATGGATACATCATACCACTCTAAAAATCTGGAATGTGGCTTCATCTCCATTGCTGAAATGACCTGTGCTGCATATCTGTTTGTTTCATCAGCGATCAGTTTCCAAAACTCATCTGTTAGAAATAGTGATAAAATATCTATTGGCCTGGCATCACTCAAATCTCTGTCTCCGGTGTAGCCAACAACCATATCAAATGGTTTGATCCACCCTTGAAAATCCGCAATTTCTCTCAGCTGCTCCCAGCCCTCATCCCCACTAGTGTCGTGGGGCTGTCCACCACCTCTGCCCCTGCCCCTGGCCTTGCCCCGGCCCCGTGCCCAGCCCCTGCCCCTGCCTCCGCCTCTGCCTCTACCACTCGGTGTGTCTTCTTCACTTGAGCAATCATTGTCAGTCTCAGGAAAATAATTTCCCTCAGAATCTGAGTCTGCTGTGTAGTGAACAAGAGAATCGTGTGTACTTCTTCCAGCCATGTTTGTTTGGGTTTTTTTTCTCTTTTTTTTCCCCCCTGCCGGCCGTTATTTATAGGTTTTCAAACGGATGTGACGTGTGTATCAAAACTATGAAAGCTTGTTATCAACGATTGGAATGTTTTGTGGTTTATTATTTATTCATAATTTTCCTTGCACTTGAAAAAAGTAAGTCGCATTACTGCGACGAGGGCGCTTAAAGGGTTAGGACACCATCGACCGATTAACGGAAATCTGATCATTGTCTGATTTCTGGAGCTGTCAGATTGTTGGAATGTCCTGTTAACTGCCAGACAGATCAAATCACTGTAATCTTAAAATGGTTCTATGATTTTGTGTTAACTGAATTTTTTTACATTCTAATACCTTTTTAACACTTTCTGAAGAGTTAATTTTGTATAAAATCCTGTCGTTGTGTGAGAGATTTCAGAATCAGAAAACCGTTTATTGCCATTGTCAGTGAAATTCACAAACGTAGGAACTTGCTTCGGCGTAGGTGCAACATAAAGCAACGAATAAAATAAAAAAAAAAAAAAAAAAATTTTTTAGAGATTTGATCAGATCATGAAGGAACTGCAGTTTTGAGATCTTTTGCCAGCGCCGCACCTTTGCTCCTTTTAGTCGATGAATCATTTCACAGAACATATCTTAAGCCAACTGCAGACCCACTATATCAGAATTTTTGCAATGATTTATCGACAAATCATGACTAGTCGACTATACTAAATAATCAGCTAAAAAAATTGATAATTGACTAATCGTTAAAGCGCCTCTGACAAGTTGGACTAATCATTTAACTGTAATGCAGTTAAGATTAATATATTTCAAATTCTGCTTAAATCTTCACAAAATTTACACCGGTTTAGCCAGTTTTTTAGGTTTTCAATTTTACTTCCTGGTTGTAAATGATGACATCACACTGGGAAATCACCAAGAAAAGTACAGTGGGGCAAAACTCCTCTAATGTCACTGATTTTTTATTTGACAAAGAAAAACACACGTGAACACATTTTTGTTGAATCAATGTTTAAAGGGTCAAAAAAGTAGCTTATTTGGTGTAAATTATGCGTAACCTTTGTCTCCCCAGTGTGATGTCATCAGTTTGTTTACTTCCTGTAATTTTCAACATTTTTTTCAACTTTTCTCCACAAACAGTGACCTGATCGGTGTAAAACTATAATATATATTTACAAGAGGTATTAATACACTGAATAAAGTCAATATTAGAAAATCATAAAAACCTGTCATAGGCACTTTAACTGAACTATACTCTCTAAAACACGTCAAAGATCATGACATTAATACATCAAATGTCTAAAAGTAATAGATTATTGCTGGTTTTCATCAATAATACACTTTATTCATAAATATTCTCAACCTAGAAGCCTTTAGTCCCATTTTTCAATATGAATAACAGTTTGACTAGTCGACTAATCGAAAAAATAATTTCTAAATGTTCTGAAATAATCGTTAGTGACCGCTCTAATTTGAATGAATCTGTGACTAAAAATGTCAAGACTTATTTGTTTTAAAAGGTTATCGTGTTTATTCAGATTTCAATGTAATGAGAACTAATAAATAATAATTGTGACATGTTTAGCTGCAAATATAACTCTTTTATTCAGTTTAAACTCCATAAAAGTCAACCTAAATGTGATCTATATATATTTTTAAATCTCTTTTTTGTTTTTCATTCATAATTCAACAACGTGAAAGTGCATTAAGGTTCGGTCCTGGTGTCATTAATCGTAAATAACTGAGAAATGCTGTTGTTTTTTCTCATAATAATCATTAAAACGTGATACTGTGACGCGTCTTTCTGCGACGTTGATGTTGAACCAAACCCGACGTTATGAAAATGGCCTGTGACCGTGAAAGAGGAGCTTATTTCATGCTAAAGTCACGATAAATGAAGCAGCTCTGTTTTCTGACACTCGGGTTACGTTTGCGCAAGTCCAGGATAATGCACGGCGTGAGATGGTTCTATTTTAGGTCCAGTCCAATTTTGGAGCCGACAAAGAGGAAAGAAGTGGTTTTCTCGATGCAATCACGGCTCAGGGTTTGGTCTCGTTTCTTTTTTTTCTGTTATTCAGATCGTATCATCGCACGTGAAATGACACAACTTTTATATAAATTGCCAGAATACGTTTTGCATTAGGCAGTTTCACAGTTATAGATGTGTGAATGGATCATGTTTGAATGTTTGCAACTGGCAAAGGGTAAAGGTTTTTCTTCTTTTCCCTTTTTTTCAGTTTTTAAATGTATAAAACGGAACAGAAAAACACAAAAAACTAAACTCGACCGGAGAGAGAACAAGAAAAAAAAGGCAACAAAAGAGATTAACTTATAAATTGTTATATAATAGTGAAATAATATTGTCAAAAAGTATATGCAAATTAGGAGCGTTCTTTAAAGGATCACGATGCTACGTCTTAAAGATTCTGAATCAATTCTAAGTTCTCAAAAATCGATTTTAAATTGCAGAGTTTCCGCTGCATTCACTGTTTGTCACAATAAAATTCCGCCCTTAAAGACACATTTGACATCGTCTGTAACTGAAAATATAATATTGTGTAGTGCTGAACACATTTAATAATACTTGATTTGCTGCAACTTCTTTAAAACTCTGCGTGTCCCTGGATTTTCTGTCTTGTCCGCTCCACGCACCAGAGGAGCTGGCGCTGATCGCACTGACACTAAGACACTCATGAACCAAACGCACAGAAAGATTAGGAAATGTACTTTTATCTGAATGAAAAGACTGTCATAAGTTCTAAATTTAGAATATTTTTGAAGTATCTTGGACCATAAATATAATTGAAACAAAAACCATAATAGTAATAATTGATACTATGCAACTAATAAACCATTTATTTGTCTGAAACTCAAGTGAATAGGTTCTCCGAGCTAGGGATGGGACAGTAAACAATAATATTGTTTATCGTGATAAAAAGGGAAGACAATAATCGTTTGTGCTGCATTTTGTTTAATCGTGATAATCGCAAACAAAGATAATCGCCATTTTGTCACCAGATTGTGCAGAAAAAAAGCAACTTACCCTTCATGTTCTCTTCTAGATTGTTTTTGTTTTCACTTATAATAAAGTACAAATATGTCAGAAGTTGTATATAATGAGAAAGTAAGGTCTTTATGTGTCACATTTTCAAACTGTCAGCAATGTTAATAACTATTGTGATATTATCGTTAATTGCAATTATTTTGGCCAAGATAATCGTGACATAAAATTTCAATATCGTCCCATGTCTGGTCCATGTATGAGACAAAGCTCAGGGGATACTCCAGACGAAAAAGGTTAGAAGCCACGGGACTAATTGGCTAAACCAGGGGTTCTTGACCTTTTTTACCTTGAGGCCCGACTTTTTCCGTCTAAAGTAACTCGAGGCCCAATCTCATATTAAATGTATTATATTTTAGTGATTTTAGGGCTAAGAATCACTGGACTAAATGACTAAACGACTACAGCCCTAATCATTACATTGTTTTAAAAGGTCTTCCATGTTGTTTGCCTTGTCCTGTTGCATTGTGGGATACCCTGTTGCATTGTGGGATACCCTGACCTCTTCTGTCTCCTGCAGACGACCTGCTGTGCTGCGTGTACCTGTGTCTGAACCAGCTGGGACCCGCTTACCTCGGCATGGAGCTGGGCGTGGGCGAGACGGTGCTCATGAAGGCCGTGGCTCAGGCGACAGGTGCGTAACAAAGTGAAACCTCATGTTTTAAAGCAGTCGTTCTCAAACTTTTTCAGTCGCGACGCCCAGTATAACAGTAGCTCACATTCACGACCCCCAAACACAAAAAATAGGCGACATGCAAAGTGATAAATTAGCCTTATATCTAGTGTTTGATTTTATTTTGAGAATATAGACCTTATTCTGCCCCGCCCACTTTTGCCGTTTTTTGCACTTTTGTTGTAAACGCACTTCCGTTTGACGAGAACTCCGTTAAAGTTAATGATGAACGAGGTAAAAGTCTCGCCGCTAAAATGTTACATAAAGTAGATTGATTTGTGTAAAATGTTTAACGAACACGAGCAACAACAAGTCACAACACAACGATTTCCTGGTCAGTCTGAAAACGTCTTTTTAATCCATGTAGAACTTATTTTCTGTTGAGCTCGTCTGCTCCGTGTGAACTACAACAGAAACAAGACGGCGGCGCCCACGGCAACTTCCGGAATAAGATGAATAGACCTAGAAAAATGCAGACAAATAGGAATCTACATTTACCGCTGCATTTGAAGGTGTCAGGCCTTGGTGCAAATGTTGCTCAGGACACTCCAAAATTGTAAATAGGCTAATTACATCTGCATTTGTGAATCTGTGAACTCAAACTGGACATTTTTCAAGGCACACCTGGCAAAACCTCAAGGCGCACTAGTGTTCCTGGCGCACTGGTTGAAAATCAAGGTTTTAAAGGACACAGATTATACGTTATTGACTTTTTTTAGCTGTTAACCATGTTCTGAAATTGTTCCGTCATCAAAACACACACCTAGAGCTGCATTTAGCTTCATTCACGCTAGTTTGGTGAATCCTGGTTGGAAAATCCTCTCTCTCCGAGCGTCAGAAACACTCTGAATTTCCCCGGTGTGTGACGTTTTCTCGGTGTGACGTGGCCCTGAGAACCTATTTTTAAACCCATAAATCATTGCCAGGCGTGTTCTGAGCGTTTCTGCCGTCTAATCACAATCACCGCAACTGCATGGCTAATTAGCATCTCCCGGAGAAATTTCTAGTTGTTTATTTTTAACTTGTATAATTCCCCCGCAACCAGTCGGTGCTGTGGGAAACGGCAGAGCTACAGAACATTCAATTCAGTTTATTCTTGTAGCGCCCAAAATCACTACAACAGTTGCCTCGATGGGCCATAGGTAGAAAGCACTTGAAATATTTAGCAATTTACCCTCCTTCTCGGCCAAGGGAAACCTACCGAAAATAAAAATAGAATGAATAACAAAAAATAAAAAAACCTGTGGGAAAAAGTAAATTCATCCAGTTCAGAGAGAGTTCCTTAATGGAAACATCCAGGTCACAGTCTCCACTCCCCGAGGAAGTGAAGGAAGAGAAAAACATGTGAACAGCAATGAACAGACTACATGTGAACTAGAATCTTAACTCATTGAGTGCCACGGACGAGATATCACGTCTTATAAAATACTAACGCAGAGTGCCACGGACGTGATATCTCGTCTTAGGCTTTTTTAACGGCGATCGATCAATAATATCATCACGCACATTACATGTGATTTTCAGCCTTATATAATTAATTTTGGCCAAAGGGGCAGTGTCACACACCCCAGGGTCAATAAATCACCGAAAAGCAGCCGGGTTTGTGGGAAGAAAATGGCGAAGAAAGACGAAAGCGTGTGGGCGATCCGGCGAAAAGAGCGATTCAAGCAGTTGACACTGGCACAGAGCTTGTCTGGCAGTGGATCTGCGAGAGGAGTCGATTGAGGCAGGAGATGCCCCCAGAGAGAGAGATGTGGGGACGGTGGTGGTGGTGAGAGCGTCCCGGTGGGAAGCGGTGTGGTGCCGCTGTGTGGCGGCGTCAGAGTGCTCACGTGGTCGCCGGAGCGTCAAAGCGCGATCAGAGTCTGAGCCCAGTGACTCAGAACCGGACCCGGACTCTTCATCCAGTGGCTCCCGTCCAGAGAGCAGCAGGGACACTTCCCAGATCCAGATGTTTCAACAGCGGATCTGGCGCTAAGTATTTATTTCACTTCATTACGATGCAATAAAACTGTGTCAGCTCTCCATCTTGCATCGTTGTTCATCATCAAAGTAATCAAAGTAATGTAATGAATATAATACAATATACCTTTTGTATAACTATTTTGTGTAAAATGGTACATATTTCAGGCTTTTTGTGTATATATTTTGTGTAAAATAGTACAAATATCAGGTTTATATTAGTTTGTGTAAAATGGTATATGTATTTCATTTTACAGTCCCTGAAACAAGCAGAAGGGCGTCCATTGAGAGGAGAGGTGCAGGGAGGCGTCCTTCACTGGAGGTGGATGCTGTTTGGCGTCATGGAGACTGGGAACCCACAAAGTTCCCATTCACGCTGCCCTCTGGTCCTCAGAATGCGGCTGCAGACCTGGTTTCGGACCAGCCAGTGGATTTCCTGGAGCTGCTCCTGACTGGCGAGCTGCTGGGTCACATCGCCTCTGAGACCAACCTGTACGCCGGCAGTATGTAGAGGCACACCCAGAAACTCTGCCACACTCCAGAGACAGGGTATGGAAACCAGTGACGGTCCCAGAACTAAAAAATATTTTGGCCTTTGTTTCCTGACTGGTTACATAAAAAACCCAGCCTGGGTATGTATTGGAGTGAAGATCCTCTGAAGCCACCCCTTTCTTCAATGCAACAATGCCAAGAAATAGGTTCCAGCTAATAAGGAAGTTTCTCACTTCAATGACAACTCCAAACAGGATGCTGGAGATAAACTTTATAAAGTCCGTCCTGTTTTGGAAATTTATTATTTCAAAATTCAAAGAGCTGTATCAGCCCTTTGAAAACATCTGCATAGATGAGGGGATGATGCAGTGGCGTGGCCGTCTGAACTTCAGGGTCTATAACCCCCAGAAGCCCGTAAAGTATGGTGTGAAATCATACATTTTGTGTGACTCAAAAACTGGCTACTGCTTCAACATGTTGCCTTATGTTGGGCAGTCCAGCACACTCCAGGACACTGTTTTTCCCTCCTTGACCGCCTGACAGACCAGGGTACATTATTTATGGACAATTTTATAACTCTGTTACACTGTGTGAGCAGCTGGTGAAAAAAAAAACAAATGTCTGTGGAACTCTCAGAAGAAACCGTGGGGAACCGCAGGTTATCAGGGAGCCTTCAAAGAAAGACTTTGGTGAGGAGGGGAGGGTGGTGCGGCACGGCGTCGCAGCTGGTCATGGCCTGGCAGGACAAGCGCTGGTGAGGATGGTGACCACCTGCCACAAAGACACCATGCAGAGGGTGGAGGTGTGGCAGAAGGGGCAGAAAGTCGAGAGTGGGGCAGATGAAACCAGCGTGTGTGGTGCAGTACAACAGCTGCATGAATGGAGTGGACAAACTAGACCAGAACATTGCATACTACCCCTTCATCCGAAAGACTCAAAACTGGACCAAAAAATTTGTGGCATATTTGTTTCAAATTTGTATTTTTAATGCATATGTTCTGTACAAGGCCAGAAATCCAGGGAAATATCAAACGCACCTGGAGTTCATGAAGTGTGTGGTAAGGTCCTGGAGCACAGAAACTGTACCTACACATGAGGAGGTCGCGGAGGTCGCGGAGGTCAAGGTCCCGCAGGAAAGGGCGGCAAGACAAAGGGACCCAGACAACAGACTGGATGGCCTGATGTCCAGGCACAAACTTGAAAACTTGAGGCCTACAAAAAAAGCGCATCCCTCACGCCAAATGTAGGGTCTGTGTGAGACGGGGGTGAAAGGAGAAAGCGAGACCAGGCTGTGGTGTCAGCCTGCCGTGTGCCCCTGCATGCAGGGGAGTGTTACACTGCATACCACACACAAAAAAAATATTACTGAGCGCGCACACACACACACACACGCACATGCACACATTCACGTACACACACACACACACATGCACACATTCACATACACACACATACCTGTAAATAGTTGAGATATGTTCTTATGTTTGTTCTAAATTATTTTTGTTTGTTGTTGTTCTTGTTCTTGTTGTTATAAAATTATTTGTGTTATTGTTCTTATAAAATCATTTTTTTCTGGTGTTATTTTCATAAGTAAAAGTATTTTCCGAGGTCTGAGGTGTCACTAGAGATCAAATTTTATCATAACTGTCACAGGTTTGCTTGGATTTGCTTCTCTGCAGTAAAAGGTCATTTTCTCAGTTTTCTGGTCAAAATCAGGCTTTTTTGCCGAAACCACCCTGTGTTCTACAGCCAATAACTAAACACACATATATGCTAGAAACTTACTTTTTTTTTCAGATGAAAGAAGACATTCTGAAGTTTTGGGTGATATGTTCAATGTTTATGTAGTCTGAAAAATGAATATTTGGTGGGCCTCCAAAGTTCATTGAAAATGCTCAAAAACTCTGGCACTGGTGAGCTCTCCGTTCTGAAACTGCCTGGCAGTCAATGAGTTAAAGTGCGTATGACAAGTTTTAACGATTTTCTCATTTTGATTTTATTTGGTGTATTAATACGTATTGTACATAAAAATGATTGTTTTACACCAATCAAGTCATGGTTTGTGGAGATAAGTTGAAAAATCGCTTTAAAATGACAGGAAGTAAAAAAAAACTGATGGCATCACACTGGGGAGACTCATTCCATCCAAAGGTTACACATAATTTACACAAAATAAACAACTTATTTAACCCATAAAACATTAATTCAACAAAATAAATGTGTTCACAAATATTTTGATTTGTCGGACAAAAAAATCTCTGACATTAGCCGAGTTTTAGCCCAGTGAGCAGAGTGATTTCCTAGTGTGATGTCATCATTTACAACCAGGAAGTGATGTTACAAAACAAAAAAAAAATGGCTAAAAAAGATAAAATTCATGATTATTTTTTAGCAAAACTTTAAATGTATTTATCTTACCTGCATTTTAGTTACATGAGTCGTCCAAACTGTCATAGGCCCTTTAAATATTGTTGATGGGAAAGCAGGAAGAACCAGAGGACAGTGTTCAAGCTCCATACTTCCCCAGCAGAGTTGATTTAGTTTTTATAATCAATTTTTAGTTGTACAACATGAGATGCCAAACTAAAGACACTCGAGCACGTTTAAAGGCTAAAAACGACAAACAATACATAATATTTGTCCTTTTAGACGAAACTAACGACCTTTTCTTAGATTAATTAAAGCAGGATCTGATCTGTTTTAGCCCTGTTTCAGATTCAGACGACATTACGTTGTTCAGCTGAAGGATCTTATGGTTCTTGTGTCGTTTTTTTAGGACGACAGTTGGACAAAATCAAGGCGGAGGCGCAGGAGAGGGGAGACCTGGGGCTTGTGGCCGAGAGCTCTCGCAGTAACCAGCGGATGATGTTCCAGCCGGCGAGTCTCACCGCCGGCGCCGTGTTCAAGAAACTCAAGGAGATCGCAGCCATGAGCGGGAATTCTGTGAGTTTGAGTTTGTTTTCAGTCACACACGTGGTTTTATATTAAACTAAAGTAATGGAAAAGGCTGTGTGTTACAAGATATTTTACTTAAGAGCACAGTGATAACATGGAAATGGTATAAAAATGTCATGATAACAGGGATAATGCCTTGTTTCCATATTACTTGGAACTTTTTCACATTTACAGTCTTCATATTGGGTTAATTCTGTTGAAATTTATTTTGAATATACAAAAAATACCCAAATAAAGTAATCAGAAGTATTACTACCTCACCCCTTTTACTTACATAGACATTAAGACCTTCATTAGATTGTTACATAAAACGGAGTAAGATTTCTCCAATAATCCCTAACCAGAATTAAAGCTGGGGCGCCTGATTTTCACTCTGAGAAATAAAAAATAGTCAATAACTAGTACATAGCTCTCACAAACCCTTTGGCACATTGTTCATTTTGCCAATCAGAGCGCTGCCTTCAGCTCTTACTTACAGGTTTACACAAGGTAAAATGCTTTAGAATTTGCCGCAGACAAAACATAGTGGTGTAATTCAATGACAAAGTGCTGCATTTACAAGATTCTCTTTGGTGGAAAACATAAAATACACGCATTTACAACCAAAAAGTTGGATACTCCAGCTTTAAGGCTATATCCATATGACCCAGGAAATAACACCAAAGTATCTGTTTTTAATGTAACTTCCTTATACTAATTGTTTTGAATTCATTATATCTTTCATTATATCTTTTTCTAAATGAAATAACCCTTAAACGTGATAGAACTGAACCCTAGAAAGTGTACATGAATCAAAAAACATTTGATATTGTGACTTGACTCTTGGGATAATTGGGGAAAAAAGTCTATGCGACAGATTGTTTTACTAATTATGACTCAGTTTGGTGGGAGGGCACCTGTGGTAAATATTACATCTGTGAAGTAGCAGTTTGTGAAGAAATTTTGAAAAATAAAAGTTTAAAATGACAGGAAGTGGAGCTGAGTTCTCAAATGTAATCCCCTCTGTGACGTCATCAAAAAGCGACGTGCTGCACCATTGAAAATATTTAATTTACAGAAAATGCACACCATTTTCTGACAGTTTAAACGATCATTCAACAAAATAAATGTGTAATCAGGTATTATTATTTGTCAAATCATAAATAATTTTTATTTTATGTGGATTTTGGCCCTTGTTTTCAAAATGGTTGCTATAGTAACAGCTGTGGAATTACTAGCTATGTCATATTTGTTCAACCAGGAAGTACAATTATAAACATTACGAAAACGGTCAAACTGGGAACAAATGGGCAAAATGTTTAGTTGAATCTTAAATATAATCATGTTCACAACGTTTTAGTGAAATGTGTCGTCGAATCTGTCATTTAGACTTTAAGTACAGTATATTTTCCACATTTCCAGATCCAGCCTTGACTCTGGTTTGGTTTAGAGCTAGTTTGACTATTCTTTCTCTTCTGCAGGAGCTTTAAACCTTTATTTATCGACCGCGGCAGCTCAATATGTATAACACACGCCCCACAGTCTGCAGTCACTCAAACAATTAGCTCCTTTCATATCGGCTTCAGTCGTGTGCATATTTCTCCTGCGTTTGTTCTGTTTAGTGACCCCAGTCTTTTTGCATTCTCTCCGCTCTCTCCTCCGCCGCCGCTCCTTCGGTGAATCTCAATTTCCCGTCGCCGCCGCCACCGCCTCAGGCCATGAATAAGAAAATCGACATCATCAAAGGGCTTTTCGTGGCGTGCCGTTTCTCCGAAGCCCGCTACATCGTCAGGTAAAAGCGCTCATCACACACACAGACAGGTTTGTGCCTGTGTCTGCAGAGGGCAAGGACAAACACCGACGCTGCACTGGAAATAAGACAAACCTGGATCGATCAGAGCGACTTTATCCATTACAGAGCTGCAGCTAACGAGTATTTATATTAGTCGACTTGTTAAACCGTTATTTCTATTGTGCAGCGAGACTTTATAGATACATTACCAAACAAATTAAGGTTAAATACGGTGATTGAAGGCTTCTAAATTCTAAAAACATCCGATATTGTTTATTTCTTAGACATTCTGACTTAATAGCGGTCTTTGTTATGAAAAAAAGGTGTTTTCGTGTGTGTTGTGGAGTCCGTTTAGTCCAGATCTTCTGTAAAAGCGTCTGGTTTGGAGCGGAGTTGAGACTTTACTGTAGATGAAGAAATATTTCTTTTTTTGTGTCTTAGATGGCAATGACGGAACACAAAAACTAAAATAGGGGAATAAAAAGTAGAAGACATTTTGGCCTGCAGTCACTTTTTTTAGGAGAAATTAGTCTTTTTTTCAAACACATTTTTGATTTTGTTTGTAATTAGGGCTGTAAAAAACTTTAAAATTACACATAATTTTAAACAATTTTGCATTTTTGGTCAGACCTGAAGTGGATAAACTGATTTAACCAAAAAAGAATCATATCTACTATATTTTTTAAAACTGTCAAAAACAGTGGCGCTAACAGTAAATAAAGATGTTATTTCTAGCTTTTACAAGGATTCATTTGGTTGTCCAGAGCTAATTCTTGCTATAATTAGGAAATCACTCTAAGAACCCAGAACAACAGAACCAAATGCTAAACCAGGCTCAAAATAGGACCAATCCTGGTTTTGAACGCAGGCTAAGTGTGTCATGGTCTCATGATTTTATTTTATTTGTATTTTTTTGTACCTTTATTTAACCAGGCTAAAAACTTTACAAGAGTGTCAAGGCCGAGAGGCATCAGCACAACTTAGACTTAGTTTGGTGGGAGGACAACTGTGGAAAATATTTATCATAGTTTTACATCTGTGAAGCTGCAGTTTGAGAATAAATTTAGAAAAACAAAAGTTTAAAATGACAGGAAGTAACTCTGAGTTCTAAATTGGAATCCCTCTGTGATGTCATCAAAAAGCGACGACACGCCTTTGTCAATACAGAGACAGTTTACGGACAACTGACACATTATTTTGACAGTTTAAACCATAATTCAGCAAAATAAAGGGATTATTTATTGTCAATTCCTAATTATTGTGTAATTGATTTGGATTTTGGCCCTTGTTTACAGTCTGGTTGCTATGGTAACAGTTGTAGAATTACCTCTGTGTCATATTTGTGCTCATGTTCAACCAGGAAATAACATAAACGTCAAAAAAACTGTGAAACTGAGCACAAATAGGCAAAACATTTAGTGAAATCTTAAATATAATCCTGTTCACTCGTTTTCGTTTTGAATCTCGGTGCTCCCTCTGTGTCCGCTCCTGTCGCTCGCTGCAGATATCGTATGCGGCGCAGGTGTGTCGGTTTGACGGAGGCGCCGTTCGGTGGCGGCAGGCGCGCGCAGCCGTGAATACTAAAGCGGGCGGTGCTTTGTGTTTGACTGACAGGTCGCTGGCCGGGAAGCTGA
Organism: Rhinogobius similis; assembly: GCA_019453435.1. NCBI lineage: Eukaryota > Metazoa > Chordata > Actinopteri > Gobiiformes > Gobiidae > Rhinogobius > Rhinogobius similis. The sequence goes on along the minus strand of CM033632.1, from coordinate 6,506,851 downwards.
GGATAGGCCTGGCCGAGCTGAGCGTCCTGTCGGCGCTGAGCCAAGCAGTGTGTCTGACTCCGCCCGGACAAGGTAACGTGTGGAGAGCAGTAAATCACACTTTTTTGATTTTTTTACCCTCGTCTTCGCTCCAGTGCGGTGCCAGACTTCCGTTTGACACTTAAAAAAATGTGTGAACCAGGTGTAAGTGAGCAATACATCAACATTTAGATCAGTGTTTCCCAACCAGGGGTACGTGAGCAATTACCAGGGGGCACTTGGAATGGTTTCAGGTTTTAAAAGAAGATGAAAAGTGCTTTTATCTGAATAAAAAAGTGTAAATTTAGAATATTTTTGAAGTATCTTGGACCATAAATATTATTAAAACTAAAAATATAATCGTAATAATTACAATATGCAAATAATAAACCCATATATTTGTCTGAAACTCAAGTTAAAGTGTGTATGACAGGTTTTTATGATTTTCTAATTTTGACTTTATTTGGTGGAATAAAACCAGAAAAGTTGAAAAATATGTTGAAATTTACAGGAAGTAGAGCAGAATTCCAAAACATGATGACATCACACTAGGGAGACACACCAGGGACAATTTTCAACCAAAAAACAAATTTTTCTAATCCTTTAAACATGAATTCAAAATAAAGGCGTTCCCGTATATTTTTATTTTTGTCAAATAATGATTTCCGTGACATTATAGGTGTTTTGGCGCAGTGTACGACATGGTTGCTAGGTAACAGTAACAGAATTTCCTAGTGTGATGTCATCATTTAAAACCAGGAAGTAAACATTTTAATGTAAAAAAAGTTGCCAAACTGGAATAAAAATAGTTAATTCTTTAGCAGAACCTTAAATATAATGATCTTGATTGTGTTTTAGTGAAATTAGTTCTTCAAACCTGTCATAGGCACTTTAAGGGTGAGACAAAGCTTAGGGGGTACACGAGACAAAACAGATTGGGAACCACTGATTTAGATAATATTGTGAATGTTGTTTTGGCAAAATTTGAATGTTGAGCTTATCGTTTATAGCTGTGGTTCACAAACTTTAGGCAACGCTTTAGATTCATTAGTAAACTATTTATAATGCATTAATAAGCACTTGTTATGTGTTTAAAAGCACTTATAAGTCATTTACAAGCGTTTATTATCGTGATAATTGAAAATAATGTAATATGCAGCTCATTGATGCTCTGTACATGTGGTTTATTCACTCAAACATGTTTTGTCTGATGGATTATAAACATGTATAAGGCGTTATAAGTGCATAAACAAACTATTAGTGCTTATTAACATCTTATAAATAGTTAACTAAGGCCAGTCTTCCACCAGTGTGCCAGGGAACACTAGTGTGCCTTGAGGTTTTGCCAGGTGTGCCTTGAAAAAATGTCAGATTCATGGATTTAAATGAATAATGTGCCATTTTAGTGTGTTTTAAGCAACTTCTTCACACAAAGGAAAGAAAAACAAGCAGATTTGCCACATTTAAAGAACCAGACCATACACTCGTGGGCAATATTTGCAACATAAATAACGAAATAATAATAAACAATAGATAATAGAAGTGTGCTGCAGAATATTTGCAACTAAAAAAGTGTGTTGTGTCTCAAAAAAGGTTGAAAAACACTGAACTAAGGAACCTTAATCTAAAGAGCTACCAAACTTTATACTCCAAGTACCACCAAAGACAAGATGTGGCTTTCTGAGTAGCACCAAATCTAAACTGTGAGGACTATTTCAGATCTAAATTAGCGATAAACCAGGCCTTAAGGAGGAATACACCATTGCCACAGTAGTTTTAACTACAAATGTACTAAAGGAAGGGCAAAAAATGTGAATAAAATCGGGCTGTTGTCGACTAAAGAAATTCTTGGTCGACTAAAGCAATGTTTTTCAACCTTTTTTGAGTCATGGCACACTTTTTGGGAGGAAAATATTCTGCGGCACACCACCGACTAAAACCTAGTGTTATTTACGTTGCAAAAATTTGTATACAGTATGTCATTGTGTCTGGTTCTTTAAATTTGGCAATGATGACTGTTTACCTTTCAGTTTTTTTGTGTGAAGAAAACACACTAAAATTGTCTTCTGTAGAAAAAAGAATACTCCACAACCACCAGTGCCCCTCTCGTCACACCGTCAATAAATGTTTAAACTGGAACTGGTTGCAGAGTCATTCATTACGTTGAAGATATTACCTGGAATCAGATTAAATTAAGGATACGACGGTCAATATTTTTCAAATAGTCTTAAACAAGGCCTGACACCTTCAAATGCAGTGGTAAATGTAAATTCCTATTTGTCGGCCTATTAAAGGTCCCATAACATGCAAAATGGACTTTTCAGAGGTTTTAACCTTCCTCCAGTGCTATTTGGGCCTCGTATGTTGTGCCCAAAGTGGTTTTTTGATTGATTCCCTCATGTTTTCACTAGAGAACTGTCTTTTTCGTCCCCCTCGGCTGAGCAGCAGACGGGGGCTCCTCACAAGGATGACGCGCTTCACCAGGATGACGCGGTGTTTAAGCCACGCCTCCAGGAAGCGCGCAGCCGCAGAATAAAAACAGCTAATGCTAATGCTACACAGTAATTACACGATGGATACGACAGATCGAAGAGTTAGCTTGTTATTTACCAAACGGCAGCGTCCGTCGTCGAGGTCCTGGAGCACGTCAAACTCCAGGTCAGATCCAGGACGTAGGACTCAGCACGACGCACCGTCAGGACGGATAAAAGGTTTATTCAGTGTTTGTGTATCGCTGTTTACCGGAGCACACGGCGCATGCGCACTATCTCCACTCTAGGCTTCGGCACGAGTTGGGCGGGGGAGGCGCGCGAGTTGGGCGGGGGAGGCAGCCTGCTCTCTGTTCGGGGGGGTCAGATCTCAGAGTGAGCCGTTTGCTTTTGCAAGGAGGGGGGCCAGTCCAAGAAATGGGTGTTTTTTGGAAACTGTTATGTTATGGATATTACACAACGCAAACTTTTATCAACAAAGCCCTTAGAATAGACTGTGTAAAGGGGAATAGAGCAGAATATGGGACCTTTAAAGTCATTTTTCTAGATCTATATTCTCAAAACAAAATAAACACATTAGATATAAGGCTAATTTATCACTTTGTCGCCTATTTTTTGTGTTTGGGGGTCGTGAATGTGAACTATTGTTATTTTCGGGGTCGCGGCTGAAAACGTTTGAGAACCCCTGCTCTAAAGGACTGCAGCCTTGGTTCTGTATGTCATGTACAACGTCCTCAATAAACAACATTTAATATATAATTTGAACTTTGAAGAAAAATCTAGTCTGTGTTATTGCAACATAACACTTTTTCTACTCTTTTAGCAGACAATTTCCTGTTTTTATTTGTCCCTCTTTTATTCACATTATATAAAGCCAAACTATTACAGACTGAAGTGCTTTCTCATTGTTGACAAAGTGTCGGTGATGAAATATTTATTCTAATTTATACGCTGAAATAATTCACCTGCCCACGACAAATAATAAATAAATGTGTTGTCTCTATTCCCCTTCAGATTTTTAGATTTTAAATAAGGCTCAGTTAGTGGAAAGTGTTGGCAGGTAATTTGCATTGACTTGGTAATGGGCTCTTGCATGTTTTTTTTGGTCAGTTTTTAATTTATTTCACCATTATTTAATCAAAGAGGTCAATGCAGGGCAAACACTTAGAGAGTTGAACCCGGCTATTATTATTAATGGTATGTTTTATGTATTTTAGTGATGAATTGGGTTGCTGAAATATTTATGGACAATTTATCTTTTAACATGGGAAGGTAATGAAGCAAAGGAGACTGGACTGTCATTTTAGGATTTTAATAGCTTCATTATCACGTTACCAACTTAATATTTTAAACAGTCGCTTTGCAGTTGGTACGTTTTATAAAAGATTGAGTACATAACGCTCACGACCATCGACTGTGGGGAGTACAGTTGTCTAAAGTCTCAAAAATCAGGTACTAATCAAAGTCACAGAGAAAAATGGCAAAATCTAGTGACTGGGATTAGAATGCAAACATGTTTTTCAGAGCGATAAAATGAAAAGTGAGCTCTCAAATCTATTAAATTATCAGTAACACTTTCGAATAACTCCCCTTATTCCTGCCTTAGTAAAGCGTTAAAGTATTGTATTAACTACTATTAAATCGTTTATTAAGCATGATTCAGGCTTATTCACTACTTAACTAATACTCTAACGCCCTAACCCGGCATTTGAAGTGTCCTTTATCTCCAACCGCTGTTAGCAAACAAGCTAGATAAGCTCTGCTTATCTTGCTCTTGCGGAGCAACAATGAAGAAACTACTTTCAGTTGTTTTAAGCGAAACGAAAGCTCCACAGACAAAAAATAGACAAAAAAAGCAAAGAAACACATTTTTTTCTTTGTATTCACCTTATTCCTGAAGTTGCCGTACGCGCCGCCGTCTTGTTTCCGTTGTAGTTTACATGGAGCAGACGAGCTCAACAGAAAATAAGTTCTACATGGACTAAAAAGACATTTTCAGACTGACCAGGAAATCGTTGCGTTGTTGACTTGTTGTTGCTCGTGTTCATTAAACATTTTACACAAATCAATCTACTTTATGTAACATTTTAGCGGCGAGACTTTTCCCTCGTTCGTCATTAGCTTTAACAGAGTTCTCGTCAAACGGAAGTGCATTCACAACAGAAGTGCGGATCTTAGGCAAAAAGAGGCAAAAGTGGGCGGGGCGGAAAAAGGTAAATAACTCTGCCACTTATTGCTGCTCAAGTCAAAATGTTGAGGAGCATTTTTCAAATTAAAGAAGCTCCTTGCATAACCTCAATTCTGGGCCAGAACAAGAAATAAAATATAACGTTATGAGCACAATTATGAGGTTACTTTAGTTCACTCATACATGAACGTGTTGATGGGAGTTATGTATACTGTATATTACTTTTTTTTTTGTTTACGCGTCAATTTATGCGATTAATCATTGAACATTGAATTAACGTCGACGCACTCTTTTAGATTACGCTGCGAGACTGATCTGAGCGAAGTAGGGCTGTGTGCCTTTGGTCGTTTTGTTGATTAATCGGTCGATGGAGTCTTGGTCGACCAACATTTTTATTGGTCGACTAATTGTTTTAACTAATTGTTAATTGTTAGATTTAAAGGATTTTTATGGCAAAAACAGCAAAAACAAGAAGATATGGTTGAAGATTTTTGGAGTTCAACATATAAATACACAATTTCCTAGCATTTATCTGTAAAAATGTTTTTTTTTTGAGTGCAGTTTGTCTCAGATACAAGGAAATACTTCATAGTTTGGATTTTTTTCCCCACACCCCCTTTTAGTCGATTAAGGACAGGTCTTTAGTGCAGTGTTTTTCAACCTTTCTTGGGTTGTGGCACACTTTTTGGGTTTAAAAGCTACCACGGTACACCACCTATTACAAAAACATTACCAAAACAAACACAAAAATATGGTATATAACAAGCCAACTAATGTTTGTGCCACTGTCTGGTTCTTTAAATTTGGTATTTGTGATGGTTTTGTGTTATTTTTTAGTCCAGAAGTAGCCCAGGACACTCCAGAGAAGTAAATTAGTCAATAACATCCACAAGTGTCAGTCTGTTAACTCAATTGGACTTTTTTACAAGGCACACCTGGCAAAACCTCAAGGCACACTGGTTGAAAATCAAGGCTTTAGTCGACGACAGCCCTAGAGCGAAGGGTTAAGCTGTAATCTCGTTAAAATTACACATAAAACCGAGAAGTTCTCACGTGGACGAGCACAGATGACATGCCAGTTGATGTTTAGGAAAGCACAGCGGTGTAATTAATCAGATTTTCTTTTCTTTTTTGTTTTATCGATTGACAGAACTAGTACACATCAAGTTTTTCCTCAACATTACACAGTGCTTCTCAAGTAAATCTAAAAGGTTTGCATAAAAAATACAACTTACATGTTACTACCTGCTTCCAAACTTAAACTACTCTTTCCTCGGCACATTTTCCGCAGCAGCTCGATGCAGTCACTCGTGGATAAAGTTGTAAATACGTTGTTTAGCGTTTGAAGTCTTCCTCGCTCTCCTCCTCTGCGTTTCCTCAGTGTTCGCAAATAGATGATGTTTTTTTCCTGGTCTTTTATTCCCCTCTCCTCAGATTTCCCTCCCGCTGTGATCGACGCTGGGAAAGGGATGAGCACCGACAGCCGACGCGCCTGGATCGAAGAGAAGACGCTCATTCTCAAACAGACCTATTGGTAAAGCAGGATGGAACTTACTTATAGAATGTGCAGCAACTTTATCACTTGTTCAGTCCATATTCAGTCCCAGGTTTATCCTAGTCTTATCCTTGTCTTATCCTAGACTTATCCTAGTTCTGATCCTAGTTTATTCTAGTTCTAATCCTAGTTTTATTTTAATTTTGTCCTAGTTCTAATCCTAGTTTTATCCTAGTTCTAATCTTAGTACTAATCCTAGTTATATCCTAGTTTTATCCTAGTTCTAATCCTAGTTTTATTTTAGTTTTGTCCTAGTTCTAATCCTAGTTTATCCTAGTTCTAATCCTAGTTTTATTTTAGTTTTGTCCTAGTTCTAATCCTAGTTTTATTTTAGTTTTATCCTAGTTCTAATCCTAGTTTTATCCTAGTTCTAATCTTAGTTCTAATCCTAGTTTTATTTTAGTTCTAATCCTAGTTTTATCCTAGTTCTAATCTTAGTTCTAATCCTAGTTTTATTTTAGTTCTAATCCTAGTTTTATCCTAGTTCTAATCTTAGTTCTAATCCTAGTTTTATTTTAGTTTTTTCCTAGTTCTAATCCTAGTTTATCCTAGTTTTATCCTGGTTCTAATCCTAGTTTATCCTAGTTCTAATCCTAGTTTTATTTTAGTTTTATCCTAGTTCTAATCCTAGTTTTATCCTAGTTTTATCCTAGTCTTATCCTAGTCTTATCCTAGTCTTATCCTAGTTTTATCCTAGTTTTATCCTAGTTCTATCCTAGTTCTAATCCTAGTTTTATTTTAGTTTTATCCTAGTTCTAATCCTAGTTTTATCCTAGTTTGATCCTAGTTCTAATCCTAGTTTGATCCTAGTTTGATCCTAGTTCTAATCCTAGTTTTATCCTAGTCTTATCCTAGTCTTATCCTAGTCTTATCCTAGTTTTATCCTAGTTTTATCCTAGTTTTATCCTAGTTTTATCCTAGTTCTAATCTTAGTTCTAATCTTAATTCTAATCTTAGTTATAGTTTTAGTTATAATCTTAGTTCTAATCCTAGTTTTATCCTAGTTATAATCTTAGTTCTAATTTTAGTATCTTAGTTCTTTTTGCTGCTGTCCCATATAAATCCTTTTAATCTAAAGAAAATTATTTATCGACGAATAAAATTATTTGTCGACTAAAACATCATCGACCGATTAATCGACTAAACGACCAAAGTGCTGCAGCTCTAATTGTATCGAGTATTCTAGCCTGTTCCTCGTATCAAAATCGATCTTGTCATAACACTCATTTTTGAAGATTTTTTGCGCTCAGATTTATATCAGAAAAATCCATGCTTCTAGACATTTTAATGACTTCACTGTTTGGTTCATTTGCCACTGAAATTGCGGTTGACAACACATTAAAAAACCTCATACTATATGTATTTTTCCTCATTGATTCTTTTATTGACCCCGCTACATGGTCGAGTCTCCGTGGATTCGCTCTTGTCTGCGCCTCCAATCTGTCTCGACGATCACATTTATTTACTTTGGGGAATAAATTAACTGCAGAAGTACTTTACCGCAGAACCACAATTTCTGAAGCGCTGTCCCTTCTAAAAGAGCTTGAATTGATTTTTGTTTTCCTTTTTTCCCCTTCCCTCCTCTCGTCCCTCCTGCTCTCCTCTGACCAGTGAAATGCCCAATTACGACGTGCTCATTCCGGTTCTGCTGAAGGAGGGCATCGATGAACTCCCCAAACACTGCAAACTCACTCCAGGTAACGGCACCGAGCACGAAAACACGGCTCGAACGTTGCTCTGAGCTACAGACGTGTTATTGATGTGTAAACCTCTCGAGTGCCTCTTTATAACGGACCATAAAAACATGATTTGTAAAACATCATGGTATAACGTTGTTCCTTCATCAGAAACATACCTGGAGTTGTATTTAGCTTCATTCACGCTTGTTTCATTAATCCCGTTTACGAGATCCTCTCCTTATGAACACGTAAAGGACATATATTATGCTAAATTTACTTTTTTTTTGTTTTAACCCTGTGCTTGAATTTTACGACTTTGTTTTCATGGTTGGGATTCCATGAATATTGTAAAAAAGTGCTTGAAAATGCTTGAAATTTAAAGCTGTATCCTACACATTTTTACAATTCAAGAGCGTTAGAAGTCTTGAAGTAGTGATGAAGTACTACTAAAATTTCAAAACTACCATAGGTGCTTGAACTTCTTGAAAATGCTTGAATTTTACTGCATTGTTTTCAAGGTTGGGATTCAATGAATATCGGAAAAAGTGCTTGAAATTTAAAGCTGTATCCTACACATTTTTACGATTCAAGAGCGTCTGAAGTCTTGAAGTAGTGATGAAGTACTACTAAAACTTCAAAACTAACATGGGTGCTTGAACGTCTTGAATTGAATTTGTTTGAGAAAGTGCTTGAACATTGGAAAAAGTGCTTGAAAATGCTTGAAATTCAAACTTGCGGACCATAAAAACATGATTTGTAAAACATCATGGTATAACATTCATCAAAAACATACCTGGAGTTGTATTTAGCTTCATTCACGCTTGTTTCATTAATCATGTTTACGAGATCCTCTCCTTATGAACACTTAAAGGACATATATTATGCTAAATTTACTTTTTTTGAGCCTTTAACCCTGTGCTTGAATTTTACTACATTGTTTTCATGGAAAAAAGTGCTTGAAAATGCTTGAAATTTAAATCTGTATCCTACACGTATTTACAATTCAATAGCTTTAGAAATCTTGAAGACGTGATGAAGTACTACTAAAATTTCAAAACTACCATAGGTGCTTGAACTTCTTGAAAGTGCTTGAATTTTACGACATTGTTTTTATGGTTGGGATTCCGTGAATATCGGGAAAAAAGTGCTTGAAAATGCTTGAAATTTAAAGCTGTATCCTACACATTTTTACAATTCAAGAGTGTTAGAAGTCTTGAAGTAGTGATGAAGTACTACTAACACTTCAAAACTACTATAGGTGCTTGAACTTTAAAAATGTTTCACTACACTGTGTTTTATGTTTGGGAAAGTGCTTGAATGTTGGAAAAAGTGCTTCAAAGTGCACGAAATTCAAACTTGTCAATCTGTATCCTACGCATTTTTAATTCAAGAGCGCTAATAGTCTTCAACTAGTTTTATATTACAAGTTTTATATTGTTACTGTTCTGAATGCTAAAAACCCGACGTGTGTTGGGGCCGAGAGAGGTGCTGGAAAAATCTTGCTAGTCTACTTTGATGGTGCTTGAAAAGTGCTTGAATTTTATCTTTTTTATAATTCAAGACCGCTAGTAGTCTGTCTTCAAGTAGTTAGGAAGTGGTGCTTGAACTTTTAAAAAATTTTACTCCACTGTTTTTTTTGGGGGGGGGGAAGTGCTTGAAAATGAAATTCAAACTTGCCAATCTGTATCCTACACATTTTAAATTCAAGAACGTTAATAGTCTTAAACTAGTTTTATGCTTATGTTTGCCACTGTCTTGAATACAAAAAAAAAGACACAAAAAATACGTGCGTTGAGGCTGAGAGAGGTGCTGGAAAAATCTTCCTCGTCTACTTTGATGGTGCTTGAAAAGTGGTTGAATTTTATCTTTGAAAAGGTGTACACATTTTTACAATTCAATAGCACTAGTAGTCTGTCTTCAAGAAGTTATGAAGTACTATTAAAACTTCAAAACTACCATGAGTGCTTGAACTTAAAAATTTTTTTTTACTACATTTTCTTTTATGTTTGGGAAAGTGCTTGAACATTGGAAAAGTGCTTGAAAATGCTTGAAATTCAAACTTGCCAATCTGTATCCTACACATTTTTTCTTCAAGAGCACTAATAATCTTAAACTAGTTTTATATTTATGTTTTCCACTGTCCTGAATGCTAAAAAAAAACAAAAATGGAGTGCGTTGAGGCCGAGAGAGGTGCTGGAAAAATCTTGCTCGTCTGCTTTGAAGGTGCTTGAAAAGTGCTTGAATTTCATCTTGTGCATGAACCCTGCATCTCAACAACTCCATATTGCGTCACTGTCACTTCTCCCCTTCAGCTCGTGTCTTAAAATAGCTGTAAATTTGCCAGACATTTGAAATCCAATATCTCGGCTTGAATCTACCTCTGGCTCCTTATCGATCGCTCGGAGGAGGTTGGTCACTTATTCCACTCGAGTCATTTATCACAGCGAGGCTCCAAACAAAGGATTAAGTCCCAATTATGCCGATGTCAAGCCGTTTGCGATAAGCCGTTTGGAACCAGCAGACAAAATTAATACATGCCACCGTCGGAAGATCTTAAATTAGAAACTAAATTGCCCATCTCTGGTCTATTACCCGACGCCGCTGCTGTTTTGGAGGTGGGACATTGGTATTCCGAACGAGGCTTGAATAAATGCCCTCTTTTCAACCAGAGCACTGGGTCACTTCAGGGCAGCGCTGATTCTTGTTCTGACTCGTCCAATACAATGCCGTACATACAATTAATCACAATTCGAGATGCACTGATATGGACGTTTTGGTGACGCTTTAGATTAAGGTTCCTTAGTTGACTATTTATAAGATGTTAATAAGCACTGATGGTTTGTTTATGCACTTATAATGCCCTCTACTTTGATGGTGCTTGAAAAGTGCTTGAATTTTATCTTTGAAAAGGTGTACACATTTTTACAGTTCAAGAGCGCTAGTAATCTGTCTTTAAGTAGTTATGAAGTAAGCAAGGCTAGTTTATTTGTAGAGCATAATTCATACACAAGGCAATTCAAAGTGCTTTACAAAACAGGAAAAGTAGCATTAAAATTACAAAACACAAAAAGACACACAGAATCATTTTAAAATAAAGCGCTTTAAAAGAGAAGAGTGCAGATAGATCTTTCAGTCGTTTGCACGTCTAAACAGAACTGTTTTTAGCCTGGATTTAAACATTGTCAGAGTGGAGGCCTGTCTCACATCTTCAGGGAGACTGTTCCAGATTTTAGCTGCAAAAAACTGAAATGCTGATTCCCCATGTTTAGTCCTGACTCTCTGCACCAGCAGGAGGCCCGTCCCTGAGGTCCTCAGAATGCGAGATGGTTCATATGGCTCTAACATGTCAGAGATGTACTTTGGTGCTTGGCCGTGGAGAGACTTGAACACAAGCAGAGCTGCTTTAAAGTCAATTCTCTGAGCCACAGGGGGCAGTACAGAGACCTGAGCACAGGACTAATGTGGTCGTACTTCCTGGTTCTTGTCAGGACCCGAGCAGCAGCATTCTGGATGTACTGCAGCTGTTTTACAGAAACTGTTTTACAGCTGCAGTAGTCTGTAGTCTGTACACACAATTAATCGCAATTCGAGATGCACTGATATGGACATTTTGGTGAAGCTTTATTTTTTTCATCTGCATCAAGTCAGGGGGAATATATTGTCAGACATGTTCTGAAATGCATAGATTGTCAGTTCGTATTTATGTTTTTTAAATTTTTTTTGTAAATTCTCCTGAACACATTGAAAACGTGTACATTGAACAGAATTGAATAGAATCAGCAAATATAACCGCAACCGTAAAATCACGACTCGTCATGGTGTATAGACGCAGGAGGAGGAGGCTTTAGCTAATATGATGCTCTTTTTCATTATAAAAAGTGACGTTTAAGAAAAACTCTAAACATTATTAGACCTTTACAAATTGCACAAACTCCCCTGCAACAACGAGAACAGTTTTACCCCAGTCTGTCGTGTCGTAGTGTCTCAGATTCTGCAAACTTCTTCTCTCGCAAATAGAAACTTTCCAAATTAATTGCAAGTTTCCTCTAAAGTTTGTGAATTTGTCACTTAGGTCGAGGTGGGCGCTCATACACCTCCGAAAACATGCACACAAGAAGCTGTTAAGACGAGCTAAAAAAGTGACACATTTTGAAACATCATCCTCACACCCACAAGTGTTTTTCTGCGGTAAAAATGAGTTTGTTTGTCTCTAAACTGGCTCTGATGCAAATGATGTGACTAACGTCGCTTTAGGCTGCACGGCTGAGCTTCAAACACGCAGCAGCAGAGGACCAATAAAAGGAAATAGAGCAAATAAATTGTTTTAATTACAGCAATCAGAGGAAAACGTGACATGAGGAAGAACACACCAGGTGCTGTTCTATTAATAAAACCTCCATTTTACCTGGAAATGGAGGCTCCACGGGTTTGGTAACTTTGGTAACGCAAACACCTCGGCTTCAAGCGAGTTTACCATGACATGTAACTATAATTTAAAGCACCTTTTAACCAGAACATGGCAATATGGCAAGAATGAACAACGGACAATGACATTTCTCCATACTTTAATATAAAGTAATACATTTGTGAATAAAAAGTGAATGAAGAATGCTTGAAATTGCAGCAAAGTGGCTTTGAGCTTCTCCAAAAGAGACATTTATTATGAACTTATTTTAAATATATAATGATTAAACAGGTTTCCCTGCGACGAGTTGGCCACTGTCCAGGGTGTACCCCGCCTAAGGCCCAAAGTCACTGGGATAGGCTCCAGTCACCCGCGACCCCTAATGGGAATAAGCGGTAGAAAATAAATGAATGAATGATTAAACATGAAAATAGTTTAATCAGATAATGGTTTCATTCAGATTAATCAGATTTCCACATTATTTAAATGTATAAAAGTTATAAAATACAAAGTTGTATTTCTGACAGCCTGTAATTAGGTGACGTGCAGTACAAAGGACCAGGACTCAGGTAGTAGGTATAAAAGGCCTTTACTGATCGATCAGGGTGTTGCGTGGTCCTCTCCTCGCTCCACACAGACACACACAAAGGTTGCACAAGAGTACAGGCCATATATACCATTATGTAAATGAGGTCCAAGAAGGCGTGCATAAGGAGTTTAAGTACAGAACATAGGTTTCTAAGAATACAACAGTACAAAAAAAACACAAATCAAAGAAGCCCTTGCGTGCCATGTTTGGACGTAAATGAGTGTGGGGGAACCTAAAATAACCAAAGGTTGTCTGAGGACGACACCATACAGGGTCACACCATATGTGAAGCCAGACATGGATGACCTTTGCTCCCGAAGAAGAGCGTTTCCTATTATGGACTAAAACATGCTTACAAAGCCCTAAAAGTGAAATATAAAGGCCTTTTAAAAAAGTTTAAATATTAAATCCACATTTCAATGCTTTTGAATATGCAATAGATTAATAACATTTCTTTTCAAAACACAGTGGTAAATGGTTTTGCTCCATTCAAAGACCTACGTGTTTAGCATCGAATCTACTTTAAATGAAACATTCATTCTTTTTTTTCCCCAAAAGTACATTTAATCGTTTCCATCGCTGGTGTTTTCTGTCCCAGATGTTTTAAAGCAGTTGTTTGACCTTTTCCTCGCTCCGTGCTGTTTCCAGGCGTCCCGCTCAGACCCATGTTGGCTCACCCGACCAAAGGCGTGGGCGAGGTCATGAAGAAGTTCGACGAGGCTGCGTTCACCTGCGAGTACAAGTACGACGGAGAGAGGGCTCAGGTAAAGACTTTCACTCTTATCCATCACGACTTTTACTCAGCGTGACCTGCCAGACTCCTCCGTGTGTCAGTTTCAATTTCTTTTACGCTTTACTTTGAAGTTTAAAGTCTATATGAAGGTTATGATATTCTAATTATGACTTAGTTTGGTGGGAGGGCATCTGTGGTAAACATTTGGCATAGTTTTACATCCGTGAAGCTGCAGTTTGTGAGGAAATTTAGAAAAATAAAGGTTTAAAATGACAGGAAGTAGTGCTGAGTTCTAAAACGTCATTAAAAAGCGACGCACCATTGAAAATACAGAGACAATTAACACTCAACTGACACCTTTTTCTGACCGTTTAAAGTGCGTACGACGGGTTTTCACGATTTTCTTTTCAGTTTGTTAACACCTGTTGTAAATATAAATTTTAGTTTCACACCAATCAAGCAGAGAAAAGAGAAAAGTCGAAGTAACGTAATGAAGTAAACAAACTGGCGACATCACACTGGGGAGATAAACGTTATGCATAGTTTACACATTTTCACATGTATTTTCATTTGTAAAATAAACAAATCTGTGCCCGGTTTACAGGATGTTTCTTGGTAATTTCCTAGTGTGATGTCATCATTTACAACCAGGAAGTAAAACAAAAATTGCTAAATCGTATTTTTAACAAAATTTGAAATATATGTTATCTTGTCCAACCTGTCACTCGCACTTTAAACATTCAACAAAATAAAAGTGATATTAGGTATTGTTTGCCAAATCATAGCTATTGTCTAATATATATGGACTTCAAAATGGTTGCTATGGTTACAGTTACCTCTATGTCATATCTGTGCTCATGTTCAACCAGGAAGTGACATTATAAACTTCAAACTGCAGACAAATAGGCTAAATTTTTTACAAAATCTTACATATAATCATGTTCACTACGTTTTAGTGACATTTTTAGTCTAATCTGTCACAGTTTATTGATTTATGCAGCACTTTTCATGTGAGCAGAGCAGACTAAAGGCCACATGAAGCGGAGCTCAGGTTTATACAGGCGAACACACAAATCGATTGCTTTTAACTTAAAAGCTGCGTCATATGCATTTCTCGGTGTGTTTTCTGTGATGATGGTGAGCTTGTGATGCAAACTGACTGTTCAAAACACAATCAAACTAATGTATTCCTCCACTCTCACTCTCTCTTTCACTGGTCTGTCCAACTCTTGCGCTTCCTGCTAGAGCACCCCTAGAGGCCGTTCCCGGAAAAATATATAAATGAACCGCATCGCTGTATAACTCGCAGGGTTGAAATCATGAGAAAAAAGTTGCAGCTTATAGTCCGAATTTTACGGTAATTAGGGCTGTAGTCGACTAAAGACCTGCCCCATCGACCGGTTAATCGACTAAAAGTGATTGTGGTAAAAATATATCAAAACTATGAAGTATTTCCATGTATGTAGCCCAAACCGCACTCAAAAGATCACAACTGCACAGGAATTCATATAAAAACAACAATTTTTACAGATAAGTTCTAAGAAACTGTATATTTATATGTTGGACTCCAAAATCTTCAACAAACTCACCCAATATCTTCTTGTTTTTGCTGTTTTTGCCATATAAATCCTTTAAATCTTAATAAAATAATTAGTCGACGAATAAAAACCTCGGTCGACTAAGACAGTGGTTCCCAAAGTGGGGGTCGGGACCCCTCGGGGGGTTGCGAGGGGTGAGCTGGATGCGAGATGATTTCAAGATCTCATTTAAATTAATGTGACATTGTATTTGCTCTATTTTTTAATTAATAACAGTATCTTTTAGTCAAATAGGGTCAAATAAGACAACAAACTATTCAAATAACCAATATTAAACCTGATTTAACATGTTTTGACACTTAAAATTATTGCTACTGTCATTTTAATTTTGGTTTGGGGGTCCCGAGTCAGTTGTATGGCTATTTTGGGGGTCTCGGCCAGAAAAGTGTGGGAAACCTTGGACTAAGACAGTGGTTCCCAACCTTTTTTGTCTCGAGTACCCCCTAAGGTTTGTCTCACTCTCAGAGCACCCCTTAACTTGAGTTTTTGGAAAATAAATAGGTTTAGTAGTTGAATATAGTCAATTATTACTATAATATTTATTGTTTTAATTATATTTATGGTCCAACACACACCAAAAAGATGCAAAATTTACAACTAATGACACATTTTTAGTCAGATAAAAGTACATTTTCTCTTAATTTAAAACCTAAAACCATTCCATGTACCCCCTGGTAATTCCTCACGTACCCCTTGGGGTCCCCGTACCCCTGGTTGGGAAACACTGGACTAAGACACCATCGACCGATTAATCGACTAAACGACTAAAGGTACACATTTGACTCGTCGACTAATGGAAAAAATCATCGCTGACTTGTCGACGACTAAAATAATCATTAAAGACGGCCCTGTTTTGCATAATATGTGTAACTTCAAAGTAACAGTACTGCTTTTCGCGCCCCTCGGGTCCAAAGCGGTCACAAATGTAGTTGCTGGTTCCTGACACACAGAACATACACTGTTGAATTTTACATGTGCGTCGCTCGGGGCTGCGTTCACCGAGGTGTTTGGACCCCGTGTGTGTGTTTTTCACGTTTTCACTTTGGTGCACACAAACCTAACACCTCCAGCCTCCACAACTCTTATTTCTACACTCGTTTCTTTTTTTTCTTCCACCCTTTAAGATAAATGTGGCGCTCGTCAGCTCCTCGGGGGACTTTGGCGCTTGTTTTTCCGACGCTCATGCTGTGTGGGGTATTAACATTGTTCACAGATATATTGTATTAATAGTTGTGCGCTACATTTGCATTGGAAAACCGCATGTAAAGATATATTTAACCAGGCATTTTACTCTCCTTTAGATGTGGCTTAGTTTGAGTTTGACGTTGTTTTAAAGCTCTTTTGTGATGCTTTTTTAAACTAAATCACTTTAAAATACCTTTATATGTTCGTATGTATTGTTTAACTACAAAACATGAATTTCTAGATGAGTTAAAATGTCTTTATTTCTGGATATTAATCTTAATTTCAGATGATGAGTTGTGGTGAGACACTACACGTGAACAGGAAAAAATCTTAAATTTAAAGCTGTCGATTGTAAACTTCTCCTGTAGTTGACTCACATAAATGTAAGAAAAAAATGTATTACAAGTTTTTCATGTTATGTTTTCATCTGGAAATTAGGTATGATAGGTGTAAAAACAAACAAAATTCCACATATTTGGGACATTTAAAACAGAAAAATGGACAGAACCAGGTTTAAATTTCTTAGTTCATTTTGTAACATATTAGTCAAAAAAAAATTACAGAGGGGATTTTGGATATCCAATTAGGTTTTTGAGTAAACTAGATTGGACTGAAAATTGTCCTAAAAATTCAAATTTTGCGTCTTTTTTTTTTTTTTTTAAATTAAAACTTCAATAAATCAGTTTTAGAATTAGATATTAACAAATACTTCTGTTCGTTCTGTCAGACTCTTGTTGAGTCCAGATTGTACAGTTTGGTGTAGGATCTACTTTAAGGCTGATCTTTATGTCTCGAGGGAGAAAAATACATTTTAAGAAAACGTCCTTTGAAGTTACAATGTCCCAGAGAAATCTATAGATGAAGTGGATTCAATGGAAGAATAAAACATCTTTAGGAGCAGATTGGACAAGTTTGTAGTTTACACATGAAAGACGATATGTGAGAGAGAAAACTGACCAAAGAAACAAAAAATTGAAAATTGAGTTTTGCCTGCAGAGTCTCGCCTTAAGAGTATGTACTTGATGGAAGTAGATTATTTTACTTGTTTCAAACCATTTGCCTTGTTTCAGAACATTACTTTTTACTTCAAGCCAAATTATCTGCCAGTGGGTTAAGATCGTTTTATTTTACCCTGATGCCAAATTTATTTTCTTATTTTAAGATAAATTATCACATGATCTGTCAGAAATACCTTGAAACCAGTTAAATATTCTGCATCACATCAACAATTAAATCTCATCCAGTCAAAACTACTCAAATCAGGATAAAAATTGTAAATTGAAATAATTTAAGCTTGGTTAGATATACATTACATTTTTGCTGTGTTGATGTTTGATATTGCAATAAATGATAATATTATCTAAGGCTGGGAATTATAGGGTCCCCCACAATAAATTTGCAACAATCAACACATTTAGTCTGCAATATATCCCTGTAAAGAATTTAACACATTTTAACAACAGTATATCCTCATTAAACCATAGCCTGCACAAACTTAAAGGTGCTGCACCTGATTTGAAACATGAAACACAGAACTAGTTGATGTTAAAGTCTTTACATCAGTCAGATTTATCTCTCACTTTCATGACGCACTCCCAGCATCATAAATATTCATCTTTTTAGAAGTTTAGAAGCACTTTTCCAGTCCAGAGCATCCCGGGTAAAGCTAACAGACATTAGCATGCTAACGGCGCACTTCCTGCTTCTCGTAGAATAAAACATCAGGGCTGTGACGATACGCTTTTGTCACGATACGATACAATCACGGTATAAAGGGCCCGATGCGATATATATTGCATTACGATACTGTTATGTTTTGCGGTATTTAACCCAAAAAATAGAAGAAAAAAGTACTACATTATTATTAGGAACTGCAATGCTCAATTTTTAAATAGAACTCACAAAACTTCCTCTACTCTAAAGTTTCCAAACGTGTTAAACTACCTGTAAATCAGTCGTGTTCGTGAAGGTGTAAGTGCACCTTGAAGCCTGTGAAGTTGTTATTCAAGCTTTCTTCTCTTTTTAATGAATTAGCACCAAATGTGTTATTAACAAAACTCATGCCAACACCAGATTTGCCTGTAACTTTAGCGAACACATTTGTACATAATATATACACGCATGAAAGTCATTTAGCAGTATTTTATCATGTCAAATAGTGTTTGTCATTCAATCACAATAAGTTTTTTCCAACACGAGACGATACAACAAGACTGTGACGATAGAATGCAACACGATATACTGTCTCAGCCCTAAAATAGATGCAGAACTGGCACTAAATTAAAGTCTACACCAGTGGTTCCCAATCTTTTTTGTCTCGTGTACCCCCTAAGCTTTGTCTCATGCTCGGAGTAACCCTTAACATGAGTTTCAGACAAATAATTGGGTTTATTAGTTGCATATTGTAATTATTACTATTATATTTTTAGTTGTAATTATATTTATGGTTCAAGATACTTCAAAGTTCACAGTTTACCCACTGAACTCAAGGGAGAGGTGACCTGGTCCTTTTTAAACATAAACTGAAAAAAAATTATTTGATCAGTGGTCAGACATGTGACAATATGTAGTTGTAATTTGTATAATGTAATATCTGCACTGTTGTATGTATTGTTTTTTAAATGTACTGTATTTTACACCCTCTGTATTTTAGTTGTACTGTATTTTCTCTGTAAAAGCCCTTCTGGGGACGGACATTGAGAATTAGCCTCGGCTAAAATGTTGTAGTATGTGACATGAGCTCATGAAGCAGACTTGTCCCTATTCAAATAAACTAAACTAAAACAAAAAAAAAAAACTAAAAAATATTCTAAATTTACAACCAATGACACTTTTTTATTAAGATAAAAGTACATTTAATCTTTTTTTTTTTTTTTTAACTGAACCCATTCCAAGTAGCCCCTGGTAATTGCTCACGTACGTCCCCGTACCCCTGGTTGGGAAACACTAGTCTATATGACAGGTTTGACGACACATTTCACTAAAACGCAGCGAACATGATTATATTTAAGATTTTACTCAACATTTTGCCCGTTTGTCCCCAGTTTGACAGTTTTCGTAAGGTTTATAAAGTCGCATGAGCACAAATATGACAGTTAGGGGTAATTCCACCACTGTTACCATAGCAACCGGACTGTAAACAAGGACCAAGATCCATCTGAATTGCACAAATTGACAAATAATAATACTAGGGCTGTAATCCTTTAGTCGTTTAATCGGTCGTTGTGTCTTATGCGACCAACATTTGTTTTGGGCGACTAATGTTTTTATATTCAGATTCAGTTTAAATGGAAAAAAACTGCAAAAACAAGAAGATATCGAGTGAGTTAGTGGAAGATTTTGGAGAGAATCATATCATTATATATGTCTAAAATATAAATAGTTGTTTTTGCATGAACTCCTGTGCACTTGTTGTTTTTTGAGTGGAGTTTGGATTAGCTGCATGGAGATACGAGATGGTTTCGATAGTTTTAGTTTTTAGTCGATTAATCGGTTGATTGGGCAGGTCTGTAGTCAACCAACAATTTCTTTATTCGATTACAGCCCTAAAAGTACCTAATAACACCTCTATTTTGTTGAATGAATGTTAAAACTGTCAAATGTGTCAGTTGTCTGTAAATTGTCTCTGCATTTTCAACTGCATGTCGCTTTTTGATGACATCACAGAGGGATTCTGTTTTTAGAGCTCCACACTGCTTCCTGTAATTTTTTCTCTTTTATTTTTCTAAATTTCTTCACAAACTGCCTCTTGACTGATAAAACTATGATAAATATTTACCACAGGTGCCCTCCCGCCAAACTAAGTCATCGTCTCACAAACATTAGAACATGTCATACTGACTTTAAACATCTTCTGTCTGCAAAATCTTTCACAATATTCTACAGAAATTGGTGCCAAAGTTAGTGGACTAAAATCTGAACAAATAAATGATAAAGCTCAATATTTATGGATCAAAAGTTTGGATATTTTTTTTCAAAAACAGCAAACAGGCCCCTGAACTCCATCCGAAATTGTCACAGAAGTCATGTTTCTATTAGAGCGGACGGACCGAGGTGTTTCCACTGAACAAAAATGCACCGTACCGCCCCGTTTGAGAGTCCGAAGGGGCCGAGAGAGGTACTAGCTGCCAGAGGGTGCAGCTCGCTTTAGCGCCAACCGGTTTATGAACAAAAGAGACTCGAAGTGGCAGAAAGCAGATATAAAGACAATATAATCATTCCGTATTGAGTATTTCCAGGGATGATAACTTTGTTTGTTGAGCCGACAGAGTTAGCAAAACAAAGCTAGCGCACGTTAGCATCAGCTGCTTCTCGTTTGCGACGCACGGCACTCGTATTTAGACCCAAAGTAAAAAATTTTCAGTGCATACGGCTGTCAGCTTTATCGAAACCCGACAATTTCACAAACAAAAATGTTTATGTACAACTGGTATTAACTGGTATTAATAGACCAAATAAAGTCAAAATTAGAAAATCATGAAAACCTGTCATACGCACTTTAACATGTCAGACCTATGCAGCGTCTTATTCACAGTTTAGTATTTCCTTTAAGCACTATTTTCCTCCCACAAACGTAACCAAAAGTTGTTTTTCTAACTCCAGCAGGTTCATTTTTTTTCAAGTGGAAAAAAACAGTTCTTAACACAACCCCGAACTCATCCAGGCAGCGGTGCTTTAGCCTAAAACACCCCAGACGGCGAGCTTCTTTTGGGCTTTGTGGGGGGAAAACGGCGGCTGGAAAAGGCTTAAAAACAGTCGAGAGAAAAAGACGATTACTGAAACGCGACGGGAGGCAGCGGAGATCCACAGCGAGCCGGGCTTTCTAATGTAAAAGCTCGAGGCGCTGTTGTTAATTTTGGACAGTCATGCCAATAAAGAGCCTTTGAACTGGAAAGAGAAGAGAGAGACGCGGCCAAACACGCGCCAACGTGACGCTGTTCTATCGCTGTCTCTTCTCTTTTTTCTATCTTTTTCACTCTGTTCCTTCCTCCCTCCTCGGTTACCCACCTTTCCCTCTTTTCTCCCCCCTTTTCTCCTCTTTCTCTTTCTAGCTCTCTTTTTCTCTTCTCTTCTCTCCCTCTCTCACTCCCTTTCTCTCTCTCTCTCTCTCTCTCTCTCTCTCTCTCTTTCTCTCTCTCTCTCTCTCTCTCTCTCTCTCTCTCTCTCTCTCTCTCTCTCTCTCTCTCTCTCTCTCTCTCTCTCTCTCTCTCCCTCTTCTCTCTCTCTCTCTCTCTCTCTCTCTCTCTCTCTCTCTCTCTCTCTCTCTCTCTCTCTCTCTCTCTCTCTCTCTCTCTCTCTCTCTCTCTCTCTCTCTCTCTCTCTCTCTCTCTCCCTCTCTCTCACTCCCTTTCTCTCT
This sequence comes from Rhinogobius similis, assembly GCA_019453435.1. Taxonomy (NCBI): domain Eukaryota; kingdom Metazoa; phylum Chordata; class Actinopteri; order Gobiiformes; family Gobiidae; genus Rhinogobius; species Rhinogobius similis. Next base: position 6,485,056 of record CM033632.1, on the reverse strand, counting down.
CTCTCTTCTCTCTCCCTCTCTCTCTCTCCCCCTCCCTCTCTTTCTCCTCTCTTTTTCATTCTTTCTCTCTCTCGCTCCTCTCTCACTCCTTTCCCCCCCTCTTTTGCTCTCTTTTTACCCCAGTCTCCTCTCCCTCTTCCTCCTTATCTCCCTTCTCTCCCTCTCTCTTAGCTCTCCCTTATTTACTCTCTCTCTCTCTCACTCTCAATGCTCTCTCTCTCTTGTTTTCTCTCTCTGCCCCTTTTCCTTTTGTCCCCAGTTTGACAGTTTTTGTAATGTTTATAATGTCACATAAGCACAAATATGACAGTTAGAGGTAATTCCACCACTGTTACCATAGCAGTGGTGGAATTACCTCTTCTCCATCACCCCACTCTTGTTTCACGCTCCCCTTTCTCTCTCCTCCTCCTCTCCTTTCCCTTTTTTGTCCCCCCCTTCTCTCTTCCTCACTTTCTCTACCTCTTTCTCTCTCACCCTCTCTCTACCACTCTATCTCTGCCTCCCCATACCTCTTTTTTTCCCTTTTTGCTCTCTTCCTACCCCAGTCTCCTCTCTTTCCATCTCCCTTCTCACTCTCCCTCTCTCTTCACTCTCCCTTATTTCTCCTCTCTCTTTCGTGCTCTGTCCCTCTTGTTTTCTCTCCTATACAGTACACCCTCTGCCCCTTTTCCTTTCTTCTCCACCCCTCTTGTTTCACTCTTTATTTCCCTTTCTTCACCTCCCTGTTCCTCTCATTCAGTTTTCCTTTTTTTTGTTTAGTCTCACACTCTATTTCCACCCTCTCCCCTCTTCCCTTTTCCTCATTTCTCCCTCCCTCTTTCAATATCCCTCTTCTCTTTCTCACCTTTTCCTTTCCTTCTCTTTACCTCCGTCTCTTTTGTCCATCTCGCTCTGTCTCCCTTTTACTTCTTCACTTTCCCTCTTCTCTTACTCCTTTTTTTCCTTTTCTTCTCTCCCCCTTTCTCCCATCACTCCCTCTCGCTCTCATGTCCCCTCCCTCTTTCTTTCTTTCTCTCTCTCTCTGCAGTGTATCTGTTCTCAAAGTGGCCTGCAGGGGGAGCACTTGCACACAGTAGACGAGGCTGAGAATGATGGACAATAGAAATGACGCCTTTGGAAATTGACACGACTGAATCAGTGACTCAGAGGTCAAAGAAAACAACCACTGTCAACTTTCTGAACACATTTTGTTTTTCTTTTTACTTAAATGTTCTGTTTTAGTCAGTATTTAACCAGTGTATAGCTTTAGTACAAGGAATTCACGCTGCATTTAGTCCAAATCTTTGACTTGAAGTGGCTGTGCATGATTTCGGTCCATGTCGTATTTGTCCCAGCACAGATTGATCGTAAAATGCGACCGCTGTGTGCTGTCTGCATCTAATTATAGAGCGTTTTATTGTCAGAGAACCTATTAGTTAGCATGCTAGTTGTTGTTAGCTTTACCATGGTGGCAAAATTCTGCTCTGGCTTCTGGAAGTTGTAAGTCGCGGTGAATAATTTTGAATAATTGGGATGCTCTTAATGCATTTACGTCGGGGTGCAGTGATTCATCAATTAATCGTGACTAGTCAACTAAAAATAAAAATGGATAATTATAATCGTTAACTGGACTATATTACTACACTATAATTTACAAAGTGATGTATATTTCTGGACTTCTATCGGTTTAAAAGGACCTAGTTTTGTTGATAATCTGATTAGCCTCTTTAGCTCTTCTTATATAATTATTAAGGTTGCAACAAGTTAATCGATTAATCGCAACTAATCGATTAAAGGAATAGTTGAATAATCGTTAACTGATGTATACACAGACTTCACAACATTCTATGAGCTGAAATAAGACATTTTATTACTCAAACAGCAGGAATCACACAAAAATGACACAGGAAAAAAATTTGGTAAAAATCTCATATTTCGTGTTCTAAATAACTAATCGATCAATTGAAAGAATAATCGCTCGACTAATCGATTACCAAAACAATCGTTAGTTGCGACAGTATCTTAAAAACAAAGCGCTGGTTTTATTATAGCTCGACAGTTTCTGCTGCACTCTGCTGCCTTCTTCCCAAACAGAAGACAAAAGAGAGCACACATGAAGTAAAAGTAAAATTATAGGATAAAAAGTGCAACAAAAGACGTCCAAACAAAATGAAGGCATATATAGTCCAATGTAGGCGTCCCATTTTGTCTATTGTCTTTCAGATTTGTCGATTTTTTTATTTTTTTAATGAAGTCGAAATGTGGCCGATATTTGGTCTGATTATAACAGAGCTGTTGTTATTGTCGATCATTTTATTGTTCATCGAGAATTTTAATTACATTTTGAACCAAATAACCACATATGACTGAAGGCTTCTAGATGGAGGTTATTTATGAATAAAGTCCATTATTGAGGGAAATAAAAATTGTTTATGCTTTTTTGACATTTTGGGTTAATAATGTCACTGTCTTTGTTATAAAAAGGTCTTTTCTTATGTGTTTTAGAATTTGTATATGATCCAGATAATGGTTAGAATGATCAAAATACAGTGTTTTTTTCATAGTCGACGACCTACGAATAGTGCTACTAGTGATGCTTAATAATTTTGACAGCTTTTTCAGCTACTTTGTCGACTCCAACCCTAACATCTTGTCAAAGTTATTGCGTTGTATTTAGTAGGGCTGTGGTCGACCAAAGAAATTCTTGGTCAACTCGATTAGTCGACTGAAAAGGGGGCGTGGCATTTCCATAATCTGCCTTCTGACTGCAAGAAACATATATTTATACAGAAAAGTCATAAAATTGTGTATTTAGATGTATAAAAAGGCAGAATATAATCTCACAAATCTTCTCACTTGAATTTCTTTCTGCTGTTGTATAAATCTTCATAATAATAGATAATAGTCAACAACTAGACTACGACTCCATTGACTGAGTAATGGACTAAGCAACTATTTATTGCAAACATTTATGCAGAAAACTACAGCTAAAGTGTGTATTTATCAGTAAAAAAAAGCTGATTTTAATTCACTACATGTTTCTTTTCTGCTGTTGTGAATAAATCTAAAATTCCCCAAACAATTAGTCGACTAATGAAAATGTTGGTCGACCAAGACACTATCACCGTTTAAACGACTAAACGACTAAAAATTAACAACCCTAGTGTTTAGTGTTAATGTTTTCATATGTTTAGTCTGTTCAAAAAAGCAACAAAATACACTGTTCCAATGCTTTTACCACCTGCTTTTTGTCAACTTAACCTCCATTTCCTGCTCCCTCCTGTTTCAAACGTGTTGTTTTGTTTCGTTTCCCCCACAGATTCACATCCTGGAGAATGGCGACGTGCGCATTTTCAGCCGCAACCAAGAGGACAACACCACCAAGTATCCCGACATCATCTCTCGCATCCCCAAGGTGAGACTCCGCTAAGCCCTCGGGAGCGAGCCGCCGGAGCAGGGATTCGCAGCAGATGTGCATCATTTACACCTGCTCTCGTTTTAGCTCCGTCCCGTTCGGCTCGTGTTTGCGCCACGTCCTCGCAACAGTCACACGGGAGAAAGTTAATGTCAGAATTAACTCGAGTCATTTGGGAGTTGTTTGCCGTGCTCAACCTGTTGTGATTCAGGCGTCCCACATTTTGTTAATTTATTCTTTTTTTTTATCTATCATTTGATAAAAGGAGACTCATATCAAGCTGTTGGATTTTAGATTTGAAAGGACGGTTGTAACCCTCTTATTTTCAGTCAAATCAAACATTCTTGGATGAGTTGAAGTCAGATTTTACTCCAAAAACACACATTTTTTAAAATTACACTAAAATTCAGGGAAAAAAATAGGATATCGATTGTGCCTGGACTTTTTAACTTTATTACAAGTCGCTAAAACTATTTTTCTTGTTAAATTAGCTTCAGCTTTGAAAAAACCCAACAAATGCTCAGTCTAGTGTCACTCATCTTCATATATTTAACAAAGAAAATTTAGGTGAACTTTAAATTTTGGTTTTCTTCTGAGCAGAACTTGTTTCCATTTGTAATTAGAGTAAATCAGACACAAAAGTCTCAGCTCTCAGCTCAGCACAAAGACAATAGTTTGAGCTCCAAGGGGTTTAAGAACAGTTTCAGTTTGGATTTAGGCTCATTTTATTCAGACGTTTGAGGAAAAACAGGCCCGAATTATGACTTTTTAAAACGTGTCAAACTGTGGGTGGGTTATAGATACTTCTGTGATATGTTTAGTTTGTCTGTCCCACGTCTAAGAACTGACTGATGCTGCTCTCACAGCCTGGAATTCCCACCAATCAGAGTGGAGGTCACGTGAATTGTTCCTGATTCGCAGCAGATGTGCATCATTTACACCTGCTCTCGTTTTAGCTCCGTCCCGCTCGGCTCGTGTTTGCGCCACGTCCTTGCAACAGTCACACGGGAGAAAGTTAATGTCAAAATTAACTCGAATCATTTGGGAGTTCTTTGCCGTACTCAACCTGTTGTGATTCAGGCGTCCCACATTTTGTTCATTTATTCCTTTTTATCTATCATCTAATAAAAGGAGACTCATATCAAGCTGCTGGATTTTAGATTTGAAAGGACGGTTGTAACCCTCTTATTTTCAGTCAAATCAAACATTCTTGGATGAGTTGAAGTCAGATTTTACTCCAAAAGCACACATTTTTTAAAAATTACACTAAAATTCAGGGGGGAAAAAATGGGATATGGATTGTGCCTGGACTTTTTAACTTTATTACAAGTTGCTAAAACTATTTTTGTTGTTAAATTAGCTTCAGCTTTGAAAAAAACCAACAAATGCTCAGTCTAGTGTCACTCATCTTCATATATTTAACAAAGAAAATTTAGGTGAACTTTAAATTTTGGTTTTCCTCTGAGCAGAACTTGTTTCCACTTGTAATTAGAGTAAATCGGTCCAGAGTCCAGACAATAGTTTGAGCTCCAAAGGGTTCAAGAACAGCTTCAGTTTGAATTTAGGCTAATTTTATTCAGACATTTGAGGAAAAACAGGCCCAAATGATGACTTTTTAAAATGTGTCAAACTGTGGGTGGGTTATAGATACTTCCGTGATGTGTTTAGCTTGTCTGTCCCACGTCTAACTATCTTAACTAATGTCTGACTGGGGAAAAAGAGCTTTTTCTTATGCTGCTCCCACAGCCTGGAATTCCCTCCAATCAGAGTGGAGGTCACGTGAATTGGTCTCAGTCAGGTTTTTTCGAACAAGTTTGAAAAACAAAGAGCGTGAATATTTTTTTAAAAATTGGCAGCGCCTTTGATGTAGCGTTTGTCTTAATTTCCAAAAATCTTAAAATGTAAATATGTTTTTGTAATTTGTGTTGCTGTGATATTTTTCACTTTTCCCCACGTCACCCTTGAAATAGTGGTTTCGATCTCAATGGGTATTTACCTGGTTAAATAAAGGTTATAAATAGATAAATAATACTTCCAGAGCGGATGTGTTCAGAACAGTTGCACACAGCCTGGTACTAACACAAACCTTCTATCTCATTAATTTTAATAAAACTGCGGCAAATGGTTTGTTACATTTGCCAGCAGTAAATATCTAATTTCGTGCTCAATTTTCTAAAGTTTACCGTAGGTTTAATGCAGGATTTGTGGCACTTGGTGAAACAAAACAAAAACATCTCTTTTAACTCTTGTGACCCGCTATGTTTTCGGTGTGATTTGTCCAGAACAACGCTAGAATTTACAAAAAAATTTACGCATTATTGATGAAAATCTGAACTTCTGTCTCCGCCAAAGAGTTCTTGATTCATTCCCAGTGTCCAAAAAGTATCCGTCACATGTCGTCTTCCTCGATGCCATCACTCGAACCAACTTAAATTACAAGTACATTTTCTTTTCAAATTTCGCCCGGTGCACGAGATATCACTTCACACGTCTCATTTTGCAGAAGCTCAGGCTGTAACACTTGTTTTCCTTTCACGCGAGTCATTTTTAAACCTCAAAGAAAACACGTTTAACACATCGCGGCTAAGATTCACTCGAGACGTAAACGCAACAGTTAGTTTCAAACGGAGCTGGGTTTTGTTTGACTGGTTTGTTTGGACTTTGTTGAATAGACGGAGCGGTTTTTCGTTGTAAAGAGAGCTAGTTTTGATCCGTAAACGACTGAAATATGGTGGAGTTTGTTTAGGTCTGAGTGATGCGCAGATAAAAGACAAATTGTGCCTCTTTTGTGTCCGGAATCAGTGCTTCGTTGTAGAGCTGGGTGATATAACGAAAAAGATTATCACGATTTCCTTGGGGCCAGATCAGGATTTCTATTTTATCTCGATTCACCTTCACTTAGTTATTTTCTGTTGCCTTTAATTGAGCTGCACAATTTAGGAAAAATATCTAATTGTGATTTTTCTGACCAGTGCCATTAAGATTAGATTTGCGATTTAGGTTTGAATAATAGGATTCTGTTTTGTTGCTTTTTAGTTTCTGTCACGTTCAGTTGTGTTTGTCATATTTAAATGAGTCTTTGTCGTTTTTTGTCACGTTTTTGTCGCTCTTGAGTTGGGTTTCTTGTTTGGGGGCATGTTTTGGTTGCTTTTGAGCGCATTTTTATCGTTTTTGGTTGCGCTTTTTTTTTTGCTTTTTGTGTCTATTTCGTTGCATTGTGCAGCCCTGGTCTTTAAGAGGTAAATAAAGTCATCTGCTCAGACGCTTCAGAGGCTAAACAACAGGAGAAAAAGTGTGTTTGAACAGACAGCTGCATTAAAGACACAAACAGTCAATCACGATACGTCGATTTCACAAAAATAGCAGATTGTCACAGGGACCAGCTCACGATTCGATTTTTATCACCGCATCACCCAGACCTACTTCGTTGTTGGATTTTGACTCGATTTGATTCGAAGTCTGTATGACAGGTCAGACGTCACAATTCACTAAAATGTAGTAAAGATGATTATAGTTAAGATTTTACTAAGCATTTTTCCTGTTTGTCCAGCGTTTGACTATTTTCGTAAAGTTTATAATGTCACTTCCTGGTAGGTCATGGGCAGCAAATATGACATAGTTAGCGGTAGTTTCCTAGCAACCATTTCGAAAACAAGGGCCAAAATCCATATAAATTACACAATAGTTATGATTTGACCAATTATAATGCCTGATAACACCTTTATTTTGTTGAATGACTATTTAAACTATCAGAAAAAAATTTCAGTTGAGCGTTATATTTATTGCTTTTTGATGACATCACAGAGGGATTCCATTTTAGAACTCAGCACTACTTCCTGTCATTTTAAACTTTTATTTTTCGAATTTTCTTCATAAACTGCTACTTCACAGACGTCAACTATGATAAATATTTAACACAGGTGCCCTCCCACCAAACTAAGGCATGTATTAGAGAAAAATGAGAACCTGTCATGGGGGACTTTAAACTTTCTGAAGAAACGTGTGGCTTTCTAAAGACGTTAATTATACACGAATCGTCACAAAATCTAAATTGTGGGCTGTAAGAGATGGCGATAGGAGCTTTTTGACACGTCTCCCACCCGCGACGGTTGTTTGTGCAAAATGTGTCAGAATTTGGTGCTCGAGCTTCTTCCAATTAATGAATATTTCACAAACAAAATTATTTTTAAAATTTCAAAATGTTGGCCTCGATAGCAAAACACGGCTACCATCGGCGAACGTCTTCATAGATTAAACCACATACCGAACAGATTACAAATATCCAGCCCATGTGCACAGTTTTGGAGATAAAAGGGAATTTACACCAGGAGCTACAGAGACTCATAATGTTGGTGAAGCAGCGTCTATTTAGAAGCTTCAATCTACACCAGAGACGTCAGAGCTGCCCCTGCCGTGCGAGTCATTTAAACACCAAGCGCCATTTATACACAGCGTTCCAAATTATTATGTAAATGATATTTTTCTCTGATATGTAGTCAATATAAATGACAGTCATCATGATTTTCAAGTCATCAGCCTTTAGAGCGGTGGTTCTCAAACCTTTTTCAGTCGCGACCCCCAAAATAACAATAGTTCACATTCGCGACCCCCAAACACAAAAAACAGGCAACACACAAAGTGATAATGTTGCCTTATATCTAATGTTTGATTTTATTTTGAGAATATAGACTTAGAAAAATTACTTTGATTGGCCAACAACAGGAATCTACATTTACCACTGCATTTGAAGAGTGTCAAGCCTTGTTTAAGATTATTATATACATTTTTCTCCATCATCTGGAGACCCCAGAAATCATTTCGCGACCCCTCCTAGTTTGAGAACCACTGCTGTAGAGTAACATTCGAATGTCACTGAACAAACCTCCCAAAGATAACGGTATTTTTTTCAAAAATAAAAAACCTAAAATGTATTGTTCCACATTATTTTGCACAACAGAATTTCAAACCATGTTGTTGCTGTAAAGCCTTGATTTTCAACCAGAGCACCGGAGAACACTAGTGCGCCTTGAGATTTTGCCAGGTGTGCCTTGAAAAATGTCCGGTTTGAGTTAACAGATTCTAATTTACCTTTTTGGAGCGTCCTGAGCGACATTTGCACCAAAAAAGAACGCAAAACCATCACTATTATCAAATTTAAGGGACCAAACAGTGCCACAGACATTATTTGCCTCATTACATACAATATTTTTAACTAAATGGTCTGATTTGGTCATGTTTTAGTGGTAGGTGGCGTGCCGTGGTAGCTTTTAAACCCAAAACGTGTGCCACGAGTCAAAAAAGGTTGAAAAACACTGCTGTAAAATACTGAAAATGGTCGTTTGTTAAATTAGAAGCATTCGCAGGTCATATTTAATTAAATCAAAAGCAGGTCATGTTACATTTGAACATCGGAGCCTTATTTGATGGAGCTGATGTTGGTGGGACTCCAGAGGCACCAGCAGCTTCAGATACCGGTTTGCTGCTTGTAATGGTGTTTTAGCAGCTGTTCTCTTAATCCCATGTATTTGTCTGGCAGAAACCTTCCTCACTGTGCCTTTATTTGCACAAATCCATGTGTGCTCTGAACCAGCTACAAATCTCTGAATAATACGGGGATAACGTTTAAGTTTTCGTGAAATAGCTAACGATTTTACACTTATCAGCACTGGAGAGCAGGGCTGTAGTCGACTAAAGACCTTCTCTATCGACCAATTAATCGACTAAAAATGGGTGTGACAAAACTATGAAGTATCTCTTTGTATCTGACCTAAACTGCACTCAAAAAAACACAACTGCACAAGAGTTCATGCAAAAAAAAAACAATTTATCTAAGTACTAAGAAACTGTTTTTTATTTATGTTAGAGATATATAAATTAGATCAAACTCATGATTCCCTCCAAAGTCTTTAGCTAACTCACTCCATCACTTTTTCACAGTTTTTGTCATATAAATCCTTTTAATTGAAATAAAATAATTAGTCAATTTATAAAAAATGTTGGTCAACTAAAACGCCATCGACCGATTAAGCGACTAAACGACTAAAAGACTACAGCCCGACTAGAAAGATCTTTTTTCTTTCACATATTGCTTGAAAATGGTTATCTGCTTAATAATGTGGAATGTTAATTGGACTTACCTAATTGGCAAACTAATTGGGTCTAATTGGGTCTGAGATTGATTTCACTGACCCACAGAGCCCTGAGACACAATACCATCCATGAGTTTCACTGGAAAAAAAAACAAAAAACCTTTATGACACTTAAACACAATTTGCATAATAATTTGTAATAATTTGCGGTGTATTGCTTACCTATTAAATGATGGTTGGAGGAAGTAGGTTTCAAAACCCAACACATCTTTAGGAGCAGATTGGGCAAGTGAAAGTCGATATGTTGAGAGAGAGAAAACTGACCAGCTACACACAATTGTTTGCCATCGACAGAGAAAAATTGTTTTGCATCGGGGATTTACAAAAAATAACTTGAATTAAACTGTCCAGAAAACAACAAGAAAGCTGGTGCGTGTGTGCAGACCAGAGCGGCATCAAAATACCCTCTAAAATGGAGGGAAAGCGGAGTGTGTGAGACAAATGGGGAGATGAGAGAAGATGATGGAAAAACAATGGCGGCGTTGGAGACAGCTGTCGGACCGGCCCTGGCGCTCGATAGGAAACTGAAAGAGGGAGTCTGATGGAAAATGTTTTCTGTTGTGTTGCTCTGGGAACTGCACTGTCTGCGAAGATTAGACGAGTTAAAAAGTGTCTTTGTAGTTCAAGTGGTCCGTCCAGAGGTTGCCTACATTGTTTATTTATGTCAAGTCGAGAGGTTAAGGCCCGACGTCTTACCTGGAACAACATGTGTAGGATCTATATATGAGGCTGCTGTTTGAGGAAAGAATTAAGAAGTCAAACAATAGGGCGACTAAGAGTGACCAAAACGCAACTAAGGGCGACAAATCGTGACCAGGAGTGACCAATAAGTACCTAAGAGTGACTATTGCGTGAAGAAGGGCGACAATAGCTCGACTAAGAGTGATCAAAACGTGACTGAGAGTGACAATAGCGCCACTACGAGTGATCAAAACGTGACTAAAGAGTGACAATAGCGCGACAAAAGCTCGACTAAGAGTGACCAAAACGTGACTAAATTAAGAAGTCAAGCTGTCATTTTTACAGCATTTCACTCAATAGAGGTTTTGCAGTGACGGTCTTTTATGCAAAAATCGCTAAATATTACGACTGAGTGGCAGAATTATGGGCAGTACAAACTGATAAAATGTGTTTCTTTGCTTTTTTTTGGCTGATTTGTTTGTCCATGGAACTGGTATTTTTGCTAAAACTAACTTTATACGGTAAAACGGAGACTGAAAGTAGTTTCTCTGTTGTTGCTGCGACCGTGCAGAGATTTGCTCAGATTTGTGGCTTCAAAAGCACTGGCGAGCTTTTCTGTTTTTTTTTACTCTTAGCACACTTTGCATTTCTGCCTCAAATCACATGAATCACATGTGAGTGCTTACATTAGCATGTCGGGGCAATCTAGCTTTTATTTTCCTGTGATAATTCCCTCTGCTGCCAGTAGATGAAATGCTAATGCTTTCAGTAGAGAGTTCTAAAACATGAGATGCCAAAGTAAAGGAACAAGAGAATGTTTAAAGGCCGATAACACAAATAATGCAGAATATTTGTCCATTAAAACCATGCTAACATTAATATGGACATATGAACTTTGTGTAGCATCTGGTTTAATCACTAATTAAACAGGACCACCTCAATATTTAAAAAGAGTAACTATCTTAAAGTCACCGGTGCACATGTGTTAAGTTGTTAAGAAAATATAATGAACTCGAACAGAAGTGCAGAATCCCTGAGTAATAAAGAATCATTGAACTCTGCGAGACGTGGAGGTGAGTCACACATAAAAGTATAAAAATTAAAGCCAGGTTGAATCAAAGCTGAGGCGAAAACACATAAGAGACAAGAGGAAGTGAAGGGAGAGGTTAGGAGAGCGTAAAGCTGAAGGATTTATCAGGGTTTTTGAAATAATGACCAAAGAAAGACTCGCGATTAGAGAAAGAGAGAGAGACGTGAACATGGTCGACACGCGAGGTAATAAGGTGAAGGCGTCAAATAAAGTCTGGCGCTTTTAAATTATGAAAGAAAAACGAAGAGGAGAGCGAAGTGTGCGGACGAAAGGACAGGGCGAAAGAGGGGCGAGTTCAGTGGCCAAAAATAAAAAGATGAGGCAATCAGGAGACTGGATCTGGAGTGGAATTTAGCTTTTGAAAACGAACAAAAGACTTCAAATAAAAGTGTTTGGGGGTTCTTGTGATGTTAATCTGCCATTAGAAACTCATTACAGTCTGTGCCCTGGGATCAGTGCACTTAAAATGTTTTCTTTAGGCCAAAATGTGACTAGGAGTGGCCAAAACGTGACTAAGAGTGGCAATGGCGTGACAATGGGTGACATAAGGCGGCAAAAGGGCAACTAGGGATGACAAAAGGGCGACTAAAAATGACCAAAACGCGACTAAGGCCAACAAAAGCTCGACTAAGGGTGACCAAAGCGTGACTAAGAGCGACAAAAGCACGACTAAGAGCGTCAATGGCGACCAAAACGTGACTAAGAGCGACAATAGCTTGACTAAGAGTGACCAAAACGCGACTAAGAGTGACCAAAACGTGACTGAGAGTGACCAAAACGTAACTAAGAGCGACAAAAGCTCAACTAAGAGTGACCAAAACGCGACTAAGGGCGACAAAAGCTCGACTAAGGGTGACCAAAACGTTACTAAGGGTGACAAAGAGTGACTAGGAGCGACCAAAAAGTAACAGAGTGACAATAGCTCGACTAAGAGTGGCTGAAACGCGACTAAGGGCGACAAAAGCTCGACTAAGGGTGACCAAAGCGTGACTAAGAGCGACAAAAGCACGACTAAGAGCGTCAATGGCGACCAAAACGTGACTAAGAGCGACAATAGCTTGACTAAGAGTGACCAAAACGCGACTAAGAGTGACCAAAACGTGACTAAGAGTGACCAAAACGTAACTAAGAGCGACAAAAGCTCAACTAAGAGTGACCAAAACGTGACTAAGGGTGACAAAGAGCGACTAGGAGCGACCAAAAAGTAACAGAGTGACAATAGCTCGACTAAGAGTGGCTGAAACGCAACTAAGAGCGACAATAGTACGACTAAGGGCGACAAAAGCACGACTAAGAGCGACCAAAACGCAACTAAGACTAACTAACCACAACGTGACTAAGAGCGACAATAGCTCGACTAAGAGTGACCAAAACGCGACTAAGAGCGACAATAGTACGACTAAGGGCGACAATAGTACGACTAAGAGCGACAATAGTACGACTAAGAGCGACAAAAGCACGACTAAGAGCGACAATAGTACGACTAAGGGCGACAAAAGCACGACTAAGAGCGACAAAAGCACGACTAAGAGCGACAATAGCGACCAAAACGTGACTAAGAGCGACAATAGCTCGACTAAGAGTGACCAAAACGCGACTAAGAGCGACAATGCCGCGACAAAGGGTGACAAAAGCGTGACCAGGAGCGACCACAACGACAACATTATAACTAAGAGTGACAAAATGGCGGCCGGGAGCGGGACGTAAACACTATAAACGACAATCGTCCAAAATGTGACTAAAAGCAACAGCAACACCATTAAAAGCGCCAAACGTTCTGAAACACGTGATACTTTTGTCACTTCATATTTCAGTCTTTTTGTCAGTTCCCCTGGTTGTGTTTAAAATGTGAACTTTGAAGAAGATCCCATCATTAAAACGTAATGAAAGAACAAAGAGGAGAGAGGAGAGTGCAGACGAACGGACAAGACAAAAGAGGAGGCGAGTTCAATGGGCAAAAACAAGAAGAGACAATCAGGAGACAAGATCTGGAGTGGAATTGAGTTTTAAAAACCAACAAAAGACTTAAAAGTGTTTGGAGGTTCTCGTGGTGATTAATCTGCCAGTAGAAACTCATTACACTGTGTGCCCTTCAGTGCACTTAAAATGTTTTATTTAGGTTTTGCTTGTTAGGCCCGAGCGCCACAAGCTGGCGAGAGGCCTATTAGTTTCGCAGTGCCGTGCGAAGCACGGCTGCGAAAGTGCGCACGAAATCGAGCACGAAGCGCTCGCCCGCTTCCAAACACTCACTAACGCATTCCCCAACTCATGCACGTTCCGTGCATAAATTAGTAGTGATAAAATTGAACATTATCGCTGTAAACGGGCGAAGCCCGTGCGAAACTAAACGAGCGCTTTAAAGCGCTCGTGTGCGCTGAGTCGCCCACTAATGCGTTCCCCAACTCATGCACGTTCCGTGCATATAACAATGTAATGTAAAAATCGAACATTACTATTGTAAATAGGGCCAATAACAGAAAATGGGCGGAGCCCACTAAAAAATCTCGAAAGTGTCTCCCAGTGACCAGGGACCCATACCAAAACGTAGGAAAGCGCGTGCGCTTTCCGAAAATGTATAGTTTGTGAACTAAAAAAAAGGGGAAACATTGTTTTCGCAGCGGAATATTATTCTTCTTCTTATTCTTTTTGGGACCAACCCCCCTATTTTTCACCCAGTGAACATTGACGAAGTCTCAGGAAAATTTGCACACCTCTAAAAATCGTGCCTCTCTACATTCTGGCTATTTCCGATTTCAGAAATTCAAAAATATGGCGCGTCAGCGCCCCCAAGTGTACAAAAAATGCATTACGGGATAGGAAAGTGCCCAATTTTTTTTTTATCGTAGAATCCTAAAATTTGGCAGAGAGGTAGATAGTGACAAGAGAAGCAAAAAATATTATTACGGCAACGCCGTCTGCCCAACCAATTGTCGGCCATATTGGATGAAAATTCGCTAAACCTGACTCAGCGTTTTTTTTAAACTGCATTTTTACTTAACTCCTCCTAGGGCGTTTAACCGAACAAGCTGAAATTTGGTGAAAATGAAGTTGAGGAGTGTGGCATCAAAAGTTATCCAAATCATGAACCTAACTTTTACGGTCTCTGTGCGGCGAAGCCGCAAAATTTGGCCAGAATTCCTGAAATTTTCAAATTTTAAATTTTGCTCCCATTTGCACATATAAAGTCCAAATTGCATCAAATTTGAATCAGTTGTTAAACTCACTGTCTGAAACCTATTAGAGGTGAAAAAATTTAATTTGGCGCGTTAGTGCCCCCTACAGATCAAAGCAAACTTTTATATGGGGAGCAAAAAATTTAGTTTTTCAGAATTTTTTGAAATTTTGCACAAAATTCCATTTTGGCCTACCGATCAAAAAAGCCAATGAGACCCATGTCATATTTTGTACTAGAAGCCGTACCAATGACCAAAACATCCCATGTTATTCCTATGGGAAAATCGACAAATGTCTCAAATTTGCATATTTTTTTCCTATGCATTTTAACGAACTCCTCCTTGGGCGTAAGCCCGACTAACCTCAAATTTGGTGAACATCTTTCTGAGGAGTGGGGCACTAAAATGTATCCAAATCGTTGGGATAAGTATTACGGTCTCTGTGCGGCGAAGCCGCTAATTTTGCCAATATTTTAGAAAAGACAGAAAAAACCCATGTTATTCCTATGGGAAAATCTCTAAATCTCTCAAATTAAACTCCTCCATCGAACTCCTCCTCGGGCGTAAGCCCGATCAACCTGAAACTTGGTGATAATCATCCTGAGGAGTGGGACATCAAAAGTTATCCACATTTTTTGGATAGGTATTATGGTCTCCGTGCGGCGAAGCCGCAAATATTGCCCAAACTTGTACAAATGACAGAAACATCCCATGTTATTCCAATGGGGAAAATGCAAAATCAGTCCAATGAAACTTTGTACTTTAACGAACTCCTCCTCGGGCGTAAGCCCGACCATCCTGAAATTTGGTGAAAATGATCTTGAGGAGTGGGCCATCTAAAGTTATCCAGGATTTTAGCACAAGTATTACAGTCTTTGTGCGGCGCAGCCGCAAACTTTGACCAATTTTTACACATTTTCAGTGAAATATGAGCAGTAGGAGGCACGGTAGTGCCACGGATTCGGCAGCAGGTATTTTATGTGGAGGGAAATTGGGGCGCGTAAGCGCCCCCCTCTGGCGTTGCGGGGCGACGGCGTGGCGTGGGCGAGGGCCGATCATTGCCGCTTGCGGCTATATTTTTTTTTTATTGTTATATTATCAAAAAGCAGTGTTTCATTCGTCTCTTGTCCTTCTCCATTAAAGGTCAGTAAAAAACTTACAGCCCAGCTCTGCAGAGGAACTCACAGTAAGATTGGATGTTTTTCAAGGTTACTTTTTCAATAATAAAAATACCTAAAATGTTGATAAATAACTTTAATGCCGTACATTGGAATAGGGCTGCGCTGTTAAACTGAATCGAAATCGCAATTTGAATGAACGGAAATCCCAAAAGCTCAAATTTTTGAAGTGCAATAATTCCCTCCACAAACAAACCTGTTTTATTCTGCATAAAAACTTCTTACTCTGTAGTTTAGATTTGTTAAAACAAGCGACAAAAATGTGACAAAAAGCAACAAAAATGCCATTCAAAGCGACAAAAACGCAACTTAAAGCAATTAAAAGCAGCAAAAACGTGACTAAAATCAACATTAACACAACTTAAAGCAACCAAAAGCAACAAAAATGCAGCTAAAAGCGAAAAAAGCACGACTAAAAGCGGAAAAATGCAACTTAAAGTAATAAAATGTTCTGAAACACGTGATTCTCAGTTCATATTTGTGAACTTTGAACAGAATCCCATTATTAAAACATACATTGCAAATCTAATCGCAGTCGCAATTCTTGTCGGGAAAATCTTAATTAGATATTTTTCTCAAATTGTGCAGCTCGGGGCAAAGCAATAACGTTTTCATGAAGACAAGCAGGTGGTGTACAGAGAAAACATGCATTACAACTAAATTTATTAAAATACAGAGCTTCCACATAGAGAAGCTCTGTATTTTATGCAATTATGCAAAACTGACTTTTTTTTAAGCTTTTAACCATGTTATATTGTCGTTTGCTCATCAAAATCATGCCTGGAATTCTATTTAGCTCCTTTTTTCATCTGTTTCATTAATCCTGTTTACAAGCTCATCTTCTCCGAGCCTCAGAAATACTTTACCGAGTCAGGTCAAAGTCCAAACTTCTCCTGCTCAGTTTTTAAATCCATAAAACATCACTGGACTAGGGATGGGACAATAAACAATAATATAGTTTATCGTGATAAAAAGCGAAGACAATAATCGTTACATCGTGATAATCGCCAACAAAGATAATCACCATTTTGTCACCAGATTATGCAGAAAAAAACAACTTACCCTTCATGTTCTTTTTATTTTCACTTATAATAAAGAACAAATATGTCAGAACTTATTAATAATGAGAAACTAATGTCTTTCTACGTCACATTTTCAAACTGTCAGCAATTTTAATAATAAATAATCGTGATATTATTGTTAATCGCATTTATTTTGGCCAAGATAATCGTGACATAAAATTTTAATATCGTCCCGTGCCTACACTGGATTCACTCTTCAAAAAAAATCGTCAAATTGTGTTCACTGCAAACACATGGCTGTATTAACACGGCAGTCACGTTGCCCTATGGCTTAATTTATTTCATTCACGTACGATTCCAAATGTAGACGTTATTTTAAGTTAGAAAATGTGAAATGCTAATCCCAAGGTGAGCAAAAGCACGTTTAAAAGTCACGAAAATGAATAAAATGTCCACTTTAAACGGCTACAAAGCAAACAGTGTCTATTCGTGGGTTTTAATTTCCTGTTTATAGGTGGAATTTTGAGGACTTTTGACCCTTTAAAACATTTTTCTGTTTGTTTTTTAATCGTTAATTGCTGCGGTGCTAATTTTTCAACAACTCTTACACCCATTGATATTTCTCCTTTAAACTCCACACACACCGTCCTCTCTAAACACAACGGCGAGCGATATTCGTTGTTCTATTATTGTTTTCTGAAAGCCCGGTTGGACATGGTGTAATTATCCTGTATTGTGTTTGAGCGGCAAAGACAACTCCCCTCTGCAATATTTAAAACGGAGTCGATGACCAAATATCATTAACAATTAATTCCTGCAGTATTAGAGAGGACTGTTGCTTCTCTGTCCATAATCTATTATTCATAAACCGCTCTTGTACCGAACCACACAAACCATCCGACAGAAATGTGGGCAGGGACAAATTAATCAGAGAAACCAGATTTTTCATTACACCGACCTGATTATTGTGGCCATTATGTTACAAAAGGAAATGATGGCGTTGGATGAAGTAAAATCTGTGGAGGTTTTTCCAACAATCAACCTGCAATTATGATAAATAACTTTAACCCTTTATGACCGGCGGGAGTGCAAACGCTCCCGTATCCGAGTCTGTTTTTGACTGGTCTAAAAAAAACAAAACAAAGCAATGTAGATTAATCATTTTTTTGCACATAAGTGTTAGATTTAATCAGGCATGCTGTCATGATCTCCTACAGCAGTATGGAATTACCAGGGGGCACTTGGAATGGTTTCAGGTTTTAAATGAAGACGAAATGTACTTTTATCTGACTAAAAAAGTGTCATTAGTTGTAAGTTTAGCATCTTTTGGAGTATCGTGGATCATACATATAATTAAAATAAAAAATATAACAGTAATAGTTCGACTAATTCGACTAGTAAACCCATTTATTTGCCCAAAATTCAAGTTAAGGGGTCCTCTGAGTGTAAAATAAAGCTAAGGGGGTACGCGAGACAAAAAAGGCTGGGAACCACTGTCCTACAGCAGTATTTCTCACAGTAATGTTTTGAATTAGTTTGTAAAAAGACGCTGATAAATAAATAAATGCAGTGTTTCTGGCACCTGACTCTGTGCGAGCCTGACAGCTCTGGTTCTCTCTTACAGCACTTCCTACGTAGGTGAGACCTAATCGTGATACTGCCCATAAACTTAACTAATTTGTAGCTACGGCAACCACAAATGACGTCACTTTTCTGCCAGAGCGGCGTTTAGTTTCCGGCAACAGAGCGTTCATGGCAGCTTTCTCTCAAACAAGGATATGTATGTGTATTAACTAATCATGATATGTTAAAAATATGCTAAACTTTAATCTGCTAGTTTAACAAATGATAAGTCTATTGGGCACAAACACAAGAGTTCGCACGTGTTTTTGTTTTATGCACTATAAAACACTCTTTGATTTAGTTTAGTGACAAAAGTGCGACTAGAAGTGACAAAAGTGCGACTAAAAGTGACAAAAGTGCGACTAGAAGTGACAAAAGTGCGACTAAAAGTGACTAAATTGCAACTTAAAGTGCGACTAAAAGTGACTGAAGTGCGACTAAAAGCGACTAAAGTGCGACTAAAAGCGACTAAAGTGCGACTAAAAGCGACTAAAGTGCGACTAAAAGCGACTAAAGTGCGACTAAAAGCGACTAAAGTGCGACTAAAAGTGACTAAAGTGCGACTAAAAGTGACTAAAGTGCGACTAAAAGTGACTAAAGTGCGACTAAAAGTGACTAAAGTGCGACTAAAAGTGACTAAAGTGCGACTTAAAGCGACAAAAGTGCGACTAAAAGTGACAAAAGTGCGACTAAAAGTGACAAAAGTACGACTTAAAGTGACATTAGTGCGACTTAAAGCGACAAAAGTGTGACTTAAAGTGACAAAAGTGCGACTAGAAGTGACAAAAGTGCGACTTGAAGCTACAAACGTGTGACTAAACGCAATAAAAATGCAAACAAAAAGTGTCCAAAAAGTGACTAAGAGCGACCAAAACACGACTAAGTGACAAAAGAGCTGCTGCTGCTGACACATTGATTAATATGCACTGTCCTAATTCAAATAAAAACAAAACAAACAAAAGCAAACATTCACTTTCAAACGTTGATGTATAACTTGCAAACGTAATAACACTATCCGGGTTTATAAATTACTTCTTCATGGATGGCTGGATCCACATTTTGTCTGATTTGTGCACTTTCCTGGTTTTATTATTAGATTCTGAGTCGTTATTTACATAAACTGTAATGTGTTCCGCATAATTTTTCCGACTTGACAACTGGAACACACAAACTTGGAGAAAACGTCTCTCCAAGGTCTAAGTTTAAACGTTTTTAAGCATTTCTGGCCATTGAAATAAAAATGTAGTCAGGCTAACGAAATGGTTTAATTGACGTAATTATAAAAATGACTAAAATCTTCATTGTAGTAGTCATTTTAGAATATTATTGTTGAATTCTATGCCTTTATTTTGTGAGGAGCAATGACTTTCCTTTGTGCGTTTTATAAAATATACCATACATAACAGATTAAATAAGCAATATCTCTTAATTTCTCTTAAATTCTAATCGTCTAATGTTGATTTAATCTTATTACGTGCCACTCTCTTTCTGTTCTCAGAAAATATCCTGTCATAGATACAAATTGAAACCGCGTCAGCAAAATCAATTAGATCATTAAGGCCGAAGAGAGATGATTAAAAATATCTGAAAACGTCAAAAGTGGAGATGTAAATTATGTTTGGAAACTTTGAGCACAATAGATTAACAAAAGCCGCTAACACTCAAACGGCTCCATCACGAACCAGACCCTGATTACATTTTATACAACCTATTTTGCATTTAAATGAAGCCAAACTCATTTCTCCCGGCCGCCATGACACTGTAAGGCTTTCAGTGAAGAACCGGCGCAGAACACATGAATGTTTTAATACTAATAAAAAGGACATGATTTGGCAATTAACGCCTTGCTTAACCTTCTGACCTCGGCGGAATGATGGGCCAGAAATGGTTTCCGCCCAGTCGCGTCGGAAGGGATGGAAAATTAATCTATAAACGGAAAATATGTACAGTTTAATGAGTGAAGGATGGAAAAACAAGAGCAGGAAATGATTGCTTTAAATGGCGATGTTTACGGTTTTATCATGGTGTTATGCGCAGCTGTTTAATCGCTGTTTTGTAGAAAATCTATTCTAAAACGATCGAGCGGTGAGAGATATATCAAAAAATGGATGGTATTGTAATTTTTTTGTTTTGGAGATTTGCAAAATCAGAATATGTAGCTGACCGTCTATGATTAAAACAATTAAAATGAGCTGAAAAAGAGACAGAAGCGTCGAGATTAATCTCAAAACTGAAGTATAAAGTGATATTTCTGCAACTGAAACGCTTTTGAAATACAATGTTTTTTGGGGTTTTTTTTTTTTGTTATACGAACAGCTTTAACAACATCTGCACAACTGAATCAGACTAAACCAGGGCTAAACCAGGGCTAAACCAGGGCTAAACCAGGGCTAAACCAGGGCTAAACCAGGGCTAAACCAGGGCTAAACCAGGGCTAAACCTGGGCTAAACTGTGTCTATACCTGGACTAAACCTGGACTAAACCTGGACTAAACTGTGTCTATACCTGGACTAAACCAGGACTAAACCAGGGCTAAACCAGGGCTAAACCAGGGCTAAACCAGGGCTAAACCAGGGCTAAACCAGGGCTAAACCAGGGCTAAACCAGGGCTAAAGCTGGACTAAAGCTGGACTAAAGCTGGACTAAAGCTGGACTAAAGCTGGACTAAAGCTGGACTAAAGCTGGACTAAAGCTGGACTAAAGCTGGACTAAAGCTGGACTAAAGCTGGACTAAAGCTGGACTAAAGCTGGACTAAACCTGGGTTAAACCTGGACTAAACGGTGTCTATACCTGGACTAAACCAGGGCTAAACCAGGGCTAAACCAGGGCTAAACCTGGACTAAACCTGGACTAAACCTGGGCTAAACCTAAACTAAACCTGGACTAAACTGTGTCTATACCAGGACTAAACCAGGACTTAACTGAGTCTAAATCAGGAGTAAATCAAGTATAAATCAGGACTAAACCATGTCTAAATCGCGGCTAAACCAGGACCAAACCAACAATAAGAATTAAAATATTTTCTATATTTTTAGAAGTTGTGTTTAGGGCCAGATCATATCCCTTGGAGGACCTGATTCAGCCCCCGGGCCTTAAGTTGAATCTCCCTGGTGAAAGTCTAATCAGATCTCAGTGACAATCTGCTTTTTGTGCTCATCATCATCATACTGTATTCATTGCTTCTCAGAGTGTGAACGACAGATGGATTTCCCTCAAAGTGAAGTATGAACTCTCAGAAGAAACAAACATTTGCAGTTGCCTCTTTGATTCTGTGACACAACATGAATCGTGATAAAGATCCAAACTGTGATCCGGTCTTTAGAAGTTATTCATTTAATTACACGCCGCCCTCCTCTAAGTGACTGATGCAAAATCACATCATATTATTGTATTGTAAAACACACGAAACATCTTTTATAGCAAAGATAGTGGCATTTTTAAATCAAATGTCAAAAAGAAGAAACTCGTTCTCATTTTCATCAATCTATTCACCTTATTCTGCCCCGCCCACTTTTGCCGTTCTTTGCCACAGATCACACTTTTGTTGTAAACGCACTTCCGTTTGACGAGAACTCTGTTAAAGCTAATGACGAACGAGGGAAAAGTCTCGCCGCTAAAATGTTAAATAAAGTAGATTGATTTGTGTAAAATGTTTAATGAACACGAGCAACAACAAGTCGCAACGCAACGATTTCCTGAGGCCTGAAAACGGCTTTTTAGTCCGAGTAGAACTTATTTTCTGTTGAGCTCGTCTGCTCCGTGTGAACTACAACGGAAACAAGACGGCGGCGTGTACGGCAACTTCAGGAATAAGGTAAATACACTTTATACGAAATTAATCTCTGTGTAGAAACCTTCAGTCACATATTTCAACCTCTATCCATGTGCCGCTCCTGTTTTTCCTCAAAAGTGTGACTAAAACGAGCCTCATTTCAAACTGAAGCTGTTTAGTTTTGTGTCTGATTTACTCTGATTCCACTTGGAAACCAGCTCTGCAAAGAGGAACATCAGACTTTAAAGTCCGCCTACATTTTCTTTGTGAAATCTATGAAAAAGTGAAGCTGTGTCTTTAGATTTTGCCTGATTGACACTAGTTTTGGCTTTTGTTGGTTTTGACAATTCCTCTTTCAACGCTGAAGCTAATTTAACAAAAAAATGAGTTTTATGGACTTGTAATAAAGTAAAAAAGTCCAGGCGGAATCCATATAAAAGTGCTATTAAATCTTTTTTAATTTTAGTGTATTTTTTAATGTGTGCTTTTGGAGTAAAAAATGACACTAATTCATCCCAGAATGTTTGATTTGACTGAAAATAAGTGGGTTGCAGCTTTCTTTTCATATTGAACACGTCAAGCAGATGAAAAGGAATAAATTAATAAAAAATCTGCCAGAATAACAACTGGTTATTTGGTTGATAATGTATTAAAATCTCAACCTAATATAGAAATAACCGCTCACTGGTCGAGATTTAGTCTGAAAAAGCTACTTAGATTTCGTTAAGTTTTACGCTTGTTTTGCTGACTTTATAAATCGGATTACTCATTTTGCACTGTTTAATGGACCTTCTACCACATGGTACAAGGCTCTGGAAAACAGATTCAATCGAAACTGTTGGTTTGGAGCTCCAGTTATGACTAAAAGTGATCACAGATGGTCAAACGACATCGACACTGAGTCCAAACACAAAGAATAATGGTTTTGAAACAGAAATGTCCATGTGTTGTCAGCAGTAAAACCAAACATTCCAGGCAAAATATTCCCGGCTTTATGAACTGCAATAAAATAAAACCCATGACAATATTGTGGCACTTGTAAAGCAAATATTTAGTGTAGTCCAGTTAAACTAATTGGAAACATTGGAATTGGATTAGTAAGTTCACATTTTAAACACATTTCGGATCTTTAACATTTAAAGCTGGGGTACCTGACTTTTTTTTTGTAAATGAGCTTTTTTTGTTGTTTTCCCCCAAACACTTCATTGTAAAAGCAGCACGTTATGACCAAAATAAGACCGCTGCACGCTGTCTGCATCTAATAATCAGGTATTTTATGTCTCGTCAAACTGGAAATATGAGCCGAAAGCAGCGCTCTGATTGGCTGAGCTCGGGGCGGTCGCAGGAGTTTCACTTCTGTCTGAAAAAGCTGTTCTGGAGCCGAGCCTGAGCCTGGAAATTAGTTCTTGTAGCTCACGGCTATTCAACTTTATGTTATCGAGGAACAGAAACGTGTCCGACGCTTTGAAAAATGTAAAACTAAAGGCTTTAATGACATCTGCAAAACTGAACCAGGACTATACCAGGTCTAAAACTGGGCCTTAACAGGGACTTAACCGGGCCTAAACCATGGGTGTATTAAATGAACTGGATAAGACACGCCCCCTCTGTCTGTGGTCCCAGATTGATTTGTGGCCGTGCGAGGTACTGCAGCCTCTTGGAACCAGCCTTTTTCTAAAATGTCACATTATAATTGCAGACAGGACTGAATTATTATCGGTATTTAAATAAAATAGAAGGAAATGTTCTTTTCTACCGTTTCTAAAATCACCGAAATTACCGTTTTTATATGAAGTGGGGGATTGTTGTCACGTGGCGCCCTAAAGCAAAGATGGCAGCCTCCGTATCAGGAAGTAAATGCGGAAGTAAGAAACTTTTTTGGGGTCATGCACCAATGAGCACTCTCCATAGGGATAAACAGGACGGCCATCTTGGATTCATCTTCCAGGTTTTTTTTATAGTTCTATGGCCTTAACTGGGACTTAACCAGGCCTTAACTGGGACTTAACTGGGACTTAACCAGGCCTTAACTGGGACTTATCTGGGACTTCAACCAGAACTAAAACCAGGACCAAACAAATATAATAAGAGATAGATATTTTCTACATTTTTCGAAGATGAGACGAAGGGTCTTAACTAGGACTTAACTACGACTAAACCAGGTCTAAAACCAGGACTAAACCCAGGTTTTAAACCAGGACTAAACCAGGACTAAACCTAAAATAAACCTATAATAAATGATGGATATTTTTTCTTGGTCTAAAACCACAACTAAAACTCTACTAAAACCAGGACTAAACCAGGACTAAACCAGGACTAAACTAGATCTAAGCCAGGTTGTAGGTCTAAAACCAGGTCTAAAACCAGGTCTTAACCGGGACTAAAACCAATAATAAGAGCTAGATATTTTCTACTAAACCAGGTGTAAAACCAGGTCTGAAACCAGATCTAAAACCAGGACTAAACCAGGACTAATCCTATAATAAAAGATGGATATTTTTTCTTGGTCTAAAACGACAACTAAAACTCTACTAAAACCAGGGCTAAACTAGATCTAAGCCCGGTCATAGATGTAAACCAAATCTAAGGACTAAACCAGGTCAAAGCTAGATCTAAACCAGATACAAACCAGGACTAAACCAGCCAAATGGTATGTGAAAGCTAGGAACAAGTTACACAGATTTAAATACATAAATTCTGTTTATTTTTGTAAAAATTAGGTACCGCAGCTTTAAGAGAAGACTGAAATATTCACTGTAAAACTAAAACAAGAAACCCATACATTTCAGAAATTGCAACCATTCAAATTCCAGTTAATCAATAAACCTTACATCTTCAGTCGACTTTTATTGTGTTGACGGTGTACATTCGCGTTTGTTCTTGATCGATTTTAAGTTAGCATTGGTTAGATATTACCCTGATATAGTCTTTAATGCTGTCCATAAACTTAAGCCAATCGCACGTCTCAACTCAACGAAGATAAAATGTCCTATCAGCGTTTGGCCCGTGTTTTAAAATGCCCCCCGCCATCGACCGCCTCTCAACTTTAAAAATGTGGCTCCTTCGACCTCGCACTAAGGACAAGTCGTAATTAACAACTAAACTCCGGGACTAATCTTTAAAATCTGCAGTGGCCCATAGATTCTCCTCGGAGTCCAGCGCGGTGGATCTACGGCGTTTTCCCAGCAGTAAAACGTCTTTGTGTAAGCTGCCGCGGACTCGAGCTTGTAAAGAAAGACAAAACTGTGCCGTTTCTTTTAAACACTTAGCTGTTGGCAGAGCGTGGGCATCCGACCAAAACAGATCTGTTCAACTCAAGAGGAAGAGGATAGAAAACGCCGCACGTGTTCTTCATATAATCATAGAGTTTACCATTTGCACTAGGGCTGCACGATATTGGAAATGAGTGCGATATGGTGTCACGTGTTGCGATAACGATATTATTGCGATGTTTTTCCCTCATTTGCATATGTTTTTCATTTCTTTTCCAGCGTATTCACCTTATTCTGCCGTTTTTTGCTACAGATACGCACTTTTGTTGTAAACGCACTTCTGTTTGACCAGAACTCCGTTAAAGCTAATGACGAACGAGGGAAATGTCTCGCCGCTAAAATGTTACATAAAGTAGATTGATTTGTGTAAAATGTTTAATGAACACGAGCAACAACAAGTCACAACGCACCGACTTCCTGAGGCCTGAAAACGTCTTTTTAGTCCGTGTAGAACTTATCTTCTGTTGAGCTCGTCTGCTCCAAGTAAACTACGGCAACTTCCGGAATAAGGTGAATAAAGGATAACAATTAAGTAACTCAACACTTACTGTAAAATATAGTAGCTTAGTACAAGTATTGGAGACCTTTGGAGTGTTAAAATCTGGAGTTTATCCATTACTCAGTCATTTTCAACATTTCTGACATTTTATTCACCTTCATTTTTGTGTTTATGAAATAGTGGGGGAAAAAATGATGAGGATTTTGAAGCAAGAGCTTTAACAATAAAAGACTTTAATATTCACTTGCGCTTTTGAGGGTGAACATTTAAGGTTTAACCAGTAGGAATACTCACATATTTTCAGAATCCTTGTAAACAAATTTACCAGAACATGATTGTACAACATCTTCTCTACAATTTTAACCGTACACACGAGTCCGTCAGAGCAACCTTGGTTTTTAGAGAGCTCGTGCATCTTGGCGATATGAATATTGCAATTGTTATTATCGCAATAACTATATTTTTTCGATATATTGTGCAGTCCTAACTTGCACTACCACATTTGCACTACTGTCTGGCCAACCTGTACATTTCTGTATATAGTCTTAAGTTTATTTATTTTATTCTAAATTTATTGCATGCCTTTTTTTAATGTAACTTGCTACTGTTTTATTATTTGTTTTATGTTGCACTTTACGCCAAAGCAAGTTCCTATGTTTGTGAATTTTGATCACTGACAAAGGCAATGAACCGATTCTGGTAAAAGTTATGCACCAACATTGTTTTGTTTGAAAATGATTCTCAACATTCGAATGAGTGGCAGAATTATGAGCAGCACAAGTTCATAAAATGTGTTTCTTCGTTTATTTATTTTTAGCATATCTACACTTCAGCTGCACCACAGCAATTAATTACTTCAACAAACCCACTCAAACATGTTATTTAAAGGACACACATTCTGCTACAGTGAGCTTTTCTTTCTCTTAACTCTGAAACAGACCTAGAGTTGCATTTAGCTTCATTCACGCTGTTTTGAGGAATTTTGATTAGAAAATCCTCTCCACTCCAACCGTCAAAAACACTTCCTGCTGAACTCCCTCGATCGTTGAGGTTTTTGTAGATTTTATATGTCACTTATCAGAGAATCTTCTACTGTCCTTAAATCATCACAGACTCGTCCTGAGCATTTCTGCCTCTAAACACGATCACTGCTGCTGTTTGCCTGACCGTAGCGTCTCTTAAAGTGATAACATAACTAAGTTGTGTAAGTTGTGTGGCTGCATACACCCAATAAGTGTCGCACCAGACAGCAGAGAAACTTCAGAATAAACATTTTATTTTATTTTTTCAAAACATGAGATGGGAAATTTGAGATAGTCAAGAGCAATAATAATAAGGATAATAACAACATGAAAATTCATAATAGTTTTCCTTTAAGAACACAAAGGTCAAAAGTCTGTCAGTGATAAATGTGAGCGTAGCTGCAGTGTTCCCGTTCTTTATCTGGTTTTATACAACGGTTTACTTTATTTTATTTATTTTTTTGTTTTATGTCAGATACAAACAAAATGTTTAGCAGAGTTGTAGACCCACCATTGACTTTCATTTGATTTTGCCACTCACTGCTAAAATTCAGGAGGTTGTGATGTCATCTGCATAAACTAAATAAATTAGTGTTGTTAGTTGTTTTTAGTGTTGAAAATATAAAAAGGGGAATTGTTGCCATAATTAGAATTTTTTTATTGGGGCCTTAACCATATTATACAGTTGTTTCCTTATCAAAACACATATATTTAATTTACATTTCCAACCCCAGGGACTAGCTATAATCCGGCATATTTACTTTTGTTCCACGCAGATATTCATTAATTCGCATTGTCCCTACTAAATAAAGAATTAATCCTAAAATTTTATCTCTCATACTCTTTTCCTTGGGGCCATTAATGCAGCGTAACAGAAGAAAAGCAACACCTTGAACTTGGTGTGTTTGAATCAGAAGAGGTGAAGATCATGGCACATAACTCGCTCGATACGCAGCTCCCTCAAATACTGCTCCACGTCTGGATCCTTATCTGTCAAAGTGTACAGTCCAGAGACTTCAGAGAATAGCAGCACGTTCTCCTCTGACTGTGGCTTCTGGACCCTGTGAACTGAATTTAAAAAATATAATTTGGGGTGTCCGCGCTGCATTAAAAAGCATTCAAAGTCATTAATATCATTTAGGCAAAAATAAGGCCTTAAATTAAATTCCCACGAGTGATAAATCTAAAAAAAAAAGACATTTTCAAAAAAGATTTATCCATCAGAAAAATAACTATAAACGTAATAATATAAAAACAAATAATCAGTTGTGGAAAGTAATGAAGTACAAAAGTAAAAGTACTTTTTGGCATCTGTACTTTGCTTAAGTCATTTGTACAGTAGATACTTTTACTTCACTACATTTGAGACCTGAGTATTGAGTATCTGTACTTTTTACTCCACTTCATTTCTTCTTAACTGGACTGAAAAGTAGAAGTACTTTTCATTTTGTTTTCAGGTTTATTCTGAGCTCGTTGATTGTGACATTTTGCCTGAAGGGTTTGACTTAAAGCTCAACAACAAGCAACAAGCAATTAAATAAATTCATTCGAAGACCTTTGTTGACCAAAATTACGCTCAATTCTTTACCTAAATTACGACATTTAACACATAATCCTGACCTCATAATCTGCTCGAAATAGTTTTACTTTTTACTCTTGAAGTACATTTTCAAACAGGTACTTCAACATATTTACTTAAGTAGATTTTTGTATGTGATACTTCTACTTGAGTAACAAAATTGAGTATTACTTACACCACTGCAAATAATTATCATAATCCGTGACTCCAGGAGCCGCTGTTCAGAAGTGCCATGACATTTTGATATATTTTGGTGTGGTACTAGGTGTTAATAGCTGAAAAGTAAAAGCTAGGGCTCAAAACATACATTTCATTGGTTTAAATTTCATGTAAATTATCTTTTTGAGTATTACAAAGTCGTTTTTAATATTCTGCTGCCCCCATGGAATGTTTAGAAGCCTGTAGTTGACATGATAAAAGTGTAAATGTCTTCTTTTGACGTTGATTATCACATTAAAAATCTTGAAATGCAGCATTAAAAACCCTTAAATTAGATTTGCTGAAACCTGCATAAACCCTGTAATTGTATTTCTAACCAATCATCCAGTAAAAAAACAAGACAAAAATAAAGCAATTTGATGTTTTTCCAAAGAATTCTCAACACCAGCGCGTACCCAATAAAACCAATCGCTACTAGTTCAACCCTTTTATCAGGATGAACGTTTCGTGGAACTATTTAATCAGGCATTACCAAACCGCGCGTAATTGAAAGACGCAATGAAACCCAAGTGCCGCGGTAACGACAACACCGAATTTGAAAAAGAAAATTGGCCGAGTGGCGTCTTTAAAATGATTCTGGCACTAAATTTGGCAGCTGCCGGTTGCTGAGGAGAGCCTTTAATTTGATTGCTAAGGTAAGTATCCAATCGAGTTAGTTAAGTCGACTTGAGAGGATCTCGCTAACAATGCGCTCCCTGATTGCCTCCGCAGCTGCATAAAAATATCATCTGGCTTGTTTATCCTAGAAGCTCTTTTTAGCTCTCCTCGGAATTCGTAATTGGGTTGGTAAACTCGTCTCTAATTCTCTGTTTTTGCGCCGTGTTGATGTTTTCCTCTTGTTGTGCTGGTTGTTGTTTTTTTTAGGTGAAGAAGGAGTCGGTGGTGTCGTGCGTGCTGGATTCGGAGGCTGTGGCCTGGGACCGAGAGAAGAGGCAGATCCAGCCATTTCAGGTCCTCACCACACGAAAAAGAAAGGTGAGGAGGAATTCAGACAACAAAATTAGTGCAGATCAATTAAGGATTCAAGACAATATAGTAATTTATTTTTTATAGTAACCCTAGTGTTTAGAACCACTTCTATCGACTGTGGCTCAACCCTGCTTTGCTTTAGAGCAGGGGTCTCAAACTCATTTTGGGAGGGGACTGAAAGCTGGTCGGGGGCCGCAACAGAGACAGACTTGAAATGCTCTAAAATACGTATTGCTTACCCACAAAATCTCTACATAGCAGATTTTAGTTGACAGAAGTTTTACAATTTTAAGACATATTTGGTATATTTTCTAATTTAAATCAAATCAATTTATTTTTATAATGCCCAAAATCACAACAACAGTTGCCTCGATGGGCCACAGGTAGAAAGCAGTTCAGATAACTGTCCCAGAATGCCCCTGTCCTTTGATCCTCCTTCTCGGCGAGGAAAAACTACAAAAAACCCCATGGGAAAAAGTAGAAACCTCGGGGAGAACCACAGTGAAGGAGAGATCCTACTCCCACGGACGGACAGACTGCAGATGAACTAAGACTGACATCCACTTGGACTGTGGAGCCAGAACCACTCAAGAGGGAAGGTGGCTGTGAAAGAGTTCCTCCAGGCGGACGAGGAGCAGTTCACCCAGTGTAGAGAGAGCTCCTCCAGTAGTAGATGAGGAACAGTTCATCTAAAGTAGATGGAGTTCGTCCAGGCAGACGAGGTATTTAGAAGCCATAATACCTTATAAATCCACAAACTAAATGTGTTTTAGTAATAAGCTCATGTTGACATTGATTTAGTAATGTATTATTAGGTCCATTAATTTATTGAGGAAATTTGAAAAGGTCGTGGAGAAGTGCAGAGTATCCATCGGCACCGGACTTCTGGAACTGAGTTATGCTGCGTTCATGGTAACTGAGATATTTCCCACCTCCGACTTGAAAAAATGCCCTGAAACGCCGCTCGAACTGTTAAATCCTACTGTGAACTGGAGCTGGTCGAGAGACTCCCACTTCACACACGAGATCAACTGTGTTACAGCGATAATAATCCGCACAAGAAGTGAACCTGAGTAATTAACTACCACATAAATGATGTAAACATTTGTTACAGGATAAATCTGAAAATAATCTGTTATTTACAGTTAGCATTAGCCACATTGTTTACATACGAGTTCATTCAGCTGGAACGCTCCAAAGTCGGAACTCGCATCTTTCAAGCGAAATAACCGACTTCCCAGTTGCCTGGAACGCAGTATGAGTTAATGCTGCAGTGCATTATGGTAGTTTTAACAGGTTCTATACATTTTATTTGCAGGCCATATATAATACAAATTTAAAATCATCTCAGGGGCCACCAGAAATCATCTTGAGGGCCGCATTTGGACCCTGAGCCGCGAGTTTGAGATGCCTGCTTTAGAGACTGGGCATTCTTAAATGTATCCTGCTTGAATTATTTTTCCCTTTTAAATCTTTTAATGCAGTCCAAAGCATTTTATATATTGACGGTTACTTGTTAATTTCCTTTAATCCGTTTGTAACATTTATTTTTAAAAATTGCCTCCAAAATATCAGTTGCTCTGTATTCTCAAAATCCGTTTCTGCTTCGGTCATCATTTTGGTCATATTTATGTTGGGAACTGAAATGTGTTCATGCCTGGCGTAACATTCTTTCATTCGCGCTTGCCCTGCTGTATCCATCTCTCTGAAAACATAGGCCTTATCATTATCTTTTCAAAGCCCACTGTAGCAGATTGAAAGCAGCCGGCATGTCTGGTTTGAACTGGGTTTATGTGAGAGATGATTGAAATCTGTGGAGAGTAAAAAAGGTGGAGCGGCCGAGATAATGAGGAAAGGAGAGAGGAGACGAGGAAGGAGACAAGGAGAAGACACGAGGAGACAAAGGAAAGGAAGGGAAATTAAGAGTGAAGGAAGGAGAGAGGAGGTGACGAGAAGAGGCGAGGAAACGAGGAAGGAGACGAGATGAGGCAACGAAGAGACTGGGAAATGAGGAGAGGAGAGTAGGAAACGAAGAGAGAAGACAGATAAGGAAGGAAAGATGGAACAAGGAGACAAGGACGCAGACGAGGTGGGAAGGAGAGGAGGCTAGGACACGAGGAGAGGAGAGTAGGACACAAGGAGAGGAGAGTAGGATACGATGAAAAAAGGAGGAGGGTAGGAAAGGAGGAGAAGGACAGTAGGACATGACGAGAAGAGGGTACGAGAGGATGGTAGGAAACAAGGAGAGAAGAAAAGGAAAGGAGGAGGTTAAGAAAGGAGGAGAAGGAGTGTAGGACACAATGAGAGGAGGGTAGGACACAAGTTGAGGAGAGTGGGAAACAATGAGAGGTGGGTAGGAAACGAGGAGAAGAGTAGGACACGATTAGAGGAGGGTACAAAACGAGGAGAGGAGGGTAGGAAAGGAGGAGAGGAGAGTAGGAACGGAGGAGACGAGATGAAACGAGGAGAAGAGACAAGGAGAGGAGTCTAGGAAATGAGGAGAGCAGGCTAGGAGACGAGGAGAACAGGCTAGGAAACGAGGAAAGAAGACTAGGAAATGAAAGAGGATTAGAAAGAAGAAAAGGGAGGAGACAAGGAGAAAAAAGTCAGGCTGACTCAAAAAAGAGGAGAAGAGACAAAGAAAAAGGAACAATGACTGATAAAGGAGAGGAGATGAGGAAACGAGATTAAGCAAATTGGAGAGGAGACAACAAAGAAAACGTACTTGGAAAAGAATACACAAGAAAACAAGGAGAGTAGACGAGGAAACCGGGAAAGGAGACAAGGAAATTTGAAGAGACGATTTATCGACAAGGGAAGACTAGGAAACAAGGAGTGGAGACGAGGAAACGACGAAAGGAGACTAGGAAACGATGAGAGGAGACTAGGAAACGACCAGAGGAGACGAGGAAGAAAATAAGGATGATAAACGAGGAGGAGAGTCTATTAAACGAGGAGTGGAGACAAGGAAACGTCGAGAGGAGACAAGGAAACGACCAGAGGAGACAAGGAAATGACCAGAGGAGATTAGAAAACAAGGACAGGAAACAAGGAGAAGAGTTTATTAAACGAGGCGAGGAGACGAGGAAACGAGGAGAAGAGATGAGGAAATGAGGGGAAGAGAGGATTAAATGACAAGAGGAGACTAGGGAGCAAGGAGATGAGACTAGTAAACGAGAAGAGACGAGGAAACGAGGAGAAGAGATGAGGAAACAAGAAGATGCGAGAAAACGAGGGAACGAGACAATTAAATGACAAGGGGAGCCGAGGAAACGATGAGAGGAAACAAGACTAGGAAACAACAAGAGGAGAAAAGGAAACAACCAGAGGAGACAAGGAAATGACCAGAGGAGACGAAGCAAGGAGAGTAGAAAACAAGGACTTTAAACGAGGAGTGGAGACGAGCAGAGGAGACTAGGAAGTGACAAGAGGAGACTAGGAAACGAGGAGAAGAGTCTATTAAACGAGGAGAAGTGACGAGGAGAGGGTACTAGGAAGCGAGGAGATCAGGAAACAAGGAGCGGCGACGAGAAAGAAGAAAAGGAAGCAGACAGAAAAGGACTGAGGACTCTAATAAGAGGAGTTGAGGAGACGGGGAAGAGGAGACAAGGAAAGGTTGAAAGGAAATAACGAGACACTAGACATTCAGAGGCGGTGGAGGGACAGATAATAGAACAGAATGATCCCGGAGATGGATAAGTGGGTGACAGAGCGGTCAGATGGATGGACGGAGGAGGCTGGGCCAGATTACAAATGTCAGAGACGACTTGATTGAAATAACAGCTTCTTTGGGCCAAACCAATCACACTAGGGAAAAAAAAAACTGAATTAGACAGCCAATCTGGTGTAAGTCTGGCAAACGTCTGGAAATACCTCTGCTTCTTTCTCAGATGACATTGTTATACAGTATTTCAGTGCTTTTCTGTTAAAGGCAGCTCGGCGCACACAGAACACAAAACCTTTCCCCGTTCCTTCCTCCTATTGGTCATTGGCCAAGTGAGTGACAGGTGGATTCAACCAATCACAGCCAAGTGTGAACTTTCAGAAGCAAACGGTGATGTGCCTTTTTTTTGGCTTATTGCCCGCTCCCACTGACTGATAGTATTCACCTTATTCTGGAAGTTGCTGTGTGCGCCGCCGTCTTGTTTCCGTTGTAGTTTACATGGAGCAGACGAGCTCAACAGAAAATAAGTTCTACATGGACTAAAAAGACGTTTTCAGCCCGCCCAGGAATTCAGTGCGTTGTTGACTTGTTGCTCGTGTTCATTAAACATTTTACACAAAGCAATCTACTTTATATAAAGTTTTATTGAGAGACTTTTCACTCGTTCGCCATTTGCACAAACACCGTTGGCGTCAAACCTGAAGTCCCTTCACTACAAATGTGCGGATCATAGACATAAAAAGAGGCAGAAGTGGGCGGGGCAGAATAAGGTCAATAGGCAGATAACATGAACCAATCTTTGGTTCATGTTATCTTCGGACATATTGGATCTAATTTTCCAACCTTTCATTATTAAATAAAGAAAGGTTGAAATATGATATCTGAAAGCTTCTAGAAAGATAATATTTAGGAATAAATTGTCTTAATGCTGGTCTATTCACAGCTCAAGCTAAGGTAAGTGGCTAACGCTAGCAATTCTGCTGTGTAACGGTCTCCTTTCATTCAGTCGTATTCGTCGCTCAGTCGTCTGTTGTTTTTACGACTCATACGATACATTGTGGTCTATATTGACCGGTCGAGTGACCTTCAGACATACGGGCACAACTGAAAATGGCGTGACCACTATGTAGTGCCCTCTGTAGGGAATAGTGTGAACAGTCGGACGCAGCTGAAGAAATCTTCAAACGACTGAAACATGGCCAGTGTCTGAAGCTTTGAGTGTAGCGTGATAGTGCTGCACTAAATATGAATAAAGTTTGGTTTGATTTCAAGCTTCCATGGCTTACACTGATAAACGTCTCTGCTCCGTAAAGCGATGGAAAAGCTGTTTGAGAGATCCAATATGGCTCTGTTTGTCCAGAGTGACGTTAGTTTGCAGTAGTGTTTGCTGCCACACAAAATTTTCTCAAATATTGTACCTTGAGGTGAATACTGTGAAATCCTATTGTCTATAACAGGGCTATTACACTTGTGGCCCGGGGGCCAGATCAGGCCCTCAAAACGATTTGAAAAGTAGAAAGTACTTTTCATTTTGTCTGAGGGTTATTTTTTGATGGTGACATGCTGCCCGAGCAAGCAAACAAAAATATATGCATATAAGTAAGAAATTAATTTGAATTGACCTTTGTTGACCAAAATGAAGCTAAATTCTTAACCAAAATTAACATTTAATATGTAAGACTGGTGTCATAAGCTGCATGAAATGCTTTTACTTTTTACTCTTAAGGCAAGACTCTACAAGCAAAACATTTTTGTTTTTTGGTCAGTTTGCTCTCTCAACATATCGACTTTCATGTGGAAACAACAAATGTGTCCAATCTGCTCCTAAAGATGTTTTATTCTTCCATTGAATCCACTTCATCCATAGATTTCTCTGGGACATTGTGACTTCAAAGGCCGTTTTATTAAAATGCATTTTTCTCCCTCGAGACATAAAGATCAGCCTTAAAGTAGATCCTACACCAAACTGTACAATCTGGACTCAACAAGAGTCTGACGAAACGAACAGAAGGATTTGTTGATATCTGATTCTAAAACTGATTTATTGAAGTTTTAAGTCAAAACATTTTTTTAGGACAAATTTCAGTCCAATCTAGTTTTCTTAAAAACTAAATGAGAAATCCAAAATTCCCTCTGTAACTAATATTGTAATGTAGTAACTAATATGTGCACAAAATGAACTAAGAAATTTAAACCAGGTTCTGTCCATTTTTCTGTTTTTAAATGTCCCAAATATGTGTATTTTTGGCCATTTTTATACCTACAATGCCTTATTTCTCCATGAAAACATGACATGATGAAAAACTTGTAATACATTTTTTTCTTACATTTATGTGACTAAACTACAGGGGAAGTTTACAATTGATATCTTTGATTTAAGATTTGTTTTACTATTCACCTGTAGTGTCTCACCATGGTACTTCAACATGTTTTTTTTTTTTTAACGTTAAGTCATTTTTTGTGAACCTATCCGCACTTTTACTCGAGTAACAAAATTGTCCTTCCACCAGCGCGAATAGCCCTGATCTGTCACGTCACATAAGAATTGCGTTCATATTTTTCCCGTCTCCGTGCGCCGCCGTACGCACTCCTCCCTCATGCGCGGAATACCTTTGAACCAAACCGATAACAATCAAACCCCTCTTCTGCTCTCCGTCTGCTCGCCTGACCACTCCAGGACGAGGCGCAGAAACCAAACGGCCGATCGTCCCGGCGGTTTTGGTGCCAGATTCGTTTAGCGCGGCCGATTATTTGTTGTGGTGACGAGCGATGCACAAACTGATTGTATTGGCCTTCTGGCATCTCCTCTGCTCACCAGCACATTCTGTTCCCGCGCAGGAGAGGCAGCCGACGCGCACTAATTATGACGTTAATGAGAGGGAGATGGAATTGTTTGGGGTTTTCTCAATGTCTAGGGATGAAGAGGAGCAAAATTCTGGTGTTTTTATCTGGTAGGAATGTCAGAAAACAACACGATACTGGTCGGTGTGAATTTTCTAGGGTTAAATTCTGAAACAAATGAATGAAATCAACAAAAGCAGGCACAGTTTAAATGCAAGGAACATATTTTTAGTTTAAATTTTACTTTAAAGCTTTCTTAACACACTTCCACATGAGCCACAATTGCTAATTTATTGTTTCGATAATGATATAATTAAGTAAGAGTTAAAGGGGAGCTGTACGTTTTTAGGTGGAGGCTTCGAAACCAAAACAATTTCCATGGATATGATGTTTTCTTCCTCAAAATGACTTAAATCTTTGCAATCTCCATGGAAACAAGCAGGTAACGGCACCAAACATACTATTTTTGGGCAAAAATGGCTGCGATTAAATTAATGAAGGACAAGTTAATGCATTTAATGCACAAGTTAGTGCATTCCAGGCAAAACATTATTTTTTCCTGTGTGAGTCATACTTACCTCACAGAGCATTTTTAGTGTAAATGTGGAGCAGAGACAACGACAGGTTTGAGCAACACGACTGAATGAAAGCTCCTCTTTTAGCTCAGTGTTCAGCTCTGATTATTAATAAAACACTTTTAAAGGACACATATTCTGCTACAGTGACTTTTTTTTTTTTTTTACTTTAAACCACGTTCTAGCAATGCATCAAAAACATTCCTGGAGTAGCATTCAGTTGCATTCACGCTGTTTTGAGGAATGTTTATCAGAAAATCCTCGCCCTCCGATCAGCAAATCCACATCGTAACGTCTTTTCATCGCTAACTTCACTAGATTGTACATTGCGCTAGTGCCATCTGCTGGCTGGAGGCACTCAGTAACTGTCATTTCATACTAGCTGATAAAAAAAAATAAATAAAAATGAGAATGAGTAAGAACGAGTAAGAATGAGAATGAATAAGAAACGTCTTTTTTTTTTTTTTTTTTTTAAACATGAGACGGCAAATTTAAGGCACTCAAGAGCCTGTTTAAAGGCTAAACAATGTGAAAAGTGCAGAATATTTTTCCTTTAAATAAAGAGTCACTGTGTAAAGTCAGAGTCAAACGTTAGCAGCTTGCTTTAACTTGAACCGGTAAAAGACTCAAATAAACCTTGTGTGATTAAAATTAGTCATAAATACTACAGTGTCTCAGATAGGATTAGAGAGATAATTCTTCTATTTAAGCAACTTTTTTTTTCGCTCAGAAACGTTAGTGGAATGAGGACACTCGGGCGCTCTCTGGTGGAGCAACAGTGTATTACAAGTATAGACATTAATGAAATGTGCCAGTTAATCGGGCAAAATGTCTTCATTTTGAACATCCCTAGTTTGTAGCTTTTATAAAGTGCGCTGTTAGTATTCTAGTTGTTGTTAACTTTAACTTTAGCTTTAGAATAATTATGATCCTTTAATTGGTTTAGGAAAGTCGGGGAATAAGTTTGTGCCATTCCCAACAGTTTAAAGGAGACATATTGTGCTATAGTGACTTTTTTGAGCTTTTAACCATGTTCTAACATCGTTCCGCCATCAAAAACACACCTGGAGTTGCATGTAGCTTCATTCACACTAGTTTGATGAATCCTGGTTTGAAAATCCTATTACTCCGACCGTCAAAAACACTTCCTGCTGAATTCCCTCGATGACTGACGTTTTCCCGATATTTCACGTCACTAATCTGAGAATCTTCTGCTTAAATCATCGCCAGAATATCTGCTACAGTAGCTTCTGCTGTTTTAATCGACTCGTAAAAGCGCTACACAGCCAGTTTTCATACATTTTTTTTGTTCTAAAACATGCCAAACTGAAGATAAATGTTTAAAAGGCTAATAGCAATATAAAAAATGCATAATATATTTCCTCCGCATTCATTCATAACTTGTTTTCCGCCACCTAATCCTATTATTTATGTATTTAAGTGCAACTGCCAATTAAATGCTATAGTCAAACCAATTTTAATGAGCGTATTATGTTCCAAATCGAAAACTTTACCAAGAAACGATGTGAATCTTGTATGTATGAAAGGCAGAGTCGGTGCAGCCACAGCATCGGTTTCACGGATTGGAAACCTATTTATTTGTTATGGGGCTGGAATTGAATGGCAGCAGGTCAGAGCTGTGAAAAAATGTGTGGATTTTTACATCGGGGCCACACAGGAAACTGACGAGAGCCGTAATAAGGCAGAGCTCAGGCTGACTGGTGTAAACAAGAGGGCGGCGCGAGCGCGAGGAGATGGAGAGGAGAAAGGAGCGGCGAATCGACAGAGAAATAAAGAAAAAGGTGGGACAGAGGAGAAAAGAGTGAGGCGAGAGAGACCAGACGGATGAATGGAAGAAAGAACACACAAGGGGAGAAGGGAATGAGGGGGCAAGGTCGAAGAAAGGGAAGAGAAAGGCTGCGACGGATGATTATTTCTGTAGTCGACAGTCAAATGATTGTCACTGTTGTACACCGAGACTTAAAATACATTATCGTGCAAATAAAGGTTGAAAAATGTTGAAAAAGTAGGGCTGCAGCTAATGATTATTTTGGTAATCGATTAGTCCAGAGATTATTCCTTCGATTAGTTGCTTAGAACACGAAATGAATATGAGAATTTTACTCAGTTTTACCCAAATAAAACTGAAGTGAAGGCGTTTGACGACGTCCTGGAGGAGAATATTAATAAATGAACAAGGATTTTAATCAAAAACACACAATTTACATGTTTCCTGTGTGTTTTTTGTGTCATTCCTGCTCAGTCTGAGTCATAAAACTTCTTCTTTCAGCTCTGACTCGTAACATGTCTTGTGGATGGCTGATGCTGATTTTCTCTATGGAGATGTTATCATACCATGTTTTGAAGTCTGTGTTTAGATCAGTTAACCATTATTTGATTATTTTATTAGTTGACAACCATTTCTATAATTGATTAGTTGCGATTAATCAATAAACTTGTTGCAGGTGTCTAGACAAGGCTTCTAGACAAGCAATAGACTCTTTAAACGTTTGTAAACATTTCAAATTTCTGAATAAAAGGCAAAAGTGAAGTGGAACGTTATGTGATTTTACTGAAAAAAGAGAAAATGGGATTTTGTCGAATGAAAAGCACTCAGACACATGTGACGAGAGCTGTAGTCTTTTAGTTGTTTATTTTTTATGGTTGACTAATTATTTTATTTCATAGTTTTGCCACAGCCCTTTTTATTCGATTAATCGGTTGATGGGGAAGGTCTTTTCATGAAGGTAAACTCCTGATTTTTAGGTTCTACTGGACAAATACTCACAGAAATGTTGAGCTCACAATAGTTTTTCATTTTAACTGCTGCCATATTACATACAACAAATTATACTTCAGAAATAGTATTTTGTAATTCAAAAGTGAACAAACACACTTTTCTACCCTGGAAATTCAAAACTGTTGCTTATTTTTTGTTATAAATACTTAAAATCATTAGCATTTTGGTCTGATGTCAGCTTATAATTAAAAATGTTTCATGGTTTACTTAATTTTGCCTCCATTCCAGAATTTTGAACATTTCGATGACATACAATTTTAAAGGGTCACTTTCTTCGTTATCCCAGCCCGAAGAGAGGCGAGTGTGCAAAAGATGGGATAGAGGGGACAAAAGTGAGGGAGGGAGTGAAGGAGGAGAGAAGAAATAAAAAAAATGAATTGGTCTGATATGTGCCTACACTTTTTTATTTTACTTTTACTCATTTTAGTGAAATTCGCTTCATCTTTTTAAATATGAATTGTCAAAACCAAACATATGCTCCATCAACTGTCATAATCTCCAACAGTATTTGTACTCCTCTTTATATTTACCAAAAAACATCTGATATTCCTCTGAGCAGAGCTTGTTCACACTTATAATTAGAATAGATCAGGCCAAAACTACAGAGTCTCGGCTTCACAAAGAGTCCAGACATTTGTTTAGACTCCAAACGGTTCAGGAACAGCTTCAGTTTGAAATTGGAATAATTTGAGTCAGACGTTTTAAGCAAAATTAGCCCAAATGACAAGGAGTTTTAATAAATTACACTTTTGTTGATCCGCAGTTTGGCTGATTTGAACACTCTCCTAGTTTTTATTACTTTTTGAAGTCGTTATTGTACATAAACTGCCTCGAAAACTGAAACACAAGTGAAAAAACAGGAATAAACGTCACAATAGTGTTCTCGTCAAGGTGCAACTGTTGCGGGAGAATTGCAGTTGTGGATTTCTTTAAAACAAGTTAAACAATAAAAATGCAGAGAGAATGAGTCTGATCAATGAGTTTCTTTATTCACTGGTACCAGAGTGAATAAACGCCTTTCCCTGACACAGTGACCTCTCCCTGGTCGACGCATACAACACATTCAGAGTATAAGCGCTTTATACTCAGAGATAACACATCATGAGGACACAACATACAATAATAGTCAAAACATATTACATCGAGAGCATGGGAACAAGGAGGAAGGTTAACTTACGACATAGATGACATTTATCTAAATAAGCGAACTGGGTCAGATGGGCTCCGGCCAGGCGGAACAAACACCAGATACGACTAAGTTAAAGTTAACCTTAGCAATGTAGAATGAGTGAAACCCCAATTTCGGCTATTCCACAACGACCGTAAACTAAACACCACGCTAAACTCCATTCATGACAAAGAGTCGAGTCCACGTTGTATTTTGTAGCTTTACTGTTGACTCCTTCATCAAAACATGGAGTGAAAGCTAGGACCAAAAAACGCACACAAGAATAAAGAAATTTCAGAATACATTAATTGTCGAATGTTTTTTTTTAATATGACAAAGCATTATCTGTTTGCAGCTTCTTTGACGATTTACCGTTTACTTTTTACTATACATGCATCACCTTTTTAACCAAAATTGTTCAACATTTTTATGAAGATATACAAACATGAACTTTAAAATTGCACGTTTTAGTAACTTAGGACATTGATTCATCAGTCCTGAACCGTGGGTGTGATTGGATTCCTAAGATGCAAACCAAGTGGCTTCCCTGCCTTTTCCGTGGATGTATTAAATGAACTGGATAAGACACGCCCCCTCTGTCTGTGTCCCAGATTGATTAGTGGCCGTGCGAGGTACTGCAGCCTCTTGGAACCAGCCTTTTTCTATAATTTCACATTATAATTGCAGACAGTACTTAATTATTAACGGTATTTAAATAAAATTGAAGGAAATGTTCTTTTCTACCGTTTCTAAAATCGCAGAAATTACCGTTTTTATATGAAGTGACGTCACAGTGAACACGTGCGAGTCACGTGAACGAGCGTCGGACGATACAAACAGAACACGTGGACATGGCTAGACTAGAGACACCTGTAAGTTCACATTTGATCTAACATGAAGAATACTGTTACGATTCGATTACTAAATGAATCCAGTTGCAGATTTTAGAGTCCAAACAAAAGGTATTTAATTTAACAAAAAATCAC
This sequence comes from Rhinogobius similis, assembly GCA_019453435.1. Classification (NCBI taxonomy): domain Eukaryota; kingdom Metazoa; phylum Chordata; class Actinopteri; order Gobiiformes; family Gobiidae; genus Rhinogobius; species Rhinogobius similis. The sequence continues at coordinate 6,443,378 of CM033632.1, read as the reverse complement.
TGGAGACAAAGAACTTAGAACAAAAAGGGTCTTCAAAAAATAAAGTAGCTCCAGGACACAGCTCCAAGGAAAATCTCCACCTGAGGGAAAAAAGATACTCGGATCAAAAAACAAGTCTAGGAAGACGTACAGACTGGTGCAAGAAGAGTTTCGCTACCACTGGCGTAAACAGACAAACTGGCGCGGGTGGAGAGGAAAGCCGGGGTTTAAATCCCCCACTGATGAGGGACAGGTGGACACCAGCAATCCGGCACACCTGCAACTAAACACAAAACCACGAGCGGAGGGGAAAAGGAGAACAGGAGGAAGAGGGAGGAGCAGATCCCGGCTGCTCATGACAAATACAATTACAATCACACAAGCTAACGTTAACACAAAAACTTGCGAGCTGCGTGTTCGCCCCCGTCGCTCAAAGCATCATGGGGGATTGTCGTCACGTGGCGCCCTAAAGCAAAGATGTCAGCCTCCGTATCAGGAAGTAAAGCAAAGATGGCAGCCTCCGTATCAGGAAGTAAAGCAAAGATGGCAGCCTCCGTATCAGGAAGTAAAGCAAAGATGGCAGCCTCCGTATCAGGAAGTAAAACAAAGATGGCAGCCTCCGTATCAGGAAGTAAAGCAAAGATGGCAGCCTCCGTATCAGGAAGTAAAGCAAAGATGGCAGCCTCCGTATCAGAAAGTAAAACAAAGATGGCAGCCTCCGTATCAGGAAGTAAAGCAAAGATGGCAGCCTCCGTATCAGGAAGTAAAGCAAAGATGGCAGCCTCCGTATCAGGAAGTAATGCGGAAGTGAAGAACTTTTTTGGGGTCATGCGCCAATGAGCACACGCCACAGGGATAAACAGGGCGCCATTTTGGATTCATCTTCCAGTTTTAAATTTTTGTTCTATGACCTTTCCTGGCATCACAAAACAGGAAGTGATGCACCTGACTTTGAACTAACTTTATCGACAAACCAAAACAATACAAAATGACACAGATGAGCCGATACTGAGTTCTAAACAATACAGTTACTCAAAGGTCCAATCTTTGACCACTGAGGACAACAAGAACGCAGCATAAACCAGGACTAAATGATGACTAAACTAGACCAATCCCAAACTAAAGGCTTAAATAAAGCTACATCTTACGAAAAATAAAGCTGGAACTTTAAAATAACCTTTCAATCGCCAAAAAAAAATACCCAAAAGTAGAAGAAGCCGTTACCTAAATTTTAGAAAACGCTTAAAGTAGTCGTCCACCCTTTGCATTTGATTATGGCTCTCTTCGCTAACATCTACTAAAGCTTTTTTGTCTTGCCATTTCACGAGATTATCACAATTTACTCAATTTTTACTTGGCCCTCTTTTTTAGTGTGGCCCTTAAAATCCAAAGACGGTCAGGAATTGGTTTGAAATTGTCGCAAATATCAGACAAATGTCAATACTCTGCAGAGAATCCTGTTTTAAGTTTAATCACCGCTACTATAAGAGGAAAGGAAAAGGTTTTGAAAGTCTGTTTAAGGCTGTGTTAAGCTGTTAATTACTCCAAATTGTCCACCACGCGGAGAACGATCACCGCTGATTAAACGATTGTTTCTTAAATCTGTAAAATGGGTCGTAATTTAGAGAGAAAAGTGCTTGAATAATGTCAATGGGATCCAAAAATACTTTGCCCTCAGTTTTTTAAAGAGCACATTTTATTGCTTCACTATCCTTCAAATAAAAATGAGCTTCTCTAATGTTAGTCAAATCTGTTTAATGCTGTTTTTGGTAAATTATAGTGATTTATGTCATTGTTAAGTAAAAATAGTTATTAAAATGTAATTGTCCTTTAGTCTTGAGGCTTTGCTTTCATTGTAAATCGCAATATTGATCTAAAACGAGTTGTCTATTGAGTTTAGGGCGGCAACTAATGATTATTTTAGTAGTTCACAGTGAAACAATTGTTTGTGTAGCACATTGAGCCTTTTTAAATACATTTTTGACCAAATAAAGGTAGAAGTGTGGTGTCTAGATTGCCAATATTTACAAATTAAGTGTATTATTGATGAAAATACTAAATTGTTTATTATTTTTTGACAGTTTGATTCAATAAAGCTGCTGTGTTTGTTATAAAAAGCTCAATTTGTATGTGTTTTACAGACTGTATAGTCCAGAGAACGATTACGATTATCAAAATACGTTGAATTATGTTTTTATTGTCGATAAGTCACAATTAATCAATTAATAGTTGCGGATGTAATTGATTTCTTGTTCAGAACTGCAGAACTGATTCTCTCCTGCTTGTCGCGTCAGTTCGTTGTTTTTCTGTAGCAGGGAATATTTATTTATTTTTTTATTTTCTTTTTTGATGTCTACGCAGCATTTCTAAACCCTGTGGCCCAGAGTCTGAATATTTCAACGATTCAAAGGTCAATACAGAGCAGTGAACATCCAGGACAACACTCAGGATTGCTCAAACATGAATAAATCACACAAAAATACAAATGATGAGGGAAAAGCAGCATTATATGGTTTAACGCTCATGATATGTCCACTTTAATGGTGTAATTGTTTTGTTTCTCTCTCTGCAGGACGTCGACGCTTCTGACATCAAAGTCCAAGTTTGTGTCTACGCCTTCGACCTGCTGTATCTGAACGGAGAGGTGAGTCCTGTGACCTTTATCCTCCTTCAGCCTCCCTCCTCGCCCCCTTCTCTTACTCCTCGCCCCCTTCTCCCTCCTCGCCCCCTTCTCTTACTCCTTTTTAGAAATATAAACAAAACAAAAAAAAACACCAGTAAACAACAGAACGAAATATATCTCTTGTTATTGGTTTAGACCTGGTTTTAGTCCAGATTTAGACCTGGTTTAGTCCTGGTTTAGTCCTGGTTTAAGACCTGGTTTTAGTCCTGGTTTAGTCCTGGTTTAGACCTCGTTCAGACCTGGTTTAATTCTGTTTTAGTCTTGGTTTAGTCTTTGTTTAGTCTTTGTTTAGTCTTGGTTTAGTCTTGGTTTAGTCTTGGTTTAGTCTTGGTTTAGTCCTGGTTTAGTTCCAGTTTAGTCATGGTTTAGTCCTGGTTTAGATCTCGTTCAGACCTGGTTTAGTCCTGGTTTAGACCTCGTTCAGACCTGGTTTAATTCTGTTTTAGTCTTGGTTTAGTCTTTGTTTAGTCTTGGTTTAGTCCTGATTTAGTCCTAGTTTAGTCCTGGTTTAGTCCTAGTTTAGTCCTGGTTTAGATCTTGTTCAGACCTGGTTTAGTTCTGTTTTAGTCTTGGGTTCGTCCTGGTTTAGTCCTGGTTTAGACCTCGTTCAGACCTGATTTAGACCTGGGTCATTCCTGGTTCAGTCCTGGCTCAGTGCAGGTTCAGTTCTACAGATGTTAAACCTGTGTTACACGTTTTTCATTTTTCAAAAGCGTTGGACTTGTTTCATGCCCCGAGAACAAAACCATTCAAAAAACCTGTCTCTCTCTGAAATAAAGTCCTGGTTTAGCATTAGCCACACCGCTCACACACAAGCTAACTCACATGGAACCTGGAAGTATGTACATTGTGCTTCAAACCGTGTTATCGTGACAGGTCTGGTCTTCCTCCTGCGTCCCGGCCCTCTTCGTTCTCTCGAATCATTCCTGCTCCTGTTTATTGTCTGTGGCCCACACGCCTGTCGTTGGGATGAAAAGAGATCCGGCGCTGAATGACAATGATGCAGCTCTAACCGGGCCCTGATTGTACGGCTCATTTAAATGCCTCTTCCGTCTGTCTGAGCGCGAGAGAGCGAGTACGAGAGCGGCAGCTGCTCTCGATGAGCTCTAAACGGCGTCGGAAAACAGTCCAGGCATGAGTCTAATGAGCGAATGTTACAGAGGACGCGTGCGGTAAAGAGGAAAAATGTTGACTCTAAACCAGGGCTGTTCAACTTTACTTTAACGAGGGGCAGATTTTTTTGGATGGGTTTGTTCTCGGGGCCAGAAACGTGTCTAACGCTTGAGAAATATGAAAAACATGAAATAAAGGCTTTGACAACATGTGCAGAACTGAACCAGGACTGAACCAGGACTGAACCATGACTGAACCATGACTGAACCATGACTGAACCAGGACTGAACCAGGACTGAAGCAAGGCGAAACCAGGTCTGCACCACGTCTGCACAAAGACTAAATCAGGTCGAAATCAAGACTAAATCAGGACTAAACTAGGACAAAACCAGGTCTGCACTAGGTCTACACAAGGACTAAATCAGGTCGAAATCAAGACTAAACCAGGACTACACAGGGACTAAATCAGGTCGAAATAAAGTCTAAACAGGACTAAATCAGGTCTAAACCAGGACTAAATCAAGTCGAAAACAGGACTAAACCAGGACGAAACCTGGACAAAACTAGGCTGAAACCAGGACTAAAACAGGTCAAAACCAGGTCTACACAAGGACTAAATCAGGTCGAAATCAGGACTAAACCAGGACTAAACCAGGACTAAACCAGGACTAAACCAGGACTAAACCAGGACTAAACCAGGACTAAATCAGGACTAAACCAGGACTAAACCAGGTCTAAACCAGGACAATCCCAGGACGAAACCAGGACTAAACCAGGTCTAAACCAGGCAAATTTAAGGTACTCAAGAGCATGTTTAAAGTCTAACAATATAAAAAATGTAGAAAGGGTTTCAGGGGTTGTCATCCGGACGCTGTTTGAAGATCGAGACGTTTCGACTTTTATCCAAAATCCAAATGTAAAAAATGCATAATATTTTTCCTTTAAATAAATGTTGTGTTCCCGTGACATTCCATCTGCCAATGATCTTTTATACAGATGATGGGCAGCTAAAATTAATACTTTTAAAATGTTAATTTTTGTTGTAATACAATGAGTTCTTCGTGTCATGACATCATAACATTCTAGTTTTATCATTTCTAACTTTTCCTAATTTTGAAAAGTTAAACGCTGCGTCACAAGAAATATTCAGGGTTCGTACGGGTGCTTGAAATCCTCTAATATGTTTGAATTTTACCATGTTGTTCTCAAGGTTGGGAAAGTGCTTGAATTTTGGAAAAAGTGCTTGAAAATGCTTGAAATTTCACACATGCACATTTTGACAATAAAGAATGATAGTAGTCTTCAATTTGTAATTTTAAATTGCTCTAAAACTGCAGATAGGACCGTTCCGTTCAGTGTTTTTAGAATATTTTTGCATCTGTGGTGTTTATCCAAGTGGGAGAGACATGAATTAACCTTGATTTACTTGATTAATTAATAGCTTTTTCTCACAAAACTGATTATTGTCGCTAGTTTTATTGGAAATGCAAAAAATTTAAAGTAGATACGAGATTAGAGATCGTAAAGAGATTGGAAAAACTCGCAACTATACCTTGAAGGTGCTTGAAAAGTGCTTGAATTTTATCTTCGCAAAGCTTTATGAACCATGAATATTGCATTACGAGAGTGCCTGTTATTAAAATACAATTAAAAACAAAGAAAATGTACTTGTAATAAAACGGTGACACGTGACATTCAAACCTCTGGCGCCGCAGGAAACAGTGGGTCGGACGAGCGCAGGATTCTTATAACGGCTGATAAAAAACTCAAGTCGATTATGAAAATATTATGGCCTTTATGCAAATCTAAATGAAGCCGTTGGCAGGTCCTGGAAGGTCCCTGGTTCATAAAGAAACTGTTCAGCATTTTCTCATTGAATTGCTAAAAGTCAGCGGATGCAAATGAGGCTATATTTCCTTAGACCTCGGTAATAATAGTTTTCCCAATTGAGCGGAAAGTAATTGACTCTAAAGTTGTGGCATTTGAGTGGATTTCTCCCTAATATGAGCCTTTATGGAAATCTTATGCAGTAATTTGTTGTTAAACTGTAGATGCTTTATTTTTTATGTTAATTTTACCTCTTGGTTAAATCTGTTGGGTGATATTGACAAACATTCATAAATTTGTATTATAATTGGCTCGTATTTTTGCCGTCCGTCGCAAATGTGCTCAAATTTGACCGGATTTATTGTGGTTGAGGTTAAAAAACTACACAAAAACTAAATGAAAATTATAATTCAACACCAAAGATTAGAAATATAACCTTAATAGCTTTGTTTGTTCCTGTTACATTCATGTTTTCTTAACTTTTTTCTTAACTTCTTGATTATTTTATTGCCGATGATGTCCTTGATATTCTGAAAACATAAATTGCATATCTTCAAATCAACAGTGTGGATTGTCATGTAGATTAGTAACTGCTCGTGTTGGATTGAAAGTGTACCAATCTCATTTATCAATTTGGGGCCGTTGGGAAAATACGGAACGGCATGACGAACGTTTACAGCTGATCGGCCGAAGCGTCACAACAACAAAACAAACCGAGAAATCAAACTGTTGTTCAATCCAGTTCAGAGAAAAGCTCTTCCCCGTCTTCAAATGCACAAAACACTTCTATGTGCACTTTTTTCCAAATCAAAACGGTCTGTAAATCTTCTAAAATAGGTAAAAGTGCATCAAAGTACGTCTGCGTCACCATGTTTGTTTAGGTTCATCCATTTGACTCCCGAAACCACAATGCTGGACCTGTGATTGGTCCACTCTACAGCTCAAACGCGACTCGGTGCACGAAAACGCGACTAAAACGCAACTAAAAACAACAAAGACGTGACTAAAAGGGACAAAGATGTGTTCAAGTATGACTAACACAACTGAACGTGACAAAAATACTAGATAATAATAGTGACAAAATTGTGTCTAAAATGTGAATTTGAACTGAATCCTGTTATTAAAACATAAATCTCAAATCTAATCACAATGGCACTGGTCAGAAAAATCACAATTAGATATTTTTCCTAAATGGTGCAGCTCTGTTATAGACAATAGAAAAATACAAAGTGAACACGTATTGTGATTAAATCGAAAACATGATCGAAATCATGTCCACAAGAATATCGTGATCATAATCTGTGTTTCTGTGCAGGGGTCCAGCTCACAGAGGCGCGTTACGTGAGCAGCTGAGCAGTAAATAAAACCTAAACCGCACTTGAATTACACTTTTTCTTCATGCGGCCGATCTCCCCCATTCATAAAAAGACGTTTACTATTACACGTTTGCGGCTGTAAGACGTGGATAAAGCGTAAACAAGACGCAGCATCCGTTTTTTTCGTCATCTTCTTCTGCTTTTATTCCACTTTTCTGCGCTTGTATGCCCCGTTTTAACATGTCGATGTGAAATGTGTTGGGTTTAGATAAAGTTGACTGCCATACGCACTGAATAAATATTACTTTGGGCCGTGCGTCGCAAACGAGAAACAGCTGATGCTAACGTGTGCTAGCTTTGTTTTGCTAACTCTGTCGGCTCAACAAACAAAGTTACCGTCTCTGGAAATACGCCGGTTTTTCACAAGATCAAGTCAGCGTTTGGTGAGAGTCTAGGGCTGTGGTCGTTTAGTCGATTAATTGGTCGATGGAGTCTTAGTCGACTAATTATTTGATTGACATTTTAAGGCTTATATGGCGAAATAAGCAAAAGCGAGTTGATATGGAGTGAGTGAGCTGAAGATTTTGGACTGAATCGTGAGTTTAGAGACATATATCAATCTAACAAATAAATACACTGTTTAATAGTACTTTCTGTATAAATAGTTGTTTTTCTTTGTGCCGTTGTGGTCTTTTGAGTGCAATTTTGGTTAGATACACGAAGACACGTATAATTTTGATATATTTTTGCCACACTTTATCAACTGATAAATATATCGACCGATTAGTCGACTAGTCCAGTGGTTCCCAACCTTTTTTGTTTCGAGTACCCCATAAGTTTTGTTTCACACTCAGAATACCCCTTAATTTAAATTTTGGGCAAATAAATGGGTTTACTAGTTGAATATAGTCAATTATTACTATTATGTTTTTTGTTTTAATTATATTTATGGTCCAAGATACTCCAAAAAGATGCAAAATTCACTACTAATGACACTTTTTATTCAGATAAAAGAACATTTCATCTTCATTTGAAACCTGAAACAAGTCCCCCCTGGTAATCCCTCAAGTGGGCTCCCCGTACCCCTGGTTGGGAAACACTGGACTTATCGGTCGATAGGGCTGGTCTTTACAATGCAAATAATGAAGTTCTAGCTAAATTAAAATGTCTTGATTTCAGGATATTAATCTGAATTGACTCGTTAAGATCAGTGGAGACGATTTATTTGATAGAACTAGATTATTTTACTTGTTTCAAACCGTTTGTGACTTGTTTCAATACATTATTTCTTACTTCAGTCCAAATTATCTGTCAGTGGGTTAAGATTATTTTACTTATTTTAAGCAAAATTATCTCAGGATCAGACAGAAACACCTTGAAACCAGTGAAATATTCTGCATCACATCAACAATTAAATCTCATCGAGTCAAATCTACTCAAATCCAGATAAAAATTATAAATTCAAGCCATTTTAAGATTGGATAGATTTACATTTTTTGCTGTGTAGTCGACCAAGAATTTCTTTAGTTGACTACCTAGGCCCTACCAGAGTCTGAGTTCTTTTGTTCTCTCTCGTCCAATCATAAACTGGTCCGCGCTAAAGTGAACTGGATCTAGTACCTCTCGCGGCCCCATTCGGACCCTCAAATGGGACGGTACGGTTCACGTTTGTTCAGTGGAAACGCCTCGCTCCGTCCCGCTCCACGCCAAAACCGCGCTAATGGAAACACGACTTATATTGCAACTTTAATTCTACTTCTCGGTTAAAGCTTTTCCCTCATATTCTAAGCACTCTAACACTAATGTCATCGTGGCAGAAACCTCTTCAAGTTTTCCATAAAAAATCCTCCAATGAATCAGTTTTTTCCAAGAAACAAGGCCGTAACGAGCGGTGATTTGCCAAGGTCGCGCCCTTTTAGCATTTCCGAGAACCGCGTAACGCCGTAATGAGCACATCTATTTTATCATTGCAAATTTACTGTCGAAATGCATAATTGATTGCGCAAAATACAGTCGGAGTGTAAAACGTGTTCCTGACAGGAGAGGGAACGCGTTTGTTGCACATTTCTGCCCTGGATCCTTGTTCGCCTGCAGTCGTGTTTGTGAGAGTCTGTGTAGGAGGCAGGTTCGCTCGATCTCGTTAGCGCATGAGTCATTTGGAAAGGATTGAGAGTAATTTATTTGCTAAAGAGCCGCATCATTGTCAGTTGTTTTGTAATTAATATACAATCATGTTCATGTGCAACTAGGGGTTTATATAATACTGTATCTTATTGTTCTAATTAATGACACCAATCGCAAAGGAAACTATCCACGCTGAGTGTTTTAATCAAGGAATTATTGGGATTTCTGCAAACTGTAATGTACTTTTCAAATAGAGATGCAATTTTTTGGGGGGTGGATTTTCAAAGTTGTAAAAATTTCATTGGAATTGACGGGGATAATCAGGACGGGAATTAGCGCTTCTGAAGATTGGCTCTGAACAGATGCGAAACAACCTGAATTTATTCAAATACACTTAAATATCTGTAAAAAAGAAACATTGTCATTACCAGATGTGACTTCCTGGTAGGGCTGTAGTCGACTGAAGAAATTCTTGGTCGACTAAAGACCTTTTCCATCGACCGACGGGTGTGGCAAAAATGTATTAAAACGCTGAAATATCTCCGTGTCTGATCCAAACTGCACTCAAAAGAACAACAACTGCAGAGGAATTCATGCTAAAACAACTATTTATGCAAAACAGTGCAAGGAAACAGAGTATTTATATGTTGGACTCCGAAATCTTCAGCAAACTCACTCCATATCTTCTCGTTTTTAACTCATAAATAATTTCAATCTTAATAAAATGATTCGTCGACTAATAAAATTCTCGGTCGACTAAGACTCCATCGACCGATTAATCGAGTAAACGACTAAAGGATTACAGCTGTACCTCTTGGGCTTGTTGAAACAAAAGTGCCTTCGTGGCCAAAATTATGTAGGGCTGTAGTCCTTTTGTTGATTGATCAGTCAATGGTGTTTTAGTCGGCCCAAATTTTTATTTATGCTTATTATTTTATTTAGATTAATAGGATTTACAGTATATCAGACAGCAGCAAAAAGGAAAAGATATGTAGTGTAGCTAGCTGAAGATTTTGGAGTGAGTCATGAGCTAATATTCATTCATTCATTTTCTACCGCTTATTCCCGTTCCCGGGGTCGCGGGTGACTGGAGCCTATCCAAATTTTTATTAGTCGACTAATTATTTTATTTAGATTAAACAATTTATATCAGACAACAGCAAAAAGGAAAATATATGTAGTGAGTTAGTCGAAGATTTGGAGTGAATCTTGAGTTGAATATAACTTCTATATATCTTATAAATGTGTACATTATTTGTAAGTTTATTTGTAAGTTTTTGCTTGAACTCCTGTGCAGTTTGTGCTGGATACACAGAGAGACTTAATAGCTTTGAGTGCTTTTGCCCCTTTTAGTCGATGAATCCCTAGATTTTCAACCATTGTGCTGGGGAACATAAGTGTGCCTTGTGGTTTTGCGAGGTGTGCCTTGAAAACATGTCCAATTTAAGTAAACGGATTCACAAATGTGGATGTAATTGACTATTTTGCCTTTTTGGAGTGTTCTGAGCAACTTTTGCACCAAAAAAGAATGCAAAACCACTGCTAATTTAAAGAACAAGACAGTGGCACAGACTTATTTACCACGTGTTTAACTAAACAGTCCAACTCCAAATTTAATTTTTTAGATGTTTTAATGGGATTCTGTTCAAATTCACATTTTAAACACAAATTTGTCGCTTTTAGTCAGCGCTTTTAGTCGCTTTTTGTCACGTTGAGTAGTGTTTGTCATATTTAAACGCGTCTTTGTCACTTTTAGTCACGTCTCTGTTGTTTTTAGTCACGTTTTTGTCGCTTCTAGTGGCGTCTCTTTTTGCTTTTAGACGTGTTTTGGTGCGTTGTGTTGCGTTCGTTGTTCGTAGGCACGTTTTTGTCACTTTTGAACACATTTTCATCGCTTTCGGTGGAGCTTTTGTCGCTTGTTTCTGAACACGTGTGTACAAATCCAAACTACAGCGTTAGCAGTTATTTTTCAAATCAAAGCAAGACATTTTGACGTTCGTGGAAGAAACGATTGCACTTCAGAAACTGCAGCCTTTGTGATTTGCTAATTACATAAATTAAAATTGTGATTTTGTGTGGATTTGGTTTAATTGTGCAGCTCTGGCCTTTAAGAGGTAAAGTCATCTGCTCAGAGGCTTCAGAGGCTAAACAACAGGAGAAAAAGTGTGTTTGAACAGACAGCTGCATTAAAGACACAAACAGTCAATCACGATACGACGATTTCACAAAAATTTAAGATTGTCTCAGGGACCAGCTCACGATTCGATTTTCATCACCGCATCACCCAGCCATAAGTGTCTGTATGTCACATTTTACATCTGTGTCTGCTGTGACCTCAAACATCCTCAGACCGATGAAGAGGAGTCTAGGGCTGTGTACCGTTAGTCGTTTAGTCGGTCGATGGTGTTTTAGTCCAGTGTTTCCCAACTAGGGGCATGTGAGCAATTTCCAGGGAGTACTTGGAATGGTTTTAAGTTTTAAAAGAAGATGAAATGTACTGTTATCTGAATTTAAAAAAGCATTATTAGTTGTACATTTTTAAAAAGTGACGCATCTTTGTCACTTTTAGTCTTTTTTAGCCACGTTTTTGTCGTGATGCATTGAGTTGTGTTCTGTTGTTCGTAGGCACGTTTTTGTTGCTTTTGAACACATTTTATCGCTTTTGGTCGCTCTTTTGTCGCTTGTTTCAGAACATGTTTGTACAAATTCTAACTACAGTGTTAGCAGTTTTTAATCAAATCAAAGCAAGACATTCTGTTGTTTGTGGAAGAAATTATTGCAGCTTTTGCTAATTGTATCCATTAAAATTGTAATTTTGTGTGGCTTTGGTTTAATTGTGCAGCTCTGGCCTTTGAGAGGTAAATAAAGTCATCTGCTCAGAGGCTTCAGAGGCTAAACAACAGGAGAAAAAGTGTGTTTGAACAGACAGCTGCATTAAAGACAGAGAAACAATGAATCACGATACGACCATTTCACAAAAATAGCAGATTGTCACAGGGACCAGCTCACAATCCACATTTTCCTCACCGTATCGCTCAGCCCTGCCCCACAGTCCTTTAGGCTGTGCTTTCCTGCTCTTGTGGATGCGTGGCCGTTTAGTATGTTCCTCCCAAACTCTCTCGGCTGCGTCTCGAGCGTTTGTGTTTCCTCTCCAGACGCCACTTTGTCCTTGTCACTGTGCGGCTCCGGGCCTCTGCGGGGAAACGCTCTGATACAGTGGTTTTGTAATGTTTTATTTTGTTTCTCTTCTCTCTTTTTCGTTTGCCGTGTTCAGTCTCTGGTGAAGCAGCCGCTGTCTCGACGGAGGGCTCTGCTTCACGAGAGCTTTTCTGAAGTGGAGGGAGAGTTTGTGTTCGCCAAATCCATCGACTCCGACAACACGGACACCATCGCCGAGTTCCTGGAGCAGTCTGTGAAAGGTGAGCGCAGACGACGTACGACAGCCGAGACAACTGTTCGACACAAACGGGAGAAATACAAGGGCTTTGTCTGGACTGAGTTTAATGGAGTGAAGTGGGGTTTATAAAAGGGCTGCAACAAGTTAATGGATTAATCGCAACTAATCGATTATAGGAATGGTTGTCAGCTAATTAAGTAATCGAATAATCGTTAAGTTGTCTATACACAGACTCCAAAGCGTTGTATGTGCTGAAAGAAGAGGTTTTATGACAGGAATGACACAAAAACACACAGGAAACGTGTATAAAACATGTAATTGTGTGTTTTTGATTAAAATACTTGTTAATCTATTAATATTCTCCACCAGGACATTGTCAAACGCCTTCACTTCAGCTTTGTCTGGGTCAAATTTAGTAAAACTGAGTAATATTCTCACATTTAAGGGTCTTTTGCGTTCTAAACAACTAATCGATTAATTGATGGAATAATTGCTAGACTGATCGATTTACAAAATAATCGTTAGTTGCAGCCCTAGTTGATAGTATTAAAAAGCTTTTATTTGATTTATTAAAGCTGTTTATTTGTCAATGACTGAGAAACAATCTGAAAAATCTGGCAATGAAGGGCCTTTAACCTGTTGTTTGGTCATGTACATTTAGTTGAAACACGTGACAGATTTATTATGAAATACTTGTTTAGACTTGAATTAGAGCCTTTAAAAGAGGACTTTAAAATAATGTATAGGTTTGTGAAATAAGTAATTTATTTAATTTTATTCTGAAAACGTGCCTATGTCTTCAAAATAGACATTTAAATTAAGTCTTTTAAAAAGCCTGCTTTGTAATGAATCATTATTAATCATATTTCAAAGGTGTGATTAATCTTATCCATTTTTAAATCAATCGACAGCTCTAGTGTTAACATTCTGACTAGGGCTGCAACTAACGATTGTTTTGATAATCGATTAGTCTTAACGGTTATTCTTTCGATTAAACGATCAGTTGTTAAGAACTCAAAAGGCCCTTAAATATGAGATTTTTACTCAATTTGACCCAGATAAAGCTCAGCTGAAGCCGTTTGGTGACGTCCTGGTGGAGAATATTTACAGACGAAAGAGTGTTTTAGTAAAAAACACAAAATTTACACATTTCTCGTGCCATTTTTGTGTAATTTCTGCTCTAAGTCATAAAACCTCCCTCAGCTCAGGCATGTTTTGAGGTCTATGTAAGAACCAGTGAAGGATTATTCAATTACTTAATTAATTGACCACTATTTCTAAAATCGATTAGTTACGATTAATGTTGCTGCCCTAATTTTGACCATTTTTGAAAATTCCCGAGCTAAAATTCCCGTGGGAAATGTGCAACCGTTCTGTCCACACAAATGAGAGATTCACGTGAGGCTCGTTATGTTTTCTGAATAATCTAAAACCAAACCCCAAAATGTCACTGAATCACCCTAGAAGCATTTCTTCTTCTTTTCGGATTAATATAAACCTCCTCTCAGTGTTTGCATCGTGTTGTAGACAGACATAATGACATTTACCGTCACTGTTACAGCTTTATTTGCACTTTTTATCTCCTGTTTTCTTTTCTTCGTCGGGTTTCATCCAACCGTCTTTATTTTCCTGTGTTTTATATAATTTTAAAAGTTTGTCTTGTTTTTCTTTGCTCTCCGTGTCACATTGTGTGCTGTTGTAATTGAGTTTTCTTGGATATTATTATCTCCCTCAAACGAAAACACAAAACTGCCCACATCACAACAGGTTTTATTCGTGGAAACATCATTTTTTTGAACATTGTCGTTTTTTTTCTTAGATTCCTGCGAGGGTTTGATGGTGAAGACTCTGGAGAAAGACGCCACTTACGAAATCGCCAAGAGATCTCACAACTGGCTCAAGGTGAATGTGAAAGTCCACTCTGCATTTCTCCTTCTGAAATACTTTGCCTGGATAAAAAAATAGCTTAAAAAAATCTGGATTCAAATAAGCAAAGTGTTCCTCTCCTCCTGTTGGATAATTGTTGCATGGATGATTTTCTTCCAGCTTGAACACAGTATTTAAACCCAACTGGTGCAGTGAACGGCTTCTCATTTCTGTAACAAATATGGAAAGACGAATCCTGTGGTCATGGAAAAGATGTCAGTGTGTTTGAGAAGAGTCAAATTATCTTCGTCAAGCAGAGAAAACAACAAAGAAGAAGGACAGATGACTGAAATTGGCTCAAGAACTGTCCAGTGCTTTATTTAAAACTGGAAGGATCGTAAGAAACCATCGTCTCGGAGGAGCAACTGTTGTCAGAAAAATGTCCTCAAAGGTCGTGAACGGTGATCACTTAAACCTGGGGTGCCCAAACTTTTTTCATCCCCATGCCAAAATTAGTAAATGTTTTCCTCGGCGGGCCAAAACGTGGCCAACCCTCATTTTGTCTTTCATTTATATGTTCCTTTGCAAAGATATGATACATTTTTTTATTTTTTTTTAGGGGAATAGACTTGATTTGGTGTCTTTTTCAATGTCTGACAGTCTTTTTAGCACAAAATTTAATCAAATCAAGATACTCCCAACAAATCTGAGCACCCTTTCACGGGCAAAATTAGACCCCTGGAGGACCACATTTGGCCCGCAGGCCCCACTTTGGTCACCCTGACATAAACGTTTGACAAAATCAAACAACAGAAAAACAACTGTACAGCTCAGGGAAGTGTTTAATAGTGAAAGTAAGAGCACAAGAACAATGCAAAGTGAACTCAAGGGATTGGGACTGAAAAGCTGTGCGGCCTTAAGGTGAGACACAGGTGAAGAGGAAAAAATCTGAAATTTCAAGATATCAATTTGAAACTTCTCCTGTAGTTTACTCACTTAAATGTAAGAAAAAAACTATATTACACATTTTTCATCATGTCATGTTTTCATGTGGAAATCAGGCATAAAGGCATAAAATTGCACATATTTGGGACATTTAAATCTGAAAAATTGATAGAAGCAGGTTTAAATTCCTTAATTCATGTTGTACACAGATTAGTTCAAAAAAAAATGTACAGAATGGATTTTGGATTTCTTATCTTAACTAGATTTGACTGAAAATTGTCCTTAAAATACAAATTTCACCTCATTTTTTTGACTTAAAACTTCAATAAATCAGTTTTAGAATTAGATATAAAGAAATCCTTGTGTTTGTTTTGTCTAAATCTCATTGAGTCCAGATTGTACAGTTTGGTGTAGGATCTACTTTAAGGCTGATCTTTATGTCTCGAGGGAGAAAAACACATTTTAAGAAAACGGCCTTTGAAGTTACAATGTCCCAGAGAAATCTATGGATGAAGTGGATTCAATGGAAGAATAAAACATCTTTAGGAGCAGATTGGACACGTTTGTTGTTTCCACATGAAAGTCGATATGTTGAGAGAGCAAACTGAGCAAAATACTAAAGATTTAAATAAATGGGTTTTGCCTGTAGTGTCTCGCCTTAAGAAAACCACAAATCAATGAAGTAAACCGCAAAAAAGGAGGCTTCAATTTCCTCAGAAGTATAAAGATGTGACTCTGGAGCAATGGAAGAAGGTGATATGGTTTGATGAGTGTAGGTTTTCCAGGTTCCAGATCTGTTATTGTCAATTCCCTTCAGAATCTCAATTTTAAAGGAAGTGCTGCTGTTTAACATGTGTACCCTTACGTTAATTGTTTGTTTTTTGTTTGTTTTTCCAGTTGAAGAAGGATTACTTGGACGGCGTTGGCGACACGGTGGACCTCTGTGTCATCGGAGCGTACCTGGGCAAAGGGAAGAGGACCGGGACGTACGGGGGCTTCCTGTTGGCCTGTTACGACGAGGAGAACGAGGAGTTTCAGTCCGTCTGCAAGGTACGAGTCTGTGATCGTGTACAACGTGTTTACTCTGCGTGACCTGCCGTACAACAAGTCCGCCCAAACATTATTTCACATTTTTTGCGGCTACGGTGTCACTTTTTGGACTTTTATGTTCTGTTATGCACTTAAACAACCACCAATCTTTAAAGTCCATCAAAATTATACAAAAAAGAACATGTTTAGTGTTTCAAATAACTAAAATGTGCAGTAAATCCCTAATGCTTAATTCCAGTTCTATAGCTCTCGAACTTGTACAAACAAGACACAAATATTGAAATTTCTTTACAACAGCGTAACATTAAAATTGCATTGTTTACAGTGGAATTGAAGTCTCTGCATTTTTACATTTTTGTGGGAAACAACATGAGTGTCATGAATGTGAGCTTTTTAAAGATCATTTTGTCACTTTTACGTCCAAACATAAGTATTACTCTATATTTATTGGTTTATTTTCTGTAAGCAAAGGAGGAAGGAGCAGGAGCAGCGCTGAAATCATGCCTGTCATTTTACATATACAGTCCATCAGTCCTCGAGTAGACGAGCGCAGGTCACTCAGCGTCTGATGTTTGCGAGCGCAGGGCAGGGGCGAAACGACGAAAGAGGCGGCGGAGATCCCGCGTTGAACCGCGTGTGCTCCGTGACGAAAACAAAACGTTTCATCAAACTGTTACATAGCATTTGTAGACGCCACAAGGTCTAGCCAGCTCCATCTACCACCACAAATGTCAGTCATCTGTGTAACTATAGTTCTATGAGTGCATGAAAGGCCCTTATCACTAAACCTGATGTTTGCTCGTGAAGCCTACATTTACCTGAAACATGAGCCACAGATTCAGCATGAAATGAAATGTCTAGACTTGAACTAGTTGTGCTTTAAAATCATTTATGTAGATTTGTGAATTTATTTAATTTTCTCTAAAAAAATGCAAAAGTAGTTTAGACTTTTTTTTCTTTTCTTTTAAATTTAGACATTTTAAAGCCCATATGATGGGTTAGATTACACGTTTGACTAAAACACAGTAAATTTGATTGTATTTAAGATTTTACCAAACATTTTGCCTGTTTATGGCCAATTTTTGTAATGTTACTTCCTGGTTGGTCATGCACAGCAAATATGACATTGTTAGACGTAATTCCACAACTGTTTACTAGCAACCATTTTGAGAACAAGGCCCAAAACCCATATAAATGACACAATAGTTATGATTTGCCAGAAAATAAAACCTAATAACAATTTTATCCTGTTGAATGACTGTTTAAATGGTCATAAAAATGTGAGTGTTAACTGTCTGTTTATTTCCAACTGTACGTCGCTTTTTGATGACATCACAGAGGGATTCCATTTTAGAACTCAGCACTACTTCCTGTAATTTTAAACTTTTATTTATCGAAGTTTTTTCTGGAACCGCAACTTCAAAAATGTAAAACTATGATAAATATTTTCCACAGGTGCCCTCCCACCAAACTAAGCCACAATTTGAATATAATGAGAACCTGCCGTATGGACTTTAACAATGACACGTTAAAAAGTGCACAATGTAATCGTTTCAAAGTGTAATTTTTTTAAATCCTTTTACCGCACTAATAAATATGTTTACTACAGCACTACCATTTTTTTCTGGTAATTGTAGTGTTTTTCTTTTACTGCTAAGTCATGTTTTGCCATTTGCAGTAGAAGCTGTGTCTTTAGCCTTTATTTAAACTGCTTTGATGCGCACAGAAATGACTGTTTTTCATACTTACTGTATTTAAATTGTATAATGTAAAAAAAAAGCCCCTAAACCAAGCTTCCGTTGTAAAAAAACATTCTCTATTTAAGATGATTCAGCTTCTTGATAAATTGCTTTTCCAGGCAGTTGCCGAGTTGTTTTGACTTTGTTGATTAGATGTTTGCTCTGACAACACGAGAGAAACTCCACGCTAGAAAAAGTTTTATTACTTTTCTGAGTGCTCTGTTTTGACGTGCCCAGATCCTTTTTTTTTTATCTTTGATCTCAAAAATACACATTTTCCTGTGGCTTTTTCAGATGTAGAAACAGCTCCATGGATCTGACTGTGGAGCTTTTATTGTCTTAAGCGAAGATGAGCATTTATTCATGTTATAATGTCGATCCCTCCACGAAAAACATTCCTGGAGTCGTGTTTTAATACCTTAATCTAAGGTAAACAACAAAACTTTCCTTTCTGTGACCTGCTTGTCTCTGTTTTTGTTTATCTGGCAAACCATGACATTTTGCATCCACAGAAATTATAATAAAATGCCTTTAAAAAACATTTTCAAGCCATAAACCATGAAATAATAAGTGTCCCAAAGCATTTTAATCATGTATTATTTTGGACCTCAAATGAGACTTGGATAAACAGTAAATATCCATTACATTATTAGAAATGTGTCACTATATTTTCCTTTTTGGTCTCGAGACATTGACGCAAATCTAAAGTTACATAGATTTTGTATCTTGTGGCTCCTGAATGCCGTCATATTTGGTAAATATTTGTAGACTAGAGTCATTTAATCCGTCCTGTTCATGTTAATATTGATGTATTTGTCCAATATTAATAATAAAACAGAGGTGGGAGTCAGTGGTGAGTCATGAAGTGCATCGAACGATCATCATTATTCGGGACGTGCCAATCTCAGCCGCTCGTCTTATTATTCAGAACAAAATATGTATCAAAATGTATAACTTCTTTCACCTCAGATTTACAGAGTTTTGTGCTTTTCTCATTGATTCCACAGAATTCTGCATCTTTAAGTTTTGTAAAAGCGTGTGGCGTTGTAGAATTAGAAACACGAGCCACAGATTTGACTTAGAACTAGTTTGTGCTTTAAAATCATTCATTTAGATTTGTGAATTTATTAATGTCTTTAGATTTGTGGAATTGTTAGATTTTCTTTAAAAAAAATCACAGTTAGTGACTTGTGGATCGATGCCAGATAAATAAGCACTGACTGAGGTATCGAAGTATTTTATTCTCATGCAAAAATAGTGATACTCGTGTCAATATTTGAAATACATTGTTAAAGGCTGTTTTTTTACTGTTTTGAAACGTGAAAAATTTGTTTTTTTGGTTTTTTTGCATGTATTAAAGTCAAATCTGTCTTGCTCCAGCTCAGAAAGATATAGAAGATAGAAGAAGATATATTGTAAAAGCATCTATTTATAGGGAGTGTTATTCTATGAGATGCAGACTGAACCAGGACAGAACCAGGGCTAAACCAGGACTAAACCAGGACTGAACCAGGGCTAAACTAGAGCTAAACCAGGACTAAACTAGGGCTAAACCAGGTCTAAACCAAGACTAAACCAGGGCTAAATTAGAGCTAAACAGGACTAAACCAAGACTAAACCAGGACTAAACCAAGACTGAACCAAGTCTAAACCAAGTATATTGTAAAAGCATCTGTTCGGGTGAAAATGAGACCACAGTGCTTTCTCTGCATCTGTTTACAGGGAGTTTTATTCAACAAGAAGCAGGAAGTACATCATTAGCATGCTAATGTTTGTTAACTTTATGAGACTGGGCTCAGAGATGTTGCTTCTCCTGGAGGTGAATATTTATGAACCAGGTACTAAACCAGGGCTAAACCAAGACTGAACCAGGTCTAATACATACATGTGACTGATGTACTGACTTTAACATCCACTAGTTCTGTTTTTCACATTTCAAAACAATAAAAATCAGGTACAGGGCCTTTAACAAACAGTAACGAGACCATATTGTTTATAACCTATGTTTTAATTCATAATCTTTTGAAATTTACCAACCCACCATCTGTTAATTCTGTTACTGTCTTGGCCAATAGATAGATAGATGCGACGACATTGTTTTATTCAAGAAATGCTCCTCAACGTTCCCGCTTGCGAAGCAGAATTAAAGGCAGCACAATTGGGACTGCATTAAGAAAGTGAGCGATGAATGTGACTGATGTAAAGACTTTAACATCAACTAATTCCTTTTCAAATTCCAAAACAGTAAAAATCAGGAAAGGCCTACAGCTCTGTAATATTTTTGTGTATCTGCACTTTCTGCATATTCAAATTTTAGATCAGTTCAAGCTGAGGTAAAGATGCAAAGGTAACAATCTCTACAGCAGAGGAGGTTCAATTTCCTGCAATCCAGAATAAACACTTTACTCAGACTCTGGTCACCGCTCCCTCCGTCGCCTCGAGCCAAACTCTAACAGAAGCGTGCAATCAGATTAGTTTATTTCCGTGACGCGTCTGAAACAAACGAGGTCATTGTTCATCATCGTTTAGAACAAAATTAAACTTCTCTCTCCTCAGATTAAGAGTTTTATGCTTCGCTCGTTGGTTCTGCAGAAATCCACCATGTTTTTCAGTCCGTGTGATATATTTTTTCGTCATAAGCGCCGTGTTTGTTCTGATACGGCGGACCATGCGTGTCTCCGATCTGCTGAGGCAACTCTTGGAGACTGACGTCGATCTGTGTTGAAATACTGAGAGATCATTGTGTACTTTCCAGGCAAGAGTTTCAAGGCACTTTAATAAAAAAAACTCATGGGCACTGGATCGATACTGAGACTGTAGTGTGTATCAGGGCTATTCAGCTTCATTACACGGAGAAAGGATTAAACATCTGCTGAACTGAACCAGGGCTAAACCAGGACTAAAACAGGGCTAAACCAGGACTAAAACAGGGCTAAACCAGGACTAAATCAGGGCTAAACGGGGACTAAACCGGGACTAAACCGGGACTAAACCGGGACTAAACCGGGACTAAACTGGGACTAAACCAGGTCTAAACCAGGACTAAACCAGGGCTAAATGGGGACTAAACTGGGACTAAACCAGGTCTAAACCAGGTCTAAACCAGGACTAAACCAGGGCTAAACCAGGGCTAAAACAGGACTAAACCGGGACTAAACCGGGACTAAACCGGGACTAAACCAGGGCTAAACCAGGGCTAAACCAGGGCTAAATCAGGGCTAAATCCGGACTAAATCAGGACTAAACCAGGACTAAATCAGGGATAAACCAAGACTAAACCAGGGCTAAACCAGGGCTAAACCAGGGCTAAACCAGGGCTAAACCAGGGCTAAACCAGGACTAAACCAGGACTAAACCAGGGCTAAACCAGGGCTAAATCAGGGCTAAACCAGGACTAAACCAGGGCTAAATCAGGGCTAAACCAAGACTAAATCAGGACTAAACCAAGACTAAATCAGGGCTAAACCAGGACTAAATCAGGGCTAAACCAAGACTAAACCAGGGCTAAACCAAGACTAAATCAGGGTTAAACCAAGACTAAACCAGGTCTAAACCAGGTCCAAACCAAGACTAAACCAGGTCCAAACCAAGACTAAACCAGGGCTAAACCTAGACTGAACCAGGTCTAAACCTGGACTAAACCAGGCCTAAAACAGGCTTAAGCCAAGACTAAACCAGGTCCAAACCAAGACTAAACCAGGGCTAAACCTAGACTGAACCAGGTCTAAACCTGGACTAAACCAGGCCTAAAACAGGCTTAAGCCAGGGCTAAACCAGGACTGAACCAGACTGAATCAAGTCTGAACCAGCACTAAACCAGGACTTCTTTCTTTTCCTTTTGTTGGATTAGACCTATATGAGAACATTTGGACTGTAGTTTGTAGAATATAACGTCTATGACAAAGTAAAGATACTATAACTAACTATTAAAGTGTTTAATTGTACCATTTATTTACTCTTGGCCACATTTTTTACAACACGGTTCACTTGGAAAAAGCTCATCCTGCTTTAGAGTCATTGTATCAGTTGTATAAAGTAGTTTAAATATTACTGTTTATCTTGATAATTTCTCTGTTCAAATACATCGTTCTTCAAAATGTGTTATCATGACAGGCCTGTTTTCAGTTGTATTTGTTATAAAGTGTTGTTTTGTTGGCGGTTGGTAGCATTTTGAAATAAAAATGCTAGATTTTTAGGCAAATATTGTTAATGGGGTGATTTTCTGCACTCTCTTTCATTTTAATTTCGTTTTAATTTCCCGTTTTGAACTTCTTTGTGCTTTTTAACAATAGCCCCTGTCAAAATGTTTGGTTTAGTCTGTTTTTAAAGCACCTGTGCCGGAAAAGAAAACACGCATTGCCAATTTTATGCTTTATTCCTTTTATCACTGCCAACAATAAACTTATTTTATCGGCGTACACAAAAAGTACTCCTCGAATACTGTGCACAGGCCTGATTTCTTTAGAGTGGATTGCGCCTTTCCTCCGTGTTTCTATTCTTTGTTTTACGCTTGTATATTTGCGAATTCTGACGTTTTTATTCGGTCGTTTTTATAGTTCTTGCATAAACTTGTGCTGGATTTATGGAGTGCCGAGAAGAACTGCTGCTCTGGACCGAACACAAAGCAGTTCTGAGGCAGCGAGCTCCAAGTGGGAACTAATCTAAGTTTATAGAAGTGTAGAAGGCGTTGGATAAATATGTACCCGCTCCTCGGTAAATCCATTTTCTACGGACACACAAGAGAAAGTTGGCGAAGGGGGGGAAAGAGAAAAACACGCGCGGTCTCCCCAGGACAAACCCAACATCTTCTTTTCAATCTCGCACTGGTTTTTGCACAAACAAGACTCGAGTCGTAACATGCGATCTGAAATATTTAAGGGTGGAGTTGTTTCAGAAATCACTTGTGTTCTATTATTCAGTCCATTCTTCTCCCTTTACTAGTTTTGAAGGTGGAATAAAACACAACGAACAGTTATTTTAGTAGTCGACCAGTCAAACGAGACTTTTTAAATGCATTATCAGCCAAATAAAGATTGAAATACTGTGGCTTAAGGCGTCCAGATAGAGAACATTTATGAATGAAGTGTATTATTAATGAAAATCAGAAATTGTTCTTGCAGCTGTTGCCGATACTGATTTTAGATTTAAAATTCATAGCAAGGCTCACAAATCTATTACAAGGTGAAGTAAAGTTCACACTAACTTTTTATAAATATTTACAAATAACAAAAAATATTAACAGTGTATTTGTGTTGCATATGACTTTTTTTTTAAATTATAATTATTAGTCATTGAGTAAACGTAGAGCCATATTTTTTAGGCCTAATTGCTCTTCTATTTCTATTTTTACTAAATAAATATATACATTGAACAAATATCGGCACCAAACATTGGCCGATACCGATACTGGAACCGATATATTGCCCATCCCTAATTGTTTATATATAATTTTTTTTGATGACACTGTACAATATCTGCAATTTGCAATAACAATATAATTAATAAACGATTAAAGGGTGAACAGCGGCAGAGGGGTTGAAGCTCTTACCTCCCAGTAAGGAGATCATGGGTTCAAATCCCATGTCAGTCGCTTAAAGAAGAGCTAAGTAGCCAGCTAAAGCTTTTTACTTTCTTTTGAAATCTGAAAAGGAAGTACTGTCACGTACAAAAACATTTAATGTCGCCGAATATTTAAAAAAAAGAGCCAAGGTTTCTCAGGAGAGTTGTCTTTGGGTCGGCGTAAGGAAATGTTGCTGGTTTTACACCTAGTGACAGCAGGGGGCGACAGAGGGGACATCAAACATCCTGAAAATACATTTACGACAAACACATGGACTTACAAATGTGCAATAAGTCCAATTTCTTGTTGCACCAAACGCAAATGACAACATATCATGAGTGATATGATACAGCCCAGCACTAAGTGTTCGTGCTTTTTTGACATTTTGATTCAATAATTCCACTGTCTTTGTTACAAAGGTCTTTTTTGCATGTGTTTTAAAGTAGAAATAGTCTAGACCAGGGGTGTCCAAACTTTTTCCATCGAGGGCCACAAATCAATCGTGAAACGTGTAAAAAAGCTGCATTTATCTGATGTTTTAAGCTCCACCACATCTACATTCAGTCTCAGTGCCTTAATATCAGGTCTGTGTCTGTGTGGCACCAAAATGTTAGTTAATTAGGTTGGAATTGTAGAAAATCTGAAATGTGCTGTAAATAGTACTTATCAGGACAATGTGGGTCAGTTCACCAGGAAGACTAAGGGCCAAGAAAAATTGGTCTGAGGGCCGCATTTGGCCCCCGGGCCTGAGTTTGGACATGCCTGGTCTAGATCCTTGATTTTCTACCAGTGTAACAGGGAACACTAGTGTGCCTTGAGTTACTGCCAGCCGTGCCTTGGAAAAATGCCTAGTTTGGATTTACACAAAGATTTAATTGAAAAGTTAAAAGTGCCATGGGATCTTTACAACCAGTAAAGTGTGCCGCGGCTCAAAAAAGGTTGAAAAACACTGGTCCAGATTACAATAGTAATTATCATAGCATGACTGGGGGTATTTTTTATAGTCGACTAGTCACAATTAGATGAATGCAGTCTTACTAATAATAAAATGGAAACAGAAGAGCAAGTGAAGGAGAGGTTTGGCAGGTCTTTCCTTCCTGCTGCTGTCAGACTTTACAATGAACACTGTTAGCCCTGAACATGTGCCATTCACCCGCTACAATCATGTGCAATACTGTAACATGTGTCAGTCACCTGTGATAATCATGTGCAATATAATTTAACATACTATTAATAGACTCTTACCTCACCATAGTCACTTACTGTATATAACAAGACACTTAAGCCACTTTAGTTGCCATTTTACTGTAAATAAGAGTGTGCACTTTATACCTTATACTTTATACTGTATTTTTATTACCATGTTTATTTATCCTATTTTTATTGCATGCGTCTATTTCTTTCGTTCCTGTCCTAAACTGTGTGTTGCAACAGTGGAATTTCCCCATTGTGGGACAAATAAAGGATCTCTTATCTTAAGTAGGCAAACATTATGCCTGTATGTTTACACAATCATGCAACTTTTTTTTTTTTTTTACTCCAGAATTTTGTTCTTTTTTCAAAAGTGAATCATTTTACACTTACACTTTACTGTAACGAGGGCTGCAAATAACACCTATTGTCACAGTAGCACTTCTGTTAAAGCTTTTACATGAATGCTATTGTGTTTCTATTGTATCTTGGATATTTACTGAAGCTGCAGCGACTCAATCATTTCCTGAGCATCGATGAAGTGTTCTGATCCTGATGTTGTGCCTGTGAATGTGAGATTTGGACACAATTTTACGAAACTTAAGTGGCGCTGTTTGATGCCACCCTAGAGTACAATTATCGTCAAAAATATTCACAAATGTGCACGATTCCGATGTCATTTTGATGTAGTTTCTGTTGTGTCTGAGTCTAAAACGTCTTCTTCTAGTCTTAAAACAATTATTCGATCACTAAATTAGTGGACAATCATCTCTATAATCAATTAGTTGCAATTAAACTTCCAGCCTAACTTATTGGACCATATACTTTGCAACTTTCTAGGCAAAGCAATAACATCTCCATGGAGTTTTCAGGTACAAAATCCTCAAATACAGGTTTTTATAGTGAAGTTAAGTCTCATTCATCTCTGAAAGCGTGCCGAGTCGTGGCGTGTAACGTTGAGATTTCCTGTTTTGTCTGCCGTTATTGATTCTACACTCCTCCAGTTCATCGCCTGAGCAGCTTCTGGATTTCATTTTTGGCACTTCTCATTCCTCACCAGTTATTTCCGTACATATTTCCCCCTTTTTTCCCTCCAGCTTTGCACTCAGAGGTATGTTCCTGCTCTGCGTGACTGGGTTTATCCGTTTATGAAGCCTGTAAATAGTGTTTTTTGTATCTGACGGTGCAGATCAAATGTTCGGCGCTGTCCCGAAGTGCAGACTGTGTAAAAGGGAGTTGCGTAAGAGTGACTAGACGTAGTGTATTAATAATTGGTGGCTGGCTGCCGTAGCGTGTTTTTGTCCTATTTTTGCCTTCACTGAGCAGAGAATAGCAGCTTAGCGTTGGGCTTTTCTCACAACTGGTTTTAACTTGCATTTTTCTGTGGAAATATTGAGTGGTTATCGTGTTTTCTCCTCTCGGTCAGGAGGTTGTGGGTTTACGGGCCTGTCTGAGTGGATTGTTGCTGCAGGGGTCAGTATCTAAAGTCACGAGATCTGGTCCCATAGTGATGTCCACATTAACTTTGAAGTAATAACTGGCTGGAGTGGACACTATGGACCGGTGATTCTGGTTTGTGACTCAGAGGAGACTGGATTTCTTGACAGTTTCCTTTCTTTTGGAAGTGTGTGTTACACTTGTTTCTGTGATATGGTTTTCTGCGATGCTCCTCTCCTACTGAATCAGCTATGGAAGCTGCCGACTCCTGGGGATCTTCAGGACCCACTCCTCGCGGCCTCAGACGTTGGGCCTGACCCCTGAGATGACCCGGTGGGTTTGCCCACGCGGTTGCATGCTCTGTCCTGCACGGCCTCTGCCATCAAAGCGACACACACTGGGCCCCACAAACTCTCCCCGAGTTGCTCTGTCGGGATAACTCTGTTCATCAGGGGTGCCAGGAGGGCACGGCAGCCCACCATTATCCGTTGTAATTGGGTGTTGTGCTGCCAGCCCTTCAACATGAGCCATTTGGGCCCCTGGAGTCAGCACAGCTGAAGTGGCTCTCTTAAAACCACGTTTCTTCTTGCCATTGTGTGCGCAAAAAGGGTTGGAGAACTCCATGCAGTCTGTCTGTCGGAGCTGCTGCTGGAGCTGATGGGGCGACTCCGCCGTTGTAGTGTCTTATATATTTCAACAGTTGTTTTTGTAGCTTTTTGTTTTTTACCATAAACAATAGATCAATAAAGTCTACCTTAAAATCTAAACCCTAACCTTTTTGTGAACTGGTTTGACATTGACATTGTAACACATTTAATTCCATGGAAAATGAAAGTCCTGATCATTTAACGACTGCAGATGCTCCGCTCCTCGTCTTGTCTTAAATCCTGAGGAGCCTTTGTGCTTTCGCAGCTGGAGACTCGGCTGATGCGCCTGATTGGACGCTGATGAGGTATTCAGCTCAGAGAATATCCAATCAATGAAGATTCTCTCACTCTGAGCCCAAAACACAAAAACAGGACGGTCCCACAAAGCAGCGTTTCAGAGCCACGCGATGGTTCTACGGGACACGTGCAGGTTTAGTTTCAAGTTTCGGGCTGCTCAGACTTTTAAATCCAAGAAGAATCCAAGAACAATGAAAAATCAAGATTCTCACTTTTGAATCACGTTACACTCATTTTTCTTATCCCTGAGTTGATGTAAATTGGACTGTTGCACTAGTAATTAACAATTCAAACAAAATATTATCTTTTGACTGATCTGAAGTCTTCAAAATGGCGCCTGAAACCATTAGAATCGATGCATTTAGGTCTACCAAAGCCATGCTCCACTCACCTTTCCACCATTTTACATTTGTATGAACAGACACTATGTTTATCTTTTAAACAATATGATATGCATTAAAATAAAGATTCTGTATCAAAACATTTCACCATATTAAATGTTAATAACGGTAATACCGCTAATGTGCAATACATTTAAAGTAACGCCGCATAATTAATTGAAATTTAATTGCAATTTTAATGGATGAAATTGGCAAAGGTTGCAATTTTTGAAGTGCAATCATTTATTCCACAATAAACAAAATGTCCTGTTTAATTCTGCATAAAAACGGCTAACCCCTTTATCAGTTTATCAGTTTTTGTCAGTTCTCCTGGATGGATGTTTAAATTGTGAACTTTTAACACAATCCTATTATTAAAACATTGCAAATCTATCAATCAATTCGATATTTATTCCAAATCGTGTAGCCCTAATGTATTTGAAGTTTGCTTCTCCCTTGATGCGTATTTAAACGAATTATTCATGAATAACGAGGACTAATTTCAATGGTAACAATAGTTTTTGGCCAATTATGTGGTGCTTTGTTATTTTAAATACTTTAGTACATAAATAACAAAAATAAACAAAACATAAATATTGGTTTTCACTGTTAACATTTTCATTTATTGGCTGCTAATGTAGCCAATAAAGAAATCAGTGGACGTGTTTCTACTGTTACGTAGTTCAGTTTAGTTTATGTTAGTCATCGATTATTGACCTTATTCTGCCCCGCCCACTTTTGCCGTTTTTTGCACTTCTGTTTGTAAACGCACTTCCGTTTGACGAGAACTCCGTTAAAGCTAATGATGAACGAGGGAAAAGTCTGACGCTAAAATGTTACATAAAGTAGATTGATTTGTGTAAAATGTTTAATGAACACGAGCAACAACAAGTCACAACGCACAGATTTCCTGGTCAGTCTGAAAACGTCTTTTTAGTCCATGTAGAACTTATTTTCTGTTGAGCTCGTCTGCTCCATGTAAACTACAACGGAAACGAGACTGCGGCGCGTACGGCAACTTCCGTAATAAGGTGAATACAGCAGATAAAAGATTGTCGTCTTTAAAATTCAACAAAATGCCCAGCCCTGGACTAGATGGAATAAGGCAGGTCTAGTAGTACGAGTAGATGACATTTTATTACCTAAATATCTCCACGACCATTTAAATTGATTCTCTTGTTTTATTGTGATGAACCTTGCAGCTCTAACTCTCACACCATGTTTGCATTTATTGTCTGCCTTTTGAACTTCTTTAGTGAACAGCTTAAAGACCCTGTACCTGATTTTTACTGTTCTGAAATGTGAAAAACAGAGCTAGTTGATGTTAAAGTCTTTCCATCAGTCACGTGTATCACTCACTTTCCTAATGCAGTCCCAGCATCATAAATATTCATATTTAGAAGCACTTTTCACCAGTCTTTGTGCTCAATCCCAGGTAAAGCTAACAGACCTTAGCATGGTAACGGCATCCTCCCTGCTTCTCTCGTAGAATAAAATAGATGCAGAGAAAACTTTGTGGTCTCATTTTCACCCAAATAGATACTTTTACAATAAATCTGTCCTGGAGCAACACAGATTTTACTTAATTACATCCAAAAAATGTGGAACATGGACTAGTTCTGTTTTTCTCGTTTCACAACAGTAAAAATCAGGTGCAGCCCCTTTAACTTGTAACTACCTTGAACTGAAGTGAACTGAATTTAAAAGAAATGGAAGCCACAAAGTTAAACAAAGCCCCAAATCCCGGTGAACACCTTGTCTCGTCCTTGACTCGCTGAATCTCTGCTCGGTCCCAGATGGAAACCGGAGTCTCCTCTGTGTCCTTGAACTAGAGTCTAGTCCTGGTTCATCCGTCTGCTGCTGCTGCTGCTGTGAGGAGGAGGATTTCTGTCCACTTAGAGAAGGAACACACTCGAACAACGTGTTTTTAAGGCTTCAGGCTTGTGCACGTGCTGTTGGAAGATAATTCACTGTCTTTGTTTGGTGCTCAGTGACTTTAAGATTAACCTCTATTTGTCTCACACTGGCGAAATCTCAGTGTTTCAAAGGCGAAGTACTAGCACTGCAGTGGAATAAAAAGTAGATAAAAACATGCAGGATGAATAATGCAACAAAAATGAATCTTTAAGGTTTCACTGTGCAACTTTTCCGGTTGTAGATCCACTTGTCTCACAGAGATTTCATTGTTTTGCTTGAAAAGTTCCACAGAATTACATTAAACGTTTCCATGTTTTGTAAACTTGATTTCACTGCTCTTTCATCAGCGCTTTTATTTGGATGATTGGGTTTCAATTGTACTTTGGATATTTATTGGAGCTGCTGCAACTGGATAATTTCCCTTGAGGATCAATAAAGTATTCTGATTTATTCAATACTGGCTGCATAAACTCAGAAAGTGCCAGGGCAAACGGCAGAGAAACAGATGTTCATTTAGTTCATAATATAGATATACATATTTTTTCAAACCTTGAGAGCAAATTTAAGGTACTCAAAAGTACGGCTGGGCGATATGGCAAAAAATTACCACGATTTTCTTGGGGCCAGATCATGATTTTGATTTTATCACGATTCATGTTCACTTTTTATTTTTCTGTTGCCTTTAATAGAGCTGCACCATTTAGCAAAAATGTCTAATTGTGATTTTTCTGACCAGTGCGATTGTGATTAGATTTGCGATTTATGTTTCAATAAAAGGATTCTGTTCAAACTTACATTTTCAACACAATTTTGTCGCTTTTAATTGCGTTTTTGTCACATGCGGTTGTGTATGTCATATTTAAACGCATTTTTGTCGCTTTTAGTTGCGTCTTTGTCATTTTTGACTGCGTTTTTGTCGTTCTATGTGGCGTTTTTGTCACGTTTAGTCGCGTTTTTGTCGTTTTTAGTCACGTTTTGGTGCATTGAGTTGGCGTTGTTGTTTGCAGAGGTGTTTTTGTCGGATATGAACACATTTTTATCACCTTTGGTCGAGCTTTTGTCGCTTGTTTCAGAACATGTTTGTACAAATCCAAACTACAGTGTTGGCAGTTTTCATTCAAATCAAAGCAAGGCATTTTGTTATTTTTGGAAGACATTATTGCACATTTAATTGTGCAGCTCTGGTCTTTAAGAGGTAAATAAAGTCATCTGCTCAGAGGCTTCAGAGGCTAAACAACAGGAGAAAAAGTGTGTTTGAACAGACAGCTGCATTAAAGAGACAAACAGTGAATCACGACACGACAATTTCACAAAAATAGCAGATTATCACAGAGACGAGCTCAACATTCCATTTTTATCACCGTATCGACCAGCCCTACTCGAGCTGATTTATAGGCTAATTACAGTTAAAAAAAACATAATATTTTCCCTTTAAGTGGAGAGCGAGGGGAAAGTTTTGCCGCTAAAATATAGAAATGTAGATTGATTTGTGTAAAATGTTCATCAACAAGTCAACACTGCACCGTTTCGAGCAGCTTAAACAGTTTTGTGTGGAATTTATTTTCTGTTGACATCGGCAGCTCTGTGTAAAATGATACAAGCAGAAGGACGCAATTAATGGCAGCAACCTCCGGAATAAGGTGAATAGTGTCGTCATAATGTGCTCTAGTGTTGCAGAAAACACTCTATAGATTCAATGATACTTTTCCTGATGGATTTCTTAGCACAACTTATTGAAGTCGAGTCGCAGCTGAGTCTTAAGGGACGTTTTGGAGACGGCAAAAGTAAACTGATAAAATATGCTTCCTTTTTTTTTTAAGCAGTGCATTTCTGCCGAGACCGGTTAGCTTACCCCAAACTTAACCAAATTATGTTTCTAAACCTAACCTTAATTCTAACCCTAACCTTACCCTAATCGTGAAAGAGCGGCCAGTGTAGCGTGGCGGTTGTGTGGTATAAGTTGGTTGAGAAATAAATTCAAGCGTTAAAATACAGCAGGCGGCGCTAGCATCGCGTTAGCATGTAGCACACAGCTGCTGTTAGCATTATTGGATATGCATATCAGATTTTTGCCATTAGACCACTTTATTCTTCTCCATGACTTAAGCCCTGTTCAGACCGCAGCGACAAAATCGCGCCTGTCGCCCCTAGTTTGTCGCCTGTGCATTTAAGGACAGTCGCTTTAGTCGCGGGACTTGGTCGCCGAAAAAAACGGTCACCAGCGACACGCGGCGCGACCGGCAATGCTGACCTGCTGCTAGAGTTTAGATTCCTGGGAGCGGGGCGTTTGGGCCCACATTTTCCGCTCTGATGTCGGGCTGGGCTGGGGACCTGGGCCGTGTGGGCTCGGTCTCAGGGCAGAGACGAGCACGTGTGGTGTCACGTGTGTAACATGCGCTCCACGGCGAAAGAGTGCGGTGTGCAGCCAGCACTGTGTTGTTTTCCTCCTCATCCTCCGATAAAGTGGTCAAAATATGTGACGGCACCATAATAAAAGTGCGCGGCTGCTACACGGAGCAGAGGAGAGAGAGAGAGCCACGGATGCCCTCCCAAAAAGCTGAAGAAAAGAGCGAGGGAGAGGGATCGTTGGGCCAGCGTCAGCGGAGGGACAGGCACTTCTGGAACAGGAGACGTCCCGTTGGTGCAGGTAGAACACCAAACACTTGAAGCTCTGTCAGGCGCTTATTCTGCCAATAAAACTCAGCATGGAACTCAGTTTACGGTTCTACACGTGCGCGGGCTCAGGTCTGTTCGGTCAATCATGCGTTTGGTTTGTTTACGTCCTTCTTCCTGGCTAATGAAATACGTTTTACGTCACTCAAGCGTGGTCTCTGATTGGTTGCCATCTGCGACAATCGCTGCGTTGGCTGCAGAAAGTTCAGCTTTGTTTATCTTCTGCAACGGTCGCACGAGTGAAACGATTTTACGGCCGCCGCAAAGTCGCTCTTGTCGCGTCGCACGACAGAATTGCAGGAGGCGCGACACCATAGACTTTACATGTAAACTGGTCGCGTTGGTCGCTGCGGTCTGAACGCCCCTTAAGTCTTTATTTGACAGAATAAAACTCCTTGAGGCCTCGTCCACACAGAGCTATATATAAACAGCTATAGTTTCCAAAACAAATTGTATAAAGATGGAGCTGGTTTAGTAAATGTGTGCGTCAACATGGAGCACTAAAAACGCCTCAAAACTACTGTAATACATATTACAGGCCAGCACTGTAATTCTTCCAGAAACTAGAAGAAGAGAGTACGTTAAAGAAAAAGAAAGCACATGGAACAAGCAGAGAAAAGATGCAAAATGTAAAAAGAAACTTAGCAAAGTTTTTTTTCTTTTTTTTAACTTGGCAAAGATTCTGAGCATGCAGCAGGGTGTAAAATCTACAGAAGAGACAGAGAGCAGACTTTGCTTTATCTCTCACTGGAATATAATGACAAAGTGAACTTAATGGAAACTAACTCTGTGGTGGCTTTATGTATTTTTCTTGTGTCACTTGTGGCTCGTGCTGCGGAGGATTCTGCAGTAAACGTCATATAAAGATTGGTAAATTACACAGAACAGACGCAGTGCTGGGCCTGCGATGTCAGCATCTAAAAATAGTGGCAGATTACCGTAACTACAGAGACACATAAACCTTGTTTTGAAATCTTTGCACTCTGAGACCTGGTTTCAAAAAGTGTTGGTTTCAGAGCCGTGAAATGCCTGCTCCGTGTGGCTGATAACGCTTCAGGATTCACCTGAGCTGCGTGTGGACTGAGCCTTAGTCTGTGTTTGCTCTTGTAGTGGAACAGTGGGTGATAGAGCAGCTCTTCTACATTGAAATGAATGTTTTGTTTACCGCCGCAGAGGTGATCCACTCCAGATACACTGAGAAGTCTTACTGTAAACAAGGTGAGGTCAAACAAAACAGTATAATCGAAGAGCCTTGGTTTCTCATAACTCGAGATGACTTTTACCAGGTTTCGATACAAACAGTGCGCACAGTTGGCTCATATAGTGTTTCGATTTGATTTACATTTTCATCATTGATTCCAGTGCAGTGCATCACAAACAGACTTCCCAGGGTGCAGAGCTGGAAGTGCACGGTGCTGCTTTGAGCGATTTTTATTGAAAATCTTTAACTTTATATTGGAGAGGGAATAGAGTTAAGTCTGACAAACAAACTCTATTCAAATCAAGCACGTTTGTAACTTCACGTTTTCACGTCTTCAAGTTTGTAATTTGCTGTAGTCTGAGTTTTAACAAATGTTTTTTATTGAGCTGTTAAAGGCGGCCCTGTGTCCATTCTGCTTCTACAAACTGCAAGAACGTTTCTACTTTTATTTGTTTGTTTATGCATATTTAAATCTAATTGAAAACACTGCATTATTTAGATACTTTCCTTCATCTAATTTTGTCAATACCGCACTTTAAAAACAGTGCAGTTGACCAAAATACTGCACACAAGATTATGATAAACCTCAACAATGGCATCAATGACTGAATATGTACAAGATCATTTCACATAACCATAATTTAAGATCACGACTTAAGTGACTTTTTTGAGATTTTAATCATGTTTTAACAATGTTCTCTCATCAAAAACATACCTGGAGTTGTATTTAGCTTCATTCACGCTGTTTGATGAATCCTGGTCAGAAAATCCTCTTCCTCTGACCGTCAAAAACACTCCCTGCTGAACTCCCTCGATCCGTGTAGTTTTTTTCTGATATTTGACGTCATTTATCCGAGAATCTTCTGCCGTTTTTAAGTCCTTAAATCATCACAGATTTGTTCTGAGCGTTTCTGCCTCTAAACACGATCACTGCTAGTCTGCATCAGCTTCTGCCTTTCCTTGAGTTCCATTTTAATTTACTTGTGTAAACGCTATGCAGCCAGTAGATGGCGACTAAGCTCAGTAAGTGCCGTGTGAAGCAGCAGAGATACAGATGTTCACTTTGTTTTTTATAAATCATCATGTTTAAAGGCTAATAACAATATGAAAATGCATAATATTTTTCCTTCCTAAAACCTTCAGGCAGAACGTCACCATCAACGAGCTTCTTTTCAGTTCAGTTAAAAATGTAGTGGCGAAAAAGTACAGACACTTGTTCTCAAATGTAGTGAAGTAAAAGTCAAAACTATCAACTGTAAAAACGACATAAGTAAAGTACAGATACCAAAAGATTTTACTTAAGCACAGTTGTTTTACTTACTTACTTACTTTCCACCACTGCTCTTTTGAAGTCTTAAATCATTCCGAGTGCCCCCTGGTTAATTGATTATGTGAGAAAATCTGTACTAGAACATCAAAACACAAGAAAAAAGCATTACGAGATGTCATGTAACTGTACAAATCCTACGTTTTAACACGTAATTCGACAATAATCTCACACGAACACTCGACACGGTGACATTTCCGCTCCCTGCTGCGCTTCTCCCACCTCTTTCTCTCCCGTAGGCTCCTTCACGCTGTTTTGAAACACACTTTTACATGTTATTTCTGAGTTTAGTGTCGTGTTGGTTGATGTCTGGGAGGTTTTCGCGTCTGTGCCGAGGTGACACGGCGCTACAGGCGGCGGGGAAAGTCTCTCTCTGCAGACGACGAGGTAAACGCCGGGTACAGTGCGGATCTAAAGAGCTGTCTGTCTGTTTCAGATCGGGACCGGGTTCAAAGATGAAGACCTGGAGCAGCACTACAAGTTTCTGAAGGTAAAGTGACACAGCCTCGACAAGCGGGAGGATTTAAACTGTTTGCGAAGGTCCGTGTAAGGTGGTTCTGTCGGTGTTTATCTGCAAAGTACAGCGCATTTCTTTTCACTCGTGATAATTGACTCTGTGCATAACGTTCGTCGGCTGCTCCTCCCACCAACAAGTCATTTCCGGTTCCAGTTTTTAGTCCGGCTGATGCGCTGCGTTTGGCTTCAAAATCTCAACTATGTCGGACTTTTCAAGATGCCTCCAGGACCTGCCAAAAATTACAATAAATTAGAATAAAAGACTTGTGGATTCTCCTGCTCCCTTGAGTAAGCCAGAAAAGAGATTTAAATTGCACATTTCCAGCTACATCCACAACTACAAGGGTAAGTAGACTATGCCATTGATTTTTCAACCAGTGTGCTGGGGAACACCAGGGTGCCTTCAGGTTTTGCCCGAAAAAATCTGATTCTTGGATTTAAATGAATAATCTACCATTTTAGAGTGTTCTGTGTTCTTTACCAGAAAAGTAAGCTAATTCCCGTTGACAAACCAAACACAGTGACATGAACAGTATTTACTACATTAACAGCTACTTTTTGTCTGAAATGGTGTGATCATTTGGTAATAGTAATCTTAATTGGTAATGTTTTAGTTGGTGGCGTGCTGTGGATTATTTTCAACCAAAAAAGTGTGCCGTGACTCAGAAAAGATTGAAAAACACTGGACTGTGCTAATGAGCAGTGCTAGTGTCAATAACGCAGTAACATGCCACTCTTTTAAAGTTGCCTGGCCTTCATTCTAATCTCCATGTTTTATTCAATGCTGTCATTAGTCTGGAGACGCCGCCACATAATTTGACTTCAGGAGGCGGGACAAACATGCGTCGATCAGATGAACAGCGGACGTGACAATAGCACCACAAAGTACGGTTTATGTGCGAAAGGCAGCAGAGAGCTGAGTTAGAGTTGAGGTATCCTTCATACCTGGAAAGAAAAAAACTTTATACAAATGAGGAAAAATGATCGCGATAATATCGTTATTGCAACACATGATACCCATATCGCATTTCGCACTAATTTCCCTTATCGTGCAGCCCTAAGCTGATTCTATTTGCGTGCTAGCCTTGTTTTGTTAAGTCTGTTGGCTTAATAAATAAAGTTAGCATCACTGAAATATGATTATGATTATTTTGTCTTTATAACTTCTTTTTGCGGTTTCAGTCTGCGTTCATTCTCTTTTGTTCTCCAATCGTCTTGTCATAAAGTTCTCCACAGCCGAAAGCGAGCCTCTAGGAGTTGTCTTTAAAATTCTCATCTTACATTTTTATTTGTCCTTTGTAAAGAACCAACAGTGTATTTTTCCATTGCTAAAAACTGTAGTTGTATTTTATTTCATTCCTTGTCAACATTCACGAAATAACAGTTAACTTCCTGTTTTTTGAGAGCGTTGAGACGGAGCAGAAATGAACGTGGTTTTTGTATTAGCTGCCCCTCTAAAGAGGCACAAGGTATGTTTTAAGTTGCACATAAGCACAATTGTAATGTTTTGCGTTTATAAAGCGAAGTTATATTGATTTTGTATGTAAAACACGTTAATTGATGTGTAATGAGAAATTTCCACTTAGCTAACGTTTTTGCTAAGGTGTAAGAGTAGGGCATTTAGCATTTACACAATGTATTTTTGTGTTTCCACATCTCTTACGGTGTATTTGATTTATTGCCATTAAATCAGAAAAGCGTCTGTAAAGCGTCAACCTTCATTCGGGGGGGTATGCTACATCCTTTGTAGTTGTGGAAGAGTTTGACAAAATGTATGATAAACAAATGTACTCAATCTCATTCCATCATGTGTTTTTAAAGTGTTTCTATGGTTTTATATTTAATTATTCCCTCAAAATGTTCAGTTTACAAGTGATTTAAAAGTATGCATTATAACCTTACTTTCTCCAATTTCCATATGCATGAAACAGTTTCTAATTTCCAGCGCAAATCGTCTCGTTTTTGGAGGTGAATAGAGCCACTGTCTGAGTCTCCCAGGCCCATTTCCACTTTTACAATCATCAATCTTTCATTTAATTCTCGTTTTCATTTCGTTTTGTTTGACATAAATGAAATATCCAACTTTGAAATGAGACAGACACGTCCCAAATGTGCCCTGGCAATTTTAAATACCGCTATTACTTTGAACTTGTGGCCTCCTGGGTTTTTCCCACAATTTGTCCTTATCAGAAATGGCTCGAAAAAGCGAACGGTTGGCGCTCCTATAGCTTTTCTGCGTCTGTAATCAACACAAAGCTAAAGTATTCCTCAACAAGTCAAATAAATTGCCCCTTATAAACATATATTGGTTGTTTCGAGTCCGGGAAATGCAAAGCTACTTGTGTTTCCCATTTTAACAACGTGCGTCATGAATAACTGCGTAGGAGGTGTGCACCGTCGAGGGATAATGAATTGCTTTTTCAATTTACTTTTGAAGAGGTTTGTTCCAGAGCCGTGAAGCAGTTGAACAAATTGACAAGCGCACGCTGAAAATGATCGCTGTTGTGTCGGAATCAAACCGCGCTTGGGAACTTTTTTCTTTCCTTTCTTCGAGTCGAGGTTTGTGCGACAGAATTGAGGCGGGTTTGAAGACCGATCGGGGCATAATTAGCGTTGTTTGCGTCGTGTCGGAGCTAGTTTTTGGGTGCAAGTTGTTACGCGGAATTGATGGTTTGGAGAAGTAGAAATGCAAAGGTTAGTTTGAAGCGATTTGCAGTTGTTCGAAATCTGAGATCCTTTGATTTATGTCTGCAAAATACTACGCAGTGGTGGAAAGAATCAAAGTATAAAAGTAAATGTTCTGTACTTAAGTTAATTTTTTATGTATCTGTGCTTTACTTAGGTACAGTTTACAGTAGATACTTTTTACTTTAACTTCACTACATTTCAGAGCATGAATCTGTACTTTCTGCTCCTCTACATTTTTGAACTGGACTGGAAAGTAAAAGTATATTTTCTAAAGGTTTTAGAGCTGCTGAAAAGGCTGAGGGGTTTATTTAGCACATTTATGGAGATATCTTGCCTGTTTGTTTGTTTTTCTAGTTCCTTTTGAGCAAGAAACTTAGCCTCTGTAGAGAATTACAACCTGGAACCTGGAAACAACCAAAACTCAACAGAATAAATCAATCAAGATTATTCAGTTCAATACAATTCAGTTTATTTTTGTAGCACCCGAAATCACGATAACAGTTGCCTCGATGGGCCACAGGTAGAAAGCAGTTCAATTAAACAATGTTCAATAGAATTTAGCA
This sequence comes from Rhinogobius similis, assembly GCA_019453435.1. NCBI lineage: Eukaryota > Metazoa > Chordata > Actinopteri > Gobiiformes > Gobiidae > Rhinogobius > Rhinogobius similis. The sequence goes on along the minus strand of CM033632.1, from coordinate 6,404,942 downwards.
GTGGATAAATGTCCCAGAGCGCCCCCTGTCCGTGACCCTCCTTCTCGACAGGAAAAACTACACAAAAAAAAGAAAAAGTACAAACCTCAGGGAGAGCCACATGAAGGAGAGATCCTACTCCCACAGGACAGACTGTAGATGGACCAGGACTGACACATCCATTTGGACCAGAACCATCAAAGGGAAGGAAGGTGGCTCATCTAATGAGAGAGAGTTCTTCTGGACAGATGGCTCCTCTAGACCAGTGGTTCTCAAACTTTTTCAGTCGTGACCCCCAAACACATAAAATAGGCGACACGCAAAGTGATGAATTAGCCTTATATCTAATGTTTGCTTTTATTTAGAGAATATAGACCTAGAAAAATTACTGTAATTGGCCAACGAATAGGAATCTACATTCACCACTGCATTTGAAGGTGTCAAGCCTTGTTTAACACGATTGTATACATTTTTCCCATCATCTGGGGACCCCAGAAATCATTTAGCGACCCCTCTTTGGGGTCCTGAACCCTACTTTGAGAACCACTCCTCTACACAGTCCATCCAGCACAGAGAGACCCCCCAGGCAGACAACCAACAGTTCATCTAGAGTTCATTAGAATTAGAATTTTACTTTTTACTCATAAAGAACATTTTTAAAGGTATAGTTTAATACTTTCACTTGAGTAATTTTTTGCTGCTGTATCTGTAACAAAATTGAGTACTTCATCCACGCTGATGTTACATACATTACAATTTAAGGTTCAGTGGACACAAAAAATAAAATAAAAATACCACGTTCTCCTATCTGAGCTGAAGGATTTTTGGAAAAATATCGAATTAAAATTTTTCTGACCAGTTTTGTGATTAGATTTGCAATTTATGTTTTAATGATGGAATTCTGTTCAAAGTTCATATTTTAATTGCGTCCAGGAGAATTGACAAAAACACTGAAGTAATAAAAGAATCTGGTGTATTTCTGAACATGTTTCTGAACTACGAATCTGAACTACAGGAATAGCAGTGTTCATGTAGAATAAGACATTTTGTTGGTTGTTGAGGAAATTATGGTATTTCAAAAATGTGAATTGTGTCCATTCAAATTGCGAATTAGACTTGATTAATTGTGCAGCCCAGGATTACATTCAGACAAAAAACAGAAAAGGTAATAACGTAGGTATGTATATACGCTATATGTTAAATGTTAAAAAGGTAGAAGAAGTCTAAGTCAGTGGTTCTCAAACTAGGGGGTCCCCAGATGATGGGAAAAATGTATACAATAGTGTAAAACAAGGCTTAACACCTTCAAATGCAGTGGTGAATGTAGATTCCTGTTTGCTGGCTAATCAAAGTCATTTTTCTAGGTCTATATTCTCAAAATAAAGTCAAACATTAGACATAAGGCTAATTTATCACTTTGCATGTCGCCTATTTTTTGTGTTTGGGGGTCGCGAATGTGAATAATTTTTATTTTCGGGGTCGCGACTGAAAAAGTTTGAGAACCACTGGTCTAAGTGGAGGCGCGTCCAGGCCGTACGGGGCTTCTGCAGCGCGTTCAGAGTACAGGCGTCAGACAGTACAGCTGAAAAATCTGAACTTTCAGCAAAATTCACGGCACATCAACCAATCAGGAGCTTCCTCCAGAGCGCGTGTCATTCATCCGGAGTAGCAGTATTCATGGTTAACTGATAAGCCGATTAACCGTGACTAAACGCTTAACCGAGTGAAGAGCTCCTGCCCGGTTTAACTGGCACGTACACAATTGCACCACCAGAGGGCGCCCCAGCAGTTCGTGCGATTGTAACGTCTGAGTGAAATTGTCAGCGCGCTTGGCGCTGACAACTTCAAAATAGTGGATTTATCTCATAAAGACGGAGCAAACCTGAGACACTGCAGTATTTATGAACTAATATTAATCTTACACTGTTTATTTAACTTAACTTTGCCTCAGACGGAAAACTATCGATCTTTAACCTACAAGCTAAAGGTAAACAGCTAACGTTAAAGACTTTATAACATGACTCTTAAAAAAATAATAAAAAATAGTACTCATTCATTATTACTAAAACAGAGCATCAAAGCAGCGTTTGTGTCTGTTGTGCTCTGTTTAAACCTGTCGCTGCTCTGCGTTTTCTCTCGTGATGCACCGACGTCTAAAATAACTCGTTCAGAAAAGGTACAACAAAAAATGTGTTAATGCAACTGGTTAACCGATTATTGACCGCAAAGGGCTCCAACGATCGGTTAAAGAAAAAACGTGCACCCCTAATCCGAAAAGCACAAAGGAAGGAGAGTTGGATTTTCTAGTTCAAACGTGGTCCAGGGCGTCATTTTAGGCATGTTAAAGGCACTGTACCTGAGTTGTATTGTGTTGAAACATGAAAAACAGAGCTCACTTTCCTAATGCAGTCCCAGCATCCTAAATATTCACTGCCAGCGGTTCCCAACCTTTTTTCCTTGAAGCCCCCACTGCATGAACCGGAGACTTACCGGGCCCCCCCAGTCCAAAGCTGCGGCCCCGACAAATGCATTACATGATAAAAATTATTACTAAGAAGCACTTATTTCAATCAAATACACACCAATTGTGTTTTTTTTTTTGTCCAATTTACATCCAATTTACAATAATTTGTTTGGGATTTTGACTGTTTAATTTGCAGAAATGTTTACTTTAATGACCTGACCAGACAAATTCTTGGGACCCCCTGAAATCTCAGTCGACCCGCCTCCCAGGTTGGGAACTACTTTAACATAAACTAGTTCTGTTTTTCACGTTTCAAAACAATAAAAATCAGGTACAGGGCCTTTAAGGACTAATGATTCTTCGAACATTGTCCAGATGACTACCACTGGAACATTTTCTGCACTCTTTCTCAGAATGTCTTTCAGCTTTTCAGTGTCTGTCCTGTTTCGAAATAATACCCAGAGGTTTATCCATCATTCAAATCTCCACAATCTTTTGAGCTTGTGCGTAAAACTTCTCAAAGTTTTGTGAAGTGAAAAGGCACATTTAACTGTCCAGTCTCTCCAAAAACTCCCGCAAATTCACGCTTTTCAAATAAATCCTCGTAATAAGTCGTTAAATTAAACATGTTGTCGTCGAAGAATCCCTCGACTGATTAATCGTCTAAATTTAGCAACCACAGCACTATACTTTTTCCCTCAGATCAGAATCAGAAACGGTTTATTGCCATTGTCAGTGATCAAACGTCACAAACATAGGAACTTGCTTCGGCGTAAAGTGCAACATAAAACAATGAATAAAATATAATAAAATATATAAAAGAGGCATGTATAAAATTAAGAATAAAATAGACTAAGACGATATACAGAATGTACAGTTGGCAGACAGTGCAAATGTGGTAGTGCAAATAGACAGCTCTTTTATAATATATAGTTAAAGTGGCAGGTGTTACAGAGTGTTCATGAGTCCAACGGCAGAGGGAAAGAAACTGTTCTTGTGGCGGGAGGTTCTGGTCCGGATGGACCGTAGCCTCCTGCCCGAGGGGAGGGGCTCAAATAGTCCATGTCCAGGTGAGAAGTGTCAGCTGTGATCGACCTGCTCGTCCCCGAGTCCTGGAGACGTACAGGTCCTGGACAGATGAAGGCTGCAGCCGATCACCTTCTCAGCAGAGGCACAATGAGCTGTAGTCCAGTAGGACCACACGGTGATGGAGGAGGTGAGGATGGACCACACGGTGATGGAGGAGGTGAGGATGGACCACACGGTGATGGAGGAGGTGAGGATGGACTCGATGATGGCCGTGTAGAACTGCACCATCATCTGCGCCGGCAGCTTGTCTTTCCTCAGCTGCCGCAGAAAGTACATCCTCTGCTGGGCCTTCTTGATGATGGAGCTGATGGTCGGCTCCCACTCCCCTCAATGTTTCGACCGACGACTGTGCATTAACTGTAGATAGGGGCCATGTTGGACAAACCTCAACACTAATCTTCCATTATTGCTCCTGTCCACTTTTCCAAACTTACAATTTCTTACAGTACGGACAAAATTGCTTTTCCATTGTGCGCGCCGTGTACCTGCGCAGCCCTCCGTTTTAGAAAACACTGCGCACTCTTTAAGTAGGAGGTTAAAAGTTTTGTGGGGAAGTGCTTGCGGCGGCAGAATCCTGGAGGTCTGATTGAGAGGCCACAGTAATGTTTTGTTCACAGTGGACTAATAGAAAGCCTGTGTGGTACTCTGTAATGAAGCAGTGTGAAGGTGATGGATGGGGAATTAAGGCGAGCGAACAGTGTGGCCAAACTGCAGGCCCCGGGACTCGGAGGAAGAGGAAGAAGAAGAGGAGGAGGAGAGCAGTCAAGAGAAATGTGTGATTTTTGTTATTATACCGACTACATAGCTTGTTACGGACAGAAAAGTGTCATTATTTGGGTTAAAGGTGAGACGCTGCAGGTGAATAGGAACAATTAAAATTCAACGATATCAATTGTAAATGTCTCCTGTAGTTTAATCACATAAATGTAAGAAAAAAATATATCAAGTTTTTCAAAATGTAATGTTTTCATATAGAAATAAGGCAAAAATATTTGGAGAAAAAAAATTGGGACATATAAAACTGAAAAATTAACTGAGCCAGGTTTAAATTTCTTGGTTCATTTTGCACACGTACAGTTACAAATTATTTACAGAGGGGATTTGGATTTCTTGTTTTTCAGTAAACTAAGTTGGACTGAAAATTGTCCTAAAAATTCAAATTTCGCCTCATTTTTTTGACTTAAATTTCAATAAATCAAACGGCGCAAAAGTTGATGCACAGGTGGGCGGGGCTTGTGCCGCACCAGAACATTTTCTGATGCACTATTGGCTGAGAGCAAAGGAAACACCCCAAACAAAAAACATGCAAGAAATACAAGTGAGGCAAATTTATTGAAATTCCCTGATAAATGTTCATGAAGAGGCGCTCACTTATAAACTCCAGTGTGCCGCTTCCACAGAGTGTGCAGTCCTGTCCTACGGAGCGTGGGCAGGGACTCTAACGTCAGGAGCAGGTGAGGTCCACAGACAGAGCCATGACCAGAAACATGGCTGGAGTGGAATGGCAGGATCATGTGCCAAGTGAGGATTTACTGAAAAGAACCGGCCTTAAAGATGTTCTTGAGAAAATCGCTCAGCAGCGCCTCGGAATTGAGGGACGGCGACCTGCAGGGAGGTCAAGGAAAAGGTGGAGAACTGAGGATGGATCAGGAGAGAGGAGCTGGTGAGGGACAGAGGAGCATGGAACAAAGCATGCTGGGTGATACGGCAAAACATTATTATCACGATTTTCTTGGGGCCAGATCATGATTTGGATTTTATCAGGATTTGTGTTCATTTTGTATTTTTCTGTTGCCTTTAATAGAGCTGCACGATTTGGGGAAAAATATCGAATTGTGATTTTTCTGACCAGCTCGATTGTGGTTACATTTGTGATTAACGTTTTAATAGTAGGATTCAGTTCAAATTGCCTTTATAAACACCATTTTGTCGCTGTTAGTCGTGTTTTTGTCACGTTCAGTTGTGTTTGTCATATTTAAAAGTCTGTCATTTTTAGTCAGATTTTTGTCACTTTCAGTCACGTTTTGGTGCATTGAGTTGCGTTTCTTGTTTCTAGCCGTGTTTTTTGTCGCTTTTGAGTGCATTTTTATCGCTTTTGGTCGCGCTTGTTTCAGAACATGTTTGTACAAATCCAAGCTACAGTGTTAGCAGTTTTTATTGAAATCAAAGCCAGACATTTTGTTGTTTGTGGAAGAAACTATTGCACTTCAAAAACTGCAGACTTTGCGATATCCTAATTGCATCCATTAAAATTGCAGATTTATTTATTTATTTTTGTTTAATTGTGCAGCTCTGGCCTTTAAGAGGTAAATCTGCTCATCTGCTCAGAGGCTTCAGAGGCTAAACAACAGGAGAAAAAGTGTGTTTGAACAGACAGCTGCATTAAAGAGACAAACAGTGAATCATGACACGACCATTTCACAAAAATAGCAGATTGTCACAGGGACCAGCTCAACATTCCATTTTTATCACCCAGACCTAGAACAAAGGGACAGTCAGCAGAAAACCGGCTCCTGCCTGTTGGCCCTGTGCAATCAAGACGTCATTGCTCCGACTCAGCGTTCTCACCTGCCGTGGACTTGCTTAGAGCTCCTATCTTTTGTCGTTTTGTTTTCTTTATCTGTGACACACATCAGATTCAGCAGCGTCGCGTTGCCAGTTTAGCACAAATGACAGAAAATCCACTGCGCTCTTGTGATCCGCAGCTCTCGGGGCCGTCTGCCTGGTCCGGTACTATGTTGTGACGACTTAATTACTAGAATCGATTGACTTGTTTCAGTCCTAAATGTCGCCGTCCTTGTCTTTGTGTAAATGTGGTGTTAGTGAGTGGTTTGTGGTGGTCGCTAGGTCTGAGAGATACAGTGATAAAAATGGAATGTTGAGCTGGTCCCTGTGACAATCTGCTATTTTTGTGAAATCGTGATTGACTGTTTGTGTCTTTAATGCAGCTGTCTGTTCAAACACACTTTTTCTCCTGTTGTTTAGCCTCTGAAGCCTCTGAGCAGATGACTTTATTTACCTCTTAAAGACCAGAGCTGCACAATTAAACCAAATCCACACAAAATCACAATTTTAATGGATGCAATTAGCAAATGGCAAAGCCTGCAGTTTTTAAAGTGCTATTCACCTCATTCCGCCCTCTTTTGCCTCTCTTTATGTGTATTAGCCGCACTCTTGTAGTAAAGGGATTTCCGGTTTGACGAGAAAATAGTTCACAAGGAAAAGTCTCTTGCTAAAACATTATATAAAGTAGATTGATTTGTCTAAAATGTTTAAAGTACACCAGCAACAACAAGTCAACAACGCACTGATTTCCTGGTCAGTCTGAAAACTGCTTTTTATTCCGTGTAGAACTTATTTTCTGTTGAGCTCGTCTGCCCTGTGTGAACTACAACAGAAAAAGATGGCAGTGCGTACGGCAACTTCCAGAATAAGGTGAATAATTTCAACAAAATGTGTTGCTTTGTTTTGAGTAAAAACTGTTAACACTGTAGTTTGGATTTGTGCAAACATGTTCTGAAACAAGCGACAAAAGCGATAAAAATGGGTTCAAAAGCGACACAAACGCGCCAACAAACAACAAGTGCGACTCAATGCACCAACACGCAACTAAAAGCGACTAAAATGTGACTAAAAACCAGTGACGTGACTAAAAGTGATTAAAATTGTGTTTAAAATGTGAATTTGAACTGAATCCTATTATTAAAACATAAATCTCAAATCTAATCCCAATGGCACTGCTCAGAAAAATCACAATTAGATATTTTTACTAAATCCTGCAGCTCTATTAAAGACAACAGAAAAATACAAAGTGAACATGAATCGTGATAAAATCGAAATCATGATCTGGCCCCAAGAAATTCGTGATGCACATGGCAGTTTTGTCTACTACTTGGTAAAACTGAGAAGGTTAAAGTGAAAGAAACGCACTTACATTTTTGTTTCCGCATTTATTTATTCTTAGGTCGCTCTTTTGCCATGAAACATCGCCCCTGCCTTTGATGTGAACAAAACACTGAACGGTGCAATCATCTTTTCATTCTGACACAGACAAAAGCTTTAGTTAAATAAGAGACACAGAATAGTAAATGTCCCACGACGGCGGACGAACAGAGATTATCACGTCAACGACAGAAGAAACAAAAGAAAACGAACGGAAACAAAGCCACGGCGCCACAATGGGAGGCATCGCTGTGGAGAAAGTGCACATCCAGACACCGCACGGGGGAAAATAAACAGGAATTTAAAGGGGTTTCGTTCATTTACATCAAAACAAGCGGCGATATTAACCCCACCCAGATTATACTGCGTTTTAGCGACATTTTTTGTTCACGATCGTCTGAAATCTCATTATGTGTTTTTATTAATTTTTTTATTTGGAGAAAATAAGGGAAAAAGCGACACAAACTGAAGCAACCTAAAGCGGTAAGAATCGTCTGTTAAATCTCGTAATTGTCGCGTTTGTTCCAGTGATTGGTGAATATAATCCCATTTTCAAATTGACTGTGAAGGTAATTTTATGGATATTTTGGAGCCCGGTCCTTGACATTCTGTGGTTCATTCTGTGTCATCAATTTCTTTGTGAAAGCATTTTGTCCTGCTGCCAAACGTACTGTCATTATAAAGGTATCCATCTATTGTTTCCATTGTAGTTTTATGTCCCGGTCGTATGGGATTAAAGTTAAAGACATGACGTACTGAACATGATTATATTTAAGATTTTACTAAACATTTTTCCTGTTTGTCTCCAGTTTTCATAATATTTAAAATGTTACTTCCTGGTTGGATAAAACATCGACAGTTAGAGGTAATTCTACAACTGTTACCTAGCAACCATTTGGAAAACAAGGGCCAAAATCCACGTAAAGTACACAATAGTTATGGTTTGACAAATAATACCTTTATTTTGTGGAACGATTAACTGCCTAAACTGTCAGAAAAATGTGCCTGTGAATTGACTCTGTGCACTAGGTGGCAGTTGGCCTGTTTATTTTTAAAATGGCTAGCTAACTGCTTCCTGGCTAGTTCATTTCATTTGGGGTTTTGGTCCAATCGGTCTAAAATGGATAAATCCTGACAGATCGTGCGGTGAACAGTGAGTCGTGTCCCAATGCTAACGCTAATGCCTGACATTTTAAACGTAAACAACCCAACTGACGTTCTGAGTCAATTGTCTTCGAATTTACTGTGGTTTGTCGCTTTTTGATGACATCACAGAGGGATTCCGTTTAAGAGCTCAGCACTACTTCCTGTATTTTTATTATGGTTTTGTATTTCAAATTTTCTTCACAAACTGCAACTTCACAGACGTAAAACTGTGATAAATATTTACCACAGGTGCCCTCCCGCCAAACTGAGTCAGAATTAGAATATCATGAGAACCTTGTTAAAGACTTTAAAGTCAAGAGAGATGTTTATATTTACTGTAATTTGCTGTGCTTTAGTCCAATATTTAGTTGAACAGCCAGACTTTCCCAAAACACATGGCACTGATGGGCACCAAGCGTTTCTCTGGTGTAATTTTTAAAAAGTTGAGCCAATTTATGCCCATCATGCGCCTTCATTAGAGTCAGAGCATATGGCTACTTTGTCAGACATAAACAACCTCCGCTGCTTAATTTTCGTTTTCACACTAACAGCTCCGTGAAGGCTTTGCAGAGGTAACTTTAATCCTGCTCTGGGCAATAGCTTTAGCCGTGTCCAGGGGGCGCTACAGGACAGATCCAGACGCTAAACCTGGTGCATTTAAATATTCTAAAAATGCCAATACTAGGGCTGTCACTAACGATTTTTTCAATTAGTCAATAAGTCAAACGATTATTTCTATTATATATATTGACTTTTGAAATACTTTATCAGCCAAATAAAGGTTGAAATATGAGACTGAAGGCTGCCAGATAGAGAATATTTATGAAAATCAGAAATGATCTATTCTTTTTTGACATTTTGATGTGTTAATGTCACTGTCTTTGTTATAAAAGTGTGCTTTAGAGTCTGTATTTAAGTTAATGATTAGTCAATTATCAATTTTTATAGTCCATTCTTTGTCACGATTAGTCACGATGTGAAGATACCTTTTGGACATTCTACCGCCTTTATGTTCTTGGGTAAGACACTTCTCCTGCATTTATAGATAAAGTTTTCTAATTCTGACTTAGTTTGGTGGGAGGGCACCTGTGGTAAATATTTATTATAGTTTTACATTTGTGAAGTTGCAGTTTGTGATTAAAATAAAACGATCATTCAGCAAAAAAATGTGTTATCAGATAATTTTATTGATCAAATCATAATTATTGTGTAATTTATGTGGACTTTGGCCCTTGTTTTCAAAATGGTTGCTATAGTAACAGTTGTAGAATTACCTCTAACTATGTCTTAACTGCTCACGTTCAACCAGGAAGTAACCTAAACATTACGAAAACCTTCAAACTGGGGACAAAAAGGCAAAATGTTTAGTAAAATCTTAAAAATAATCAAGTTCACCACATTTTAGTGAAAGTTCAGTTCAGTTTACCTCAGTTTAGCAGCTGTTTTAAGTGATGAACGAATACTGTAAACTGACTTTTATAAGCCGGACCAGCCAAGACTACACATTTTTTTGATATCTGAGGAGTCACATTGTTTATGTTTAGAAAATACTTCGTTCGTTGTTCGTTTCAGTTTTCTGAAGCTAAAAACTTGAACAGTCTTCCAGAAGATGTGAGACAGGCCTCTGCTCTGACAGTGTGAAAAATAAAAGCTCAAAACAGTTCTTAGGGTTTTATCTACACTCTAACCTTTTTGAAGGTAATTTTTGAATGATGCCTAAATTTAAAATCTACATAAACCACTTCAACTGGCTCAATTAATAGGACATAATACTTTTCTTTTTCTGCTTTTATATTTTCGCTTTTGTGTGATTTGCCCTCCATTTGGCCGTTGAATCCGTCTGTTCTCCGCGCGGTGCAGAGCCACACTTTGAACTCTGGCCGGTGTCGTCAGATCTGGCCCGGTTCAGTGCATGTGTTTTGTTTGATCGTGGAGCTGAGGCAGAGCGGCAGGTGCGTCCATCACAGCGTCACCGGATCACGTCGTTTCATCGCCGTGTGTAGCTCGAGTGTTTGCCGCCGGCACGTTTGACTTTCCATCTCTGGGAAAGTCCACGAGGGCTCTGAACGCTCACTGTCAAAGCTGGATCGAGATGGACGTGTGGTCATTTTTAATTGTCCATGATTAGCTTTGACTTTGGAGGAAGAAATCTGACTATGCTTTGTGTTAAATGGTAACAACCACAGCTCAAATCTGGTCAAGTTACAAAAAACTCAAAGAAAATAATCACAAGATAAATGTTGTGCTCCAAATATATTTTTCCATTAATCATTTATTGAACAATAAATCAATAAAATAATAATTGGGGTCCTTTTTACCGTTATTTTACCGAATAAGATTCAAGGAAATCAGTCACATGTAGGGCTGCTAGGCTAATCGTTGGGTCTTAAAGTGCTAAACATAGTGCTAAACATAACTAAATTGTCTCAAGCGCTAGGTGTCATCTGCTGGTTGGACTCAGTGTCATTGCACACAGCAGAGAAATTCTTTAATTTAGTCCATATTAAAGTTTTTTTGTTTGTTTCAAAACATGAGATGGCAAATTTAAGGTTCTCTGGAGCATGTTTAAAGGCTTATAACAATATGAAAAATGCCAAATATTTCCTTGAGACTTCCAAATGTTTTCATAGTTTATGTGACAGTCACATGTGATTTAGGTGATTCTGTCAGAAAGCTGAGCTTCATGTGCGTGTCTCAGCTCAGAGTCGAGCCCTCAGTGTTACGACTCAGTGTGGGATTGACTCTTAGTATCACCACCACATTGAGTACGAGTACAACACTGGTATTGGTGCATACCAGTACAAACAGACATACCAAGGCAAGGCAAGGCAAGTTTATTTGTAGAGCACAATTCGTACACAGGGCAATTCAAAGTGCTTTACATAAACAGGAAAAGTTGCATTAAAATCACAAAACACAAAAAGACACACAGAATCATTTTAAAATCATTTTAAAATAAAGTACTTTAAAAAAGAAGAGTGCAGATAGATCTTTCAGTCGTATGCACGTCTAAACAGAACTGTTTTTAGCCTGGATTTAAACATGGTCAGAGTGGAGGCCTGTCTCACATCTTCAGGGAGACTGTTCCAGATTTTAGCTGCAAAAAACTGAAATGCTGATTCCCCATGTTTAGTCCTGACTCTAGGCACCTGCAGGAGGCCCGTCCCTGAGGTCCTCAGAGTACGAGATGGTTCATATGGCACTAACAGTTCAGAGATGTACTTTGGTGCTTGGCCGTGGAGAGACTTGAACACGAGCAGAGCTGCTTTAAAGTCAATTCTCTGAGCCACAGGAAGCCAGTGCAGAGACATGAGCACAGGGCTAATGTGATCGTACTTCCTGGTTCTTGTCAGGACTCGAGCAGCAGCGTTCTGGATGTACTGCAGCTGTTTTACAGCTCGTTTGGAGAGGCCAGTGAACAGGCCGTTGCAGTAGTCTAACCTACTGGAGACAAATGCATGGATAAGTCTCTCCAAGTCTGGTTTAGACACTATACCTTTAATTTTGGCAATGTTTTTTAGGTGGTAAAAAGCTGTTGATGTTATTGATTTGATGTGGCTGTTAAAGTTCAGGTCTGAGTCCATTATTACCCCCAGATTTCTAACTTGATTTGTCGGTTTTAGAGCGAGAGACTGGAGGTGACTGCTGACACTTGTTTCTGCGGCCCAAAGACGATGATTTCAGTCTTGTCTGAGTTTAGCTGAAGAAAATTGTTCCACACACTGATCTGTTGGATGCAGTGACAGAGTGAATCCACTGGTCCATATTCACCTGCCGTCAGTGAGACATAGATCTGAGTGTCATCTGCGTAGTTGTGATAAGACACATTTGTGCTGTGTATTAACTGACCTAAGGGCAGCATATAGAGGTTGAACAGAAGGGGTCCCAGGATTGACCCTTGGGGCACCCCACAGGTCAAGCTCACGTGGTCTGAGACACAGTTACCAATCTCAACAAAGTACTCTCTGTCCTCAAGGTAGGACTTCAACCAATTTAGGGCAGTGCCAGTGATGCCCACCCAGTCCTCTAGTCTCTGTAGGAGGATCCCATGATCGACAGTGTCAAAAGCAGCGCTCAGATCTAACAGAATTAAGACTGAGGCTTTGCCCGCGTCAGTGTTCAGGCGGATGTCATTTGTCACCTTGATAAGAGCAGTATCAGTGCTGTGATGGGGTCTAAAACCTGACTGGAAAACATCAAATGAGTTGTTTATTAAGAGGAAGTCAGTGAGCTGTTGGTAAACAACCTTTTCGAGGACTTTGCCTAAAAATGGCAGATTTGAGATGGGCCGATAATTTTTCAGGTCTGAGGCATCAAGACTGCTCTTCTTTAGGAGAGGCTTAATGACCGCAGTTTTCAAGGCCCTTGGGAATGTTCCAGATTGAAGCGACATGTTAACTATGTGAGTGAGTGGTGTTAACAAAGTGCTCAGAACAGACTTTAGAAATCTGGTGGGTAACACATCGAGGCAGCATGTAGAAGAACTCAGACTGGTGATGATCTCTTGGACAGTTTTGTCAGTTACAGGTGCAAACTGAGTCAGCTCTAAATGTGTAGGTGGTTTTAAAGTTATTATTTGCACTGTGGAATTTATGGCATTTTTAATGCCCTGAACCTTGTCATTAAAGAATACTGCAAACTCATTGCACTTAGCTGTGGAAATTAGTTCTAATGGCAGCAGAATTGGAGGGTTTGTTAGTCTGTTTACTGTTGCAAACAGAGCACGCGAGTTATTACTGCAATTTCCAATTATTTCAGAAAAAAATCCTTCCCTTGTTTTACATAAAATGAGGTTGTACATGTACAACTTTTCTCTATAAATCTCTTTATGAATCTGGAGCTTTGACTTGCGCCATTTTCGCTCAGCCCTGCGGCACTCCCTTTTCTGTGCCCTGACTGTTTCATTATTCCTCCATGGCGCCTTCTGCTTATTTTTAACCATTTTAACCTTCATAGGAGCAATGGTGTCCAGAACGTTCAAGATATTAGATGTAACAGAATTTAAAAAGTTGTCAACATTTGAACATGAAGGATTTTCAAAGTTTATCATTTCCACGAAGAGTGCACTTGTGCTGTCATTTATGTGTCTCCTCCGAACAACTGCAGGACCAGCCGGTGATTTGGGAATAACAGACAGGTCAAAGAAAACACAGAAATGATCAGACAGTGCCACATCGACCACACTGACGTTTGAAATATTAACCCCTTTAGTAATTAGCAGGTCCAGAGTGTGTCCTCTGCTGTGAGTGGGGCCACTCACATGCTGAGTAAGACCAAAGGTTTCAAGGACAGCATCAAGCTCTTTAGCGTTTCTGTCGCAAACATTATCCACGTGAACATTGAAAACCGTCAAAGTCTGTGCATACAACTGAAAGCATCTCAGTAAAATCATCAATAAAACCTTGGCAGTGCTGGGGAGGCTTGTACAGGACAATGTAGAGTATGGAGGGAGACTGTTTTAGCTCCATTTTAAAAGACAAATACTCAAATGATGAAAACATCCCAAAAGACAACCTCTGGGTAACTATTTTATCTCTAAAAACTGCACAGACACCTCCACCCTTTTTGTTGTCGCGTGTTTCAGATTCAAACTTGAAGCTCGGTGGAGTCGCTTCTATTAGAACTACATTCCCCGTGTTTTTGTCAAGCCATGTTTCAGTTAAAAACATAAAATCAAGATTATAAGAAGATATAAAATCATTAATTAAAAGTGATTTGTTACATAAGGATCTGACATTAAGCACAGCAAGTTTCAGATTGGTTTCAATGTGACTGGACGTTATCTTTTCACAGGGAATATGAATTAAATTTCTAAGATTGGACAGTCTAACTGTCCTTCTGTTCTCCAGTCTGTGTGACGTGACTACAGATATAACACAGGGCCCCGGGTTTGTTTGACCATTTTCATGACCATAAGTCCCGGCAACGCTGAGACCAGTACAAACACACACACACAGACAAGTAAACGACTGACCCAGTTGTGTTTTTTCCTCTTGTGTTTTGCAGGAGCACATTCTGCAGAAGCCGCGGGCGTACTTCCGCGTGGACGCCTCGGCTGAG